>JARPRH010000726.1:2465-14616 GCA_031763665.1 Calameuta haemorrhoidalis
ACACATCGACTAATAATGTCCAAACTAGAGTAACTCGTATGTTTAGCCAAGCATTGACGAAGAATAATCAAGTAAGTCATGCATACTATAAATATTTAAAAAATGAGCAACGTTTCAAGAATAAAAATACATTGTAGACGCATCTAGCATCTCTATATGGAGCGATTGATGGACTATCTGAATTGGGACCAGAAGTGGTAAAAGCTCTAGTTATACCAAAAATAAAGTCAATTTCGGAGCGCATTGAAGCATGCATTGAAGGACCAGGACTTTCGAGTGTTGATAAAAACGGCGCAGGTCATATAAAAACACTGCTAGTAGTAAGTATTTTGTTCCTTTTATCTTTTTTTTAGGCGTATAAAATTAATTCTAAAATATTTTCAGAAATCCGTCGCACCTGTTTTAAAAACTATGCGACCTCCACCTGATATCGTTGAAGAGTATAAATTGGATTACGGTTACATTGGACCAACACTTTGTGCCGCTGTAGCTAAAGCCCGTACGCAACCAATGGCGTTAACAACCAATGTAGTATCTGCAACAACACTGACTACAAATCAACAGCAAGGCTCCTCTAATGTTGGCAAGACAATGATGCAGACGACGGGTGAGCTTTCATAGATACTTATTTTATTATTTCATGCTAAAAAAAGTCATATTTGATAGTAATACATCAATGTGCCTTCCACTGTGCTATTAGGAGTACAAATGATCTATTAATAAAATGTGAAGTCCAGAGGACTTTTTTCATTGAGTTGATATTAAATGCGATAAGAAAGAGGTACCCTGCAAGGCACATTTTAGTTTTTTTGGCGGTTACATATTATAGGCGATTACGAATTCATTGTGAAAAGGATGTATAAATGACCTCAGCAATGAAAAAATCACAGTTATATGTCAGCATTATTACGTATATATGACAAATTCCTATTCAGAGATATAATAGTCTTGAAACCTGTGACATAGGTCACTGTTATATCTTTCTGTAGGAAGTTGTAAGATTGCTGGTATGAAACTGTGTTAGACAAATATTAATTTTTACATTAAAAAGGCGAACAACTTGTACGAAAATGGCTCAGTTGAAAATAAAAAATTGTATATGCAAACGCACTTTTTTGCAATGAAGATTGCATAACTTCAGTTCTATGCTATCATGTCCAAAAATGAATATGACGTACATTGAACGTTTCGTTAAGTTATGAAAATGATATTTTCTTTTTTTATGGTCAAGTAAATAAGATGAATTAATTCCATGAAATATATAATAATCGAATACTATTGTGGAACCCCATTAGTGAAATATCGCTACTCAAGGGTAGAAGCATGTATCTTAAATGAGTGTGAAAATGTAAAAAAAAATAAAACCTTTCCACAAATCTGAAACTTTGCATTTTTCACCCTTGCATGATATTGGCTAATAGCCGTTCACTTTTGACTTTTTCTCTCCATTCAAGATACATGATTATACCCCAAATTACAAAAGTACAATATACATCATGAGGAACTCCCATTTGAATATTTAAGTGTTTTAACACTTGGCATCTATTCTACGATATACGCAGTATTCAAATTTATAACTCACCACTTTTGTCGAAAAACCACACCCCCTTATATTTCTATCACACAAGAGGAGTACTTTCCTACGTAAACATTCTATTGTTATAACACTTGGAATATACTTTAAGAATTAAAAGCTCCCAAGATACGCGATAGTCAAATTTAGAGCCTACCCTCTTAATCAAAAAACTTCTCCATTATACGTCATTCACAAGGGAGAAGTCCTGCTGTGAATCTCGCCCCCGTATTGTTGTATCAGAATTTCAGAAGAACAACGGGATAGTACTCCTTCCAATGACGTTTACTCTCGAGTTATATTCATTTGTACCAAGAAGAAGAAGAAGAAGAAATACAGCCATTTTAAAATGCGGAGGTTGACTTCATGCTACTCTCGTAACATTTTGTACCAGTGGCACCATTTAACATTTTTAGAAATCGTGAAACATTATATAACGTTTGTACCGTCAATAAAATTAGTAGTTTATCAAAGAATTGCAATAATTCTAGCTGATTAGTTGCTCGCTACTTGAAATTTGTGGGTTATTGTCATAACTGTCTGTAATGGGCAGTTATCATCCGGCAGAGCGTTTTGGGCTATGTCTGTTATTATCTGCGGGCATTAAGAAGGCACTGACTGTTATAAGGAACTATTAAAACTATCATTATACATATAATTTAGGATGTTGAGTACGATGTGTTAAAGTTAGCATATGGAATTTAGAATATAATACATTTGAAGTTTGATAGATAAATTAGTTGCCCACGAGATATCATGATTATGTAAGTTTATAGTATGATTGTTTAGTGGGAGAATAAATTTGTATTCAAAGCGCTGCAGCGCAAACAGACTTCCAATCGCGCGCGAAAGCGCGCGTGCTGCTCTAGTATACATATAAACGTTAACACATTACGTACTGCGATTGTTTTTTTTTTTTAAGAAAATTTCCTCTGGTACCGGGTTGAAAATTAAAAATAATCAAATATCAAAAAGTCAATATATGCATACCGGTTTTGCGTGAAGTTTAAGGAAATGCACAAATATATGCTCACATCCTACTCTTTTATTATTACACGGAGAGAATTTTTTCTTTTTTCTTCGGCAGTTAGGGAATCTCCCCATACTGTTGGGTGAAAATGCTTGGTGCACAATGCAGTATAGGAAACGTGTCCATACATATTATACTCGACTTAAAGCAGAATCTACGGAGATATCCTATATAGTACGGTGAAAATCCCTACACGGCTACATACACTCGTGTGCCTGTCTAGGCTATATTGCAAGACGGTACCAGATTTTTCTATGTATTGTATAAACGAAGGAATAAATCCACATTCAATTAATCAAGCAGGTTTCGCGACTCTCCTGTATCTAGTATGTCGATAAAGGATCAATTAATGTAGTCAAAGAAGTATAGATTTTTCGTCTTAATACCTAAATTATTATAATTGCGTTTTTAAATATATATATTATATATATATAATATATTTAATTTTTATTTAATTTAAATAATGCATATTTTATTTATACATATATATAAATTTATTTATATAAATATATATAAATATAAATTTATAAATATAATATATAAATATAAATATGCATAAAGAGTTTTTTGGGGACAATTTTTGTATACAATGTATACTTTGGGAACAATTGTACAGTTTCGGGTCCGACCTTAATCTATTTTCAACGTAACGTATGCTTTGAGGACCATAAAGCGGACTGTCACACCGAATCTGTGTTTCTCCAATTTTACATGTCCAGTGCCTGTGATGGGCTTAAAAGTTTCGTTTGGTTAGGTTAGGTTAAAATTCCAATGCTGTGATGTCCCAAGGTTTAGTTTTTTTTTTTTAAAAAAAAAACATTGGCTCGTTATTATGACGTTTTTAAGTTTCTAAGGTCTTCAAACTATACGATTTACATATTTAGACTCATATGTATATACTCATATATATATACTTAAAGGATAGTTTGGGGACAATTTCAGATATGCAACGTATACATTGAGAACCAGATTCTTAAAACGTTAGCTTGCTATTGTGAACGCCCCTAAATTGCCAAGGTCCTCAAACTATACAAGCTACAAGTTTATGAATATATATAAATTTATATATATATATATATACAGGGCTAGTAGGTAGAAACGCAAAAGCAGAAGTTGGCCACAAGTGGCCGACACGGCAGTGTGGCCTCTTCAAAAAAATGACAGCTACACACAAATGACAGTGCACTGACAGTTCGCATAGCAATAAGTTAGGTTTCTGAAATATTTCAATAGCTAGGTTACTGAAATAATTAATTAATATTATAATGACAAAATATAATATCAGTTAAGACAATTTAAAGTTTAAAACATTCACAATTTTGATATACTTTCCAAGTAATAATCACGACTGCAATTTTGCAATGCAATGCTGTAAAATATTTAAAAATCAATTAATTGAAATGTTTTTACAGCAAAAATATGCGTATGAACAAATTACTTTTTGTCATTGCGTGATTCATAATTAGAACTAATTTTGCGCATCCAAAATATCTGGATCCCGATACAGTCCAGAGAGTGATCCTGCTTTACCTACGATTCACTAAGAAGTTTTAGAACTACTTAAAAATTTTCTATTTTGGTTGCGCAAGATTGATTCTACTGTTACTATGGATGGAATCTACCAGAAAAGACGGTAACTTAATGGATCCTGTCGATTTTTGGGGAAGTGTGAAATCGAGAAACGTCAACCGTAGGTTGGTGCTGATCTTTAGGGTCGGGAAAATTAGAAAACGTAAATGGATGCTCGAGCGGGAGTGAACGATTACGGAAATGCACGGCCGCTCAGGCTGCTAGGTTGAGGTAGAGTGGTTCGGAGTAAGCGTCAGGTAAATAGTGCCGGAAACAGAGAGCAATAAATTAATCGAGAACATAACAGAACGAATCGGAGTTATAAGATCGAAATACCTTCAAAAATTAAGGGGTCACTGGAGTTTAGAGAGTCAAAAATAAGGTCAATTTTGTGAATTATTTTTTAAGGCCTGTAAAGTTTGTCGATAGTGCAATTTCGTATGCTCCTTATGTATGTAGGTAATTGTTCGGAGCTGGCATCTTTAAGAACTTAGACGATACAGGATTAAATGTTAAAATAAAGTAACACAAATTTATTAAATTATCAGTGACAGGTACAACAGTTTTGTGATGTGCGTCAATTACAATCGTCTAATATAAATGTCGATATTGTAGGAAAAGATTGTCAGGGAAGCGTGCTACATTTGTTGTCTATTTCTATCTCTTTCTGAACTGACCATGAGGAACAGAGGATGCGCCTGTATTAGTATGGTAGTCCTAGTGGCGCTCTGCTTACCTATTGGCTATGGCACTACGTGCGAATTAAGTAATCACGGCGAGGATAATAGATCGAAATCAATATGGCGTCAACTGAAGTTTCTGAGACAGATTGCAGTGCTCTCCTCAGAACTTTGACAATGTTTCTCTACACGAAGGGCTAGGCGGAATAGCCTAGTGTAAAAAAAGTGTTTCTTTTTTTTTCGTTAAAAACCCGCTAGTTTTTGGCTATAAAAAAAGTAATTGATAAATCGAAAAAGCGAACGATCCAGCTTGACATGTTGATTTTTTGAATAAGTGAAGTAAACTTGAGAACGATCGGTTCAGCCATTTCTGAGAATTCTTTGGTACCGACAAAAAAAAAGTGGTTTCGAGAAAAACGCGTTAAAAGTTTTAATAAATATCTACCTGAGGTATATTGTCATACCTTTCGGAAACAAACAATAGATTCATTCTGAAGGCCATAAGAGCCTTACGAACCCTTGCTATAAAGAGAGCACAGCTGCTGCTCAGCTACTTGCTGCGCACGGCTGGAAATGCGTCACTTAAATTCGCATATCTCCGAAATTAAATGTCGGATCGGCCTGCAATTTTCAGGGAATACTTTCGAGATTTCCTGCTTTCAGAAACTGAAGTAAACCAAAAATCGATTTTTTGAAAATTTTGAACTCGTGAACCGTTTATAAATTGGGAATCCTTACCGTAGCTGATTCAGCTAATCCGTGAAGGTCGAGAACTGTACGTAGGGGATACTCAGGTGCGCACTGCATAGTACAGGTGTAGCACAGTACTGCACCTTCAAAACACACACCGAAAATCGATGGGATTTTCTGTATATAGCGAGAGCAACGCATGAAATACACAAGCGAGAAATTTCTATACCGTATAGAAAACACAGTTAGAAAAACTACCAACAGATAGCACGGGAACACGAGCCAGCTCGAGGCACCTCGATCGGTACCCCAAGATATGTAGATTGATTTGACAATAGTCAAATCCGAGAACTAATCATTCTCGTTGTTCCAGATCCGTATAATCGGTAACTTTTATCCTTTCCCTTGAGTTGTCTCTTCAAACTAAATCGAGAGTGGTTCTTAGCGAATCGGTACATAACACATCGGGAGATCCTCCACAGCCGCTTCCTCAGGACATCGGACGGCAGAAAGTGTATGGGTCCAAACCTGAAAGCGTGGAACTCACGCGTATTCGCGAAAACTGGCATGTGCCACAAACTACCATCCGCCACCTACCACGTCAACAGTGCCTCAAAGACGGCCAAGGAAAAATCCAGCAGCGTCTGTGGGCTTATGCGCAGGATGAGAGGTTTAGTCGCGGTGTGCCTCCGGTGCTCCGGCGCAAGCCGTCGTTCGGGACACCTCACGTCTACAGGGAACCACGGGGACACCCGCTCACTGTATCCCTACCCGGACATAGGCCCTAAACCTGTTGAAGAGTTGGGATGGAATCGGGATGTGGAGGGTGGGAAGTACTAAGGGGAACCAGAAAGAAAGTAAAAAAAATTAGTAGAGAATCCCGAGTTTGGCCCTACCTAAAGCGGAAACTAACTTAAACCTACAGAGCTAGGCCACTCAGTGGCGTGGATGGCTCGCCAAGGTTGCGACTCCTCGCCCCCATGTCGTGTGACAAGCTCCGGTCATCGAGATGAGCGCCTGGCGTTGCATGGATCTAATGACTTTCAGGGCGCCCTCAGTGTATAGGTCGGTCCATCCAACGACAGCATAAGTCAACACCGGGACGAGCACGCTCCGATACACAGTTGAGAGCGCTTCGAATTGGATTTCCCACAGGAATCGGGCCAGCCTACCTAACTTCCTGAAGACCGACCCGACCTTTTTGCTCAGATAATTGACATTGGAGCGGACTCCCATGCCCCTATTGAAATGGACGGCGAGATACCTAACACTGTCTTTAAACCTAATATTCGCGTTCCCTAGACGGATGGTCGGCGGTCTATTACCTAATTTGGTTCTCGAATCCTTATCAATGTGTGTTTCCTATCTAGGCGTGTTCCTCCCCTTCTTGCTGACGGTGCTCTCTCGATGAACTTTTCTTTGAGGACAATTGTCTCCTATTTGGTCTCTGAGACGACTAACTTAGCTAACCCACACCAGTCCTGAATCTTATTAACTACTTCTTGACCTTTAGCCTTGAGGTACTTACGAGAGTCGACGCACACGAGGATTATCAGATCGTCCGCGTATGTGACGAACTTACCCTGAACTATCGTGGACTCTTCCAAAAGCGTCAAAAGGCCATCGAAATTGAGATTCCAGCATGCCGGGCCAAGGACAATATCTTGAGGACAGCTCCTACTGGCGCGCTTAAACACCTCCGCGGAGTTGGACGATATGCTAACCTTACGATCTTCAAAGTAACTTACATAAGAAGAACGTTGAAGATGTTCTTCAGGCACTCACACTCCCTAAGGCTCTCTAGCATTAGTGGCCACCACACATTGTCGAAGAGTAACGCAACGACGTATTTCTCCTCCGAGGTAAAGAGCAACCTACGCAGCTGGACCATAGCGTCCTCCGTCGACCGTCCAGGCCTAAATCAGATCTAGTATTCGGAGATCTTTCTGGACGACATCGACGTGTCGGCCAGACTGAGCTTGAGAAGCCTCTCAAGCAATTTACCTAGCACGGGGAAGAGACAGATGGGCCTATGAGATTTGGGGCCCCTCGCATGCTTATCCTCGCTCTTCAGGAAGACTCGAAGAGAGCCCTTCTTCGGAGCAACGGGAAAGACGCCCACTGAAGGCGCCCGTTGTATAGTCGCATGAATTGACCAAGGATTGTCCTAGACGCGATCTTGACGGCGCAGACCACGATTAGGTCTGGACCTGGAGCCGTCATCACCTTGAAGTGTTTCACAGCAGTGGTGCCTTATTCCTCCGTGAAGATAGGAGCATGGTCTGTGCTGGGTACCTCGCGTGAGCGCTCTCTGATCTCACACTGTTAGAGCGCATTCTCCTACTCCCGGTCATTTTCAACGTGAATATCCAGAAGGTAGCTGGCGGTTTCTTCCATACTACTAGTGGAACCATCACCACGCCCGAGAGTTCTGAGCACACTCTTAAAATACCGAACTTGCCCGCTTAGTGCTTGTAAATGAAGTCTCAGCGCTCTGCGTTGCCGTACGACAATAAACTCCCGCCAGCTAGCGAGCTTCACCCTCCTTGTTGTACTCTCTTAAAGAAGAGCGGTAGCTCAGCCAGAAGGTGTGGCTCCTGCTCCGCTTCTGGACGTATATTTTCTGTAAGAGCCGGATGTTCAGTCACTTTTCGGCTACAAGCTAACACACCTCATCTGCTACTTCAGGCGAACGTCGCATATTCAACTCCAGTATCCTGACTCTCGTGGATTTACCTGCCAGTGGTGGTCTAACCACTGAAGTCATCAACGCGCGCGCACACGCAAGCACAGTTACGAACGCGGACGCAGTAGTTCTGACACACGACGAGTGGGATTAGGGAGGCATCCCGGCATTAACTTCCCTATTCGCGGTGCTAGTCCGAGTAATGGCCTTCAAGGCTTCTACGCATACCCCAAACGATCTGGAGACCCTATGTATCCTTTCTAGAACGACGCGTCTCTGGGCTTCAGCGCATCAAGCTAACTGTCTTCGCGATGTCATCCGCTGGGGTCGCTGACTGGCCTTTTTCGCCTCGCAAACTGTCACCCACCCACTCCTGACGAGGTTGCAGGAAATCTGTCCGTTCTTGGCCCCGCGACTCACCATGAGCTAGGCGTATGGGTCGTTGGTCTTTGGGGCGCACGCATGCAGGAGGGGGAAGGAAGCCAGGGAACCGACGCGATCGGGTGGCAAACTTTTAGCTCCAGCTCATGTAGTAACCATCTCAGCGGTTTCAGCCGCTCGAGCCGCCAGTGAGCTTTTGCGTTTTCGCAAATATTACCCGACCACTCCTCGTCAACGGCCACGCTTGAAGGATGGCCATTGAAGGATATGTGCAATCTCCCGATTAATATGGGAGCGCCACTGCCTGGTCGGACTAGCCCACCAGTTGCTAGGCACTCCAGGCATATAAGCGTCCAGGGCGCACAATAAGCAGTTTCTTCGCGCACAGTCTTGACAGGTGTATACAGTCTCCCGCTTCACACGGGAGCGCATCTATCAAACCGAAGACAACCGCCATCCACCGAGGCCCCTAACTTTTTCCTCAGAGCAGGCACAGCGGCACAGGACTGACAAAGCGGGCGTCCAATATCTAGTCTGCTACACGTCTGCTATTGGCTTTGTCGACACCGTTAAGTATCAACCAGTAAGCCCCTCCATGAACAACAAAGTTGCAGATCTCGGGGGAAATTTTTTTTCTATTCGATGGTAACAAGCGAATTAGGACCAGCACCAGGAAGTATTTTCTTAGCAAAGATAAGACACTGTGGCGCAAACATGGAGGCGTTTACGTTTATGATATTGCGTAGCGTGTTATACATTTCCCCACTCTCTTTGCACGTAGCTACTTGCTACGCAAATAAAATCGATTATCTATTTTGCAATTTTTACCCTAAATTTTTAATCAGCAACCCAAAAACCACTCTAGTACTGACGGCTATATTGATCCTATAGTATTTACTGTAACGTATTTTTTTCTTAGCTCGACACCGATAGCAAAAATCTGAGAACGAACGATCTACGAGAACCAACCTACGTTACCTTCGTCCGTCCACCCTTCGTTCATGCATCCGCAAGCCAGGCGGGCGCCAGCCAATTCTTGTTTCACCGGGAATTGACGAGCCGGTATGAACTGGGAGTTGGGTTGGAACAGGCCCAACTTCACCAAAAACGAGAGCTCTGACGGAACATATCAGAAAGACGATAGCTTAGCGGATCCTTTCGATTTTTGCAGACGCGTGAAATCGAGAAACGCAACCGTAGGTGTTGATCTTTGGGGTCGCGTAAAATCATCAAACGCAACTGAATGCACGAACGGGAGCGAACGGAAACGGAAATGCACGGCCGCTCAGGCTGCTAGGTTAAGGTAGAGAAGGTCGGAGTAAGCGCCAGGCAAATAGTGCGCGATACAGAGAGCGACAAATAGAGAACGTGACAGATTGAAATCCCTTCACCAATTTAATAAGTTGGGAGTCCTCACCGGAGCTGAAGCAGCTAATCCGTGATCGCCGAGAACAGTATCCAAAGGATACTCAGGTGGGCACAGCACTACACCTCCGTAACACTCACATCGCGGAGACCGCGAAAACAACGCGAGAACTGTACACACGAGAACTTTCTATACCGTACCGAAACACGGCTAGAAAAACTATCAACAGATAGCACGAGAGCGCGAGTCAGTTCGTGACACCTCGGTCGGTGCCCCGAGACAGACTGATTTGACAATAGCCAAATCCGAAAACTAATCAATCTGATTGGTCGAGAGCCTTAGCCGATAACTCTTCCTTTCCTTCGAGTCGTCCCTTTAAAACCAAATCGAGAGCATTCTGTAACGAATCGGTACTTCATAACTGGAGATCCTCCACGGCCGCTTCCCTAGGGCATCGGGCGACAGCTGGGCACCATATCTTTAACTCGGGCAGGAGGTTCCCCTCCTGCCCTTAACTTTATCAAAACCATAACTCCGCCCGCTCTACAGCCCTTTTGCCCATCTCCAGTGGGGCGCCGGTATCTCAACCGGGCTTCTGCCTGTCCGTGGATACGTCTCCGTCGGGTACTCTCCTCTGCCGGGCAACTTGGTACGTCGAGACTATCTCCCCACGGCAGATTCGAGCACCTCGACCTTTACCAAACCATAACGAAATCGTCCGAGAGCATTGGCATATCTACGCGAACCAACCCAAGAGCATAGTTTCTAACCAGGGTGGCGACCTGAAGGGAGCCCAAATCGAGAACGATAGCTGTATCGGTAACCGGAGTCGTCTTGTGACCGTGATTCAAAAAATCACGTCACATTACATATTAACCTCTTTTCACTCAACCCAAAGGCTAGTGTGCTATTTTCATAACTTTCCCACATTTTTCAGCCAAATGACGGTTGTTGTTGTACTACTACGGACTCAAGAAGAATATTTTGAAGTTAGTTTAGGTTCCGGAGCGACGCAGATTTTGCCCTGATTTACCGACCCTCTGTTATCCAAACGAGGAAGTACACTGCGAGACATTAATGCCGTCCTTGGGTGGAGCTAGTAGGCAGTGGTGACTGGTGGCGAGCAAGCCAGGCCGTCGCGTAGAGGGGGTAGCTTATTCCCCTCGCTCGGGACACCATTTTTGTCCCGAGTCTCAGCGTCCCGTATAAGAATGTCTCACACAATTTCAACATGGGTCCGCATAAGACTGTCTCACTCGCAGTTAGTGGAGTCCCAGAGATAGCCTACACTGCGCATAAAAGTGTCTCACTAGCGTCTAGCGCGCGTTGCCCATAAGACCCTCTCACTCGTTGCGAGCGGTGGCCTAGCCTGTATACGAGCGTCTCACTGCGTCTAATATTTGGAGTGAGAGAGTCTTATGGACGACTCGTGCTAGACACAAGTGTTACTCAGTTATTCAGTAAAAATGCACCAGTTGAAGTTGGGGGCCCAAGTGGTCGACACGTCAGTGTGACCTCTTCAAAAAATCCCATCTAGGCACAGCTCACCGTCCCTGATTCATATAAGCGCATACTGACAGTTTGCATAGCAATAAGAGGTTATTGAAATATTAAAATAGTTAGGATACTGAAATAATTAAATAATGAAATCTTCTATATACAGGGTGTCCCATTTGAAACAGTACGGTTGAATATCTGTTTAAGGAAGAGCGAGATACCAAAATGTGTCAGACGAAAGTTGTAGGGTACGAAGGGGGAAAGTCAGTGCAAATAGAATTTATGTTCCTACTATTTATGCTTCTATATTGCAAGCATAAAGCCAGTTTTTTTAAATGGCAACAACATTTTTGAACCTCCACGTGTTGTGCATCTCGTCGAGACGAATTCAACCATACCCTATTTTATGATTTTTTAAATCGATTTTCTATGAAATGTCACACGAAAATTAAACAAAAACGCATGAGAGATCCGATTGCAAACATTTCACATGTAGTTCTTCGGTCTGTTATTGGAAACTTTTCACGTCGGCTGCAGCTGTGTCCTGCGGAATATGGTGGCAATATCGAACATCTCCTGTAATAAAGAACTGTGCCCAGTTCCTTACGGAAATTGGGCCCCAAGAGAGCAGCAATGAAACTTAGCCTAAATTGTAGAACATTAAGAGAGCATCAAGAAC
>JARPRH010000726.1:23250-35158 GCA_031763665.1 Calameuta haemorrhoidalis
AAAAAAAATGTATCGTGTGCATTGCATAATAAAATATATATACATGTATCCCAATTATTTACTCTTTATTTACCCAGGCTTATTTCCCCCACCGTACATCTTATTAATAATACTAGGCATATTACAGTAATGGGAGGTAAAAAAAAAACAATGTATAATGTTACATATGTAATTATTATTACTCTGGGTTTCGGGTATGACGCTGGGCCTGCGGGGGTCGGAACAGTGGTGGGGCCTAAAGGCATGGTGCGACGTAGGCGGGGAAGTCTACGCGGTCGGAGTGGTGGGGACGATGCCCCCTACTTATGGTAATTAAAAAGTTACCGACTGCAGGTCCGTGCATAATTACCGACCGCGATGTTTCGCGGGGGAAGGGGCGGGGGAGTACATGGGCGAGGGGCTGGCGCCATAGTGCAGCGCGGGGGGTGGGGCGCTGGGTGGGGGATGGCGGCTTCCCGGAGTGGCCCGTACCTACTTACACATAAAATGATGTACAAATAAAGTTGGATCATTAAAACTGTATAGACGTACCAACACTTATATATTGTAACGTGGCCTCATGA
The DNA here is from genome assembly GCA_031763665.1 of Calameuta haemorrhoidalis. Classification (NCBI taxonomy): domain Eukaryota; kingdom Metazoa; phylum Arthropoda; class Insecta; order Hymenoptera; family Cephidae; genus Calameuta; species Calameuta haemorrhoidalis. The sequence continues at coordinate 23,814 of JARPRH010000726.1, forward strand.
GCCCAGGGTGGGCACGCCGCGTTAGATTATGGGTAATGGTCCCGGAGCCGCGTCGAAGAGCCGCGGAATCGGGTCAAGACGGAACTCGGCGGTCGGCGGCGGCAGGGCGAATTGGATGGCGAGGCAAGCAGGGAATAATGGCCTACGCCGATGAGGCCAACGACCGCCCGCTCCCCACCATCCGTCAGCAGAACACCCGAACGTACCGGCAAGCGATCTGCAAGGCGAGGTACCGCGGGCAGGAGGGCATTTTTGTTTTGACTGCCCGCTAGGCGGGGGGGTAATGAGGGGCAAGGAATCCCTGAGAGGCGGGGAATTCCTTCGGCTACATTCGGCAAACCAGTGACAATAAGATTCGGCAATCTTCGGATTTGCCGAATTTAATCTCTTTCCGGTAATCGGCTGTTTAGCACGTGTGCCCTGCAACAAGCGATTTGACGGGGTTTTTTTTTTGGTTCCTTGGAAGTGGCGACTTTGACAGTTTTTCGGTGTGAATTCTCTGGTGGACTCGACGCGGCTTTGGAATTGGACTTGATTTTTGCAATACTTTGTGGTGTGGTGTGAGTATATGGGGCGGTAGGTACAGAAGCGTGGTCAGCGAGTGACACCTGCCGACCCCGAAAACCCCTCGTCCAACTGCTATTTTTGTGGATTGATCCAGAAATCCCAGACTTAAGCCGCTTCACCGGTAAGTACCGCCGAGAGCGGCTCTTCTTATTGCACGTGTTCCCCTCGAAGAAGAGCCGGGATAGTTGCCTTCACGGAGCTCGAGCGGAGATCGGGACCAGGCGTGTGCTACGCTGATGTGTAGAGATTTCGCCAGGGAAAGAGGTTCGCCCACCGAGCTTCATAGGGCCACGGATCGCGCCGCGAGAGAATCGCGAACCGTTAATAGGGCAGGCTAGGGACGGTGGGGGAAGGCTGAACCTGCGGCCTTTTTGGGAGGGCCGGGACCGCCGTTGGGGACTTATTGTACGCGTCGGGACCGATTGTACTGACCTCGCTTTTCATTTTTTGAATAAACGGACAATTGGAACTCGAAACGGCGTTGTCATTAGCGTATCCCGAACTGTTCGTATCTCGTCACCCCTACGTTCCCCTCTATTAATTTCAGCTGGCTGAGGCTGAGCAGCCGGGAGACCGTGAGGAAGCGGCCATAGGAGGAACGTCGGTGCGGAGAAACCGTACCTGGCGCCCAACAGGTCGATCGGGCTCAATTCGCTAATCTTTTCGATTTTCAGCACGTTGGGAGCGGCCGTGATTCTTTATAGGCGACGCCGACGGACGGCACGTCACAATATGTATCACATATGGCCTTCTATGGTAAATTAGCGTATAAGTCGCCACGGCGATTCAGGTACAATAGTGGACGTATACAATCAGTGAAACTTGAAATTTCACGCACCACTTTGGTAGTAAAAATAGATAATAAAATAAATTACATATGTACATATAATAGTAGCTGGGCGCGTCGTGTATAAATAAAATAGAACATAGTGTGTCCCAGGTAGATATGTAGTGAGTATATAAATAAATAAATGGAACAATGAATAAATAAATAGATTAACATAATAGTGAACACATAGCTAAAATCGACCATAGTAATGGTGGTGTGCCTACGTGGTGTTCTATCCCAGTGGGAGACAGCTCTCTGCAGCATCATTCTCGCGGGGTCGGAACAGGGGCGGCAGCCGCATTTGCACTATTGGCGGGCCCCGGAGACGTACTCGACGTAGATGTCCGGCGACCAGCGGATGGTATCCGACACAATGAGGCGACGCATGAGGAACGCGTAACGATTTCCAATTCTCAAGGTTCTAAGCATCCCCTCATTGGCCGGGTCCCACGTGCCGAAGGCGCCGACGATGACCGCACCGACAACGACACGGTAGCCATCTCTTCGGAGCGCTATGGCCAGGGGGGCATACTTCTCGAGCTTCCTCCCCCTGGCGTCCCACAGAGCGCTAGATCGATTCTGGAAGGCAATGGCCACATCGACGATGACGATGCTTTTTGCGGACTCATACCGGACGATGATGTCCGGCCTGAGGGCCACGAGGTCATCCACGACTCCCTCGACCCGCTGGTTGACTGGTACTTCCCCTGGCAGTCGACAGGCCTTGACGAGACAATCGACCTGCGCATGTGACGGAGCTGGCGGGGCGCCGACGTCGGACCGCAGTAGCAGAGCACATGGGGCAGAGACTCGAGAACCCCCCGCAGCGCCGGCAACGCTTATCGTTATCGGCCCACCTGATGGCTGCGTTTACAAGCAACACATTGAGGCGGGCGCGATGCACGAAACGCCAATCAACAAAGCGGGTAAAGCTGCCTATGCGGAGGAAGTGGTTGGACCACTTCGATCGCACAGACGCCTCGAGGACTTTGCCCTGGTCAGCCTTGCGCAAGACCTTGTGCATGTGCCATTCCGCCACAGCGGTCCGAAGCCAACGCACCACCTGACTCCTCGTGGAAGGTTGAATTTTAGTCTCACGTCCCGCAGAGCCCCTGCAGACCAATACCGGTTTTCCGCGCGGTGATGTCTGCGAGGGGCGTTTGCTGAAATCCGAAGCCGGTAGGGATCCCCAGTAGGGCGCACCTCGCCACCCCGTGCTAAGTGTAGGGTGGCGCAATTTTGCACGTTGAAACGGAGTCCGACCGCCCGGAATTCCCTCTCCACGGTCTCTAGCTGATCGCTCGTTCTCTCGGGCGTTTCGGCAATGAGGAAAATATCATCGGCATAAGCCAGTCTCTTGACCCTCAACCCACCGACCGTGTAACCCCGCGAGGACTCGCCAACTGCACGCAGCAGCGAGTCGATCACGATGTTAAGCGCGATGGGACTGAGGGGACAGCCCTGCGATGGAGCGGATTGGTGTATCCGCCGGTTGTCCGCACCCACGTCCTGCATTCCGCGTACATGCTCTTCAAGATGTTTGTGAGCATGTCGGGGACCCCGGCCTCTCGGAAGGAACGATAGATCGCCTCGTGCGGGACCGAGCCGAACGCATTCGACAGGTCCAGCCACGCGACTACCACTTCGCGTTTCCTCGCCCTGGCGTCGTGAAGTACTTCCTGGAGAACGTAGTGGTGTTGGAAACACCCCTCGTGCTGCAGGAAGCCCTTCTGCGCCGGACACAGGCTACGGTTCCCGAGGACTCAGCCGGTAAGGCCATCCGCCAGCACGGTCGCCAACAGCTTCGGGGTCGAGTTGCCGAGCGCAAAGAGATGCCAGTTCGGCAAATCGTGCTCGAGTCCGCGCTTGTGCATCAGCACAGTGATGGACCACTTCCAGGCATTGGGGATCGCTTCGAGCCGGCGCCACGCGTTGAATGCCCTTTTCAGATCGTCATAAGTCACCCCATCGGGTCCGGGCGCAGCGTTATGCATGCGTCGGAGCCGACGAAGCACCTCACTCTCCGAAAAGGGCCGAGTCAGGACGTCGTTCCCCGTGCTCTCGGCAAGATGACTTCGCAGGAAAGGCTCGCCCGGTAGATCCGAGCCACCGGCATACAGCGCCTCGAAGTGTCCTTAGACCAGATCGCGTTGTACTTGACAACTTCAATCGGGCCTTTGGATCTGTCTACCTGCGTAGAGCGGTGGTCCACCCCTGGCTCCTCGATGGTGCAAGTCCGTGGCTGAATCGGCGTGGACGCCCGGGAAGGAACCGTTTCACCTCCCGAGAGGACGGGATCCCCTGCGGACTCCCGTGTACACGGCGCCGGTGAAGGCGACCGATGGGCACCACGATCCTCCTACTGCGAGGCCATGTCCGTCAAACACCTCGCTTCGGCCCGCTCCCGTTCCCGCTCGTGCACATGAAAAAGTACAGTATTATTAATAGTTTCTGATATACGGCGCTTCGTCTTCTTGCCGCCCACTCCCGAGAAAAAATTTCTTCAGGCTGCCTGATGTTATTTCAGGGTCCATTCAGGTGATTTTAAGGTATGCCTGATTAGGCTAGCCGGATCCTGCTCATATCAGAGCCGGATAATATTTCATATGGCATATTTAATTTGGCTAGCGTGAGATTGTTAGCATCACGACTTGATAAGATAAGAGTAAGGTTAGCCTGATCAAACTAAGCTGGCTAGCCGGAAATAATTGCTATCAGTACCGGATCAGGTAATCATAAGGCGATATACATATATTTCATATGCATATCTTTAATACTCCACTAAAGCTATAAAATTATTGAAAATGAAGAAACGAAATAGAATATATTTTTTTAACAACTTCTTCGCTAAGGTCTAAAATGATGATTTTTCGGTCAATCGGTTCCATCGTACAAGTTTTAGACACCTGCGTTTTTGTCACCTGCCACATATTCAATGTTGCCGAATCGCATCAGGTTAGGTTGGGTTGAGATGATCAGGGCGTATACTAGCCGCCGTCTCCGGCTCAGATGAATCGCCTGATCACAGCCTGATCTGAAATGCCGTTACATGCCTGATCACAGCCTTATAGGGGGCCTTTTCCGGGCCGGACTAAGTAAACAAGGCATATCTGATGTGGCCCGGATGCCAGCCTGAACAAATTTTTGCCAGGGAGTACGAAGGCTGCAAACTTCAGTCTGTGCCCCGTCGCGTGGGTTGCGGCTACGCCTGGGCACAATTTGGCGTGGCGCCCTTGAAGGAATGGACGCCACCCCCGAGAGCACGGACAAGAGTTCGCGCGACCCGACAACGGAAACTTCCCCAGCCTCCCACTAGTTCGTCCGCCTCCACTTTTCCTCACCGAAGTCTGAATAAAAGATCCAATATTTTTTTCTCACGGATAGTGCGAAAGTAAAAGTTGAGCGACGCAGAACCGCATTGTGCCGCCAAGCCTATTTACACCGAGGGGATGACAGGTATCCCGGGATGAGTCGTTAATGACTGCGCTTTTCCCCGTCCCCGTAGCCATGTACTCGTCGGCACGGTTCTTGCACCTTGAGCTTAGGATGCCCTAAATATCGAGCCCTATATTTAAAAGGTAAATCTACCTGTTCAACGGTGTCGCTCTTCGGCCCTGACATCAGACTGCCAGTTGCAACGAGACGCAATACCGAATCGAAGTTGGTGCTGTACAACGTGGATTTCATGCCACTTGGTCCCATGTAAGGAGCCATACAACGTTGATCCGAGCAAGGCGGTGCACACCTGTTGGCACATACCTTTTCACCTTCGTCCACCCGAGCTACGCTCCAGGATTGGACTACAATCATCTCGAAAGGATCCGTGTGGGTATACACAGTAGGTCTAGTGCGAATAATGTGAGTTCCAACGGCAAAATGCTCAGGATACTCATTTCCGAACTCGCATTATAACCAAGGGCGCTCGTTCTCGCATACGACTCAAGATATTCCCGGCCCATTGCACCAAATCAAGCCGGCAGTCAATTCCGGTAAGCCAGAGAGCATTGTTGATCTGGAAGAAAAGAGGATGATTAGTGACCTGCAACAAAAGGATGATTAGAAACCTAGAAAAAAGAAAGATTAGTAAGACTCCCGGTTCTAGCGTCGCTGCAGCTTAGCCGCAGAAACGCAGGGCCCGGGAGGTCGTAAGGGCGACATTCCACCTGTTGCTCCCGATCGAGATCAAGAGAAGCGGGCAGGAACAGGCCGCCCCAAGGAAGGTGAGGGGGAGGAAGAAGGAGGTTTAAGGAAGAAAATAGTACCCTGAAAGAAAAAAAGAAAATTAGTTAGACTCCCGGTTTCATCGCCCCCGGGGAATAACCGCAGAGACGCAGGGCCCGGGAACTCGTGGGGCCGACCCCTGCCACCTGATCCCGTGTGCAGGTCGGGAGAAGCAGGTAGAAGGTAATGAATCACCCTTAGGAGAGGGGATGGGATAGAGCGGATTAGAAGGATGTTGGCGCAGGAGGGTGACACTCTGTGGGCTTCAGCGCATCAAGCTAACTGTCTTCGCGGTGTCATCCGTTGGAGTCGTTAACTGGCCTTCGCCTCGCAAACTGTCATCCAGCCATTCCTGACTAGGGTGCAGGCAGTCAGTCCGTTCTTGGCCCCGCGACTCATCATGGGCTGGGCGTGTGGGTGGTTGGTCTTTGGGGCGCACGCATGCAGGAGGGGGGAGGAAGCCAGAGCACGGACGCGATCGGATAGCAAGCCTTTAGCTCCAGCCCATCGAGTAACTGTCTCAGCGATTTCAGCCGCTTGAGCCACCAGTGAGCTTTTGCGTCTTCGCAAATATTACTCGACCACTCCCAGTAACCGGCCAGAGTTAAAGGATGGCCATATGAAGGGTATGTGCAGTCTCCCGATTAATACGGGAGCGCCACCGCCTGGTCAGAATAGCCCACCAGTTGCCAGGCACCCTAGGCATATAAGCGTCCAAGTCGCAGAATAAGCAGCAGCTTCGCGCACAGTCTTGACAGGTGTATACAGCCTCCCGCTTGACGCGGGAGCGCACCCATCAGACCGAAAACAGCCGTCATCCACCGAGGCCTCTAATTGTTTCCTCAGAGCAGGCATAGCGGCACATAACTGAAGGAGCGGGCGTCCAATATCTGCGAGGGTAAGGTGAAAAGTTCTCGGTCTGACAATGAAAGACAGCGATTTTCAGTTAAAAAATGATTTTATTTTTCTTCATAATCTCCCTTGACTTCAACACACGTGGTCCAGTGTTTCTCCAACATCAGTATTCCTTCCCGGCAGTGAGAGTTTGGAAGGCTGTGAAAATGTTCATCTACGACCCTCTTAACTTCTTCATTGCACGCGAAGCGCTTCCCAGAAAAAAATTTCTTCAAATTTGGGAACAGACAGAAGTCTGGGGGAGCCAAATCAGGAGAATAGGCGGGATAGCCGAGCAAATCGTACCCCAAATCCCGCAGTTTTCCCATCGCCAACGCACCCTTGTGTGCAGGTGCGTTGTCCTGGTGAAAGATGATTTTTTTTTTTCTTCAAGCCAGGCCTCTTCTCCGCTCTACTACTAAAGACCGCTCTAGTACTGACGGCTATATTGATCGTATAGTATTTACGTATTAACCTCTTTTCACTCAACCAAATGGCTAGTGCACTATTTTCATAACTTTCCCACATTTTTCGGATAAATGACGGTTGTTGTATTACTACGAATTTAAGAAGAATATTTTGAAGTTAGTTTAGGTTCCACAGCGAGGCACATTTTGCCCGAATTTACCGGCCCTCTTTTGTCCACACGAGGAAGTACCTGTTTACTATACCTAAGTCTGGAACAAGAGCTTTTAGATAGTAAGGATTCAGCCGTCTTTTATTTACGCAACGCTCAATAAATGCCTTTTCTTGTACACTGAGAGGCATTAATGGTGTCCCAGAGGAAGTTAGGGGAACAGTGGTGAAGCGAGAGTGGGGGCGACCAGCAGTCTAGAAACAAGCCAGGCTGGAGCATAGTGGGGGTAGCCTTTTCCCCTCGCTCGGGACGCCATTTATATCACAAGTCGGAGCTGTCCCGTATAAGAGCGTCTTTCTCACTCCTAGCGATGGTTTCCTATAAGATCTTGTCACTCGTTGTTAGTGGTGGCTTTCCAAGTTTTTCTAGTGCGTATAGGAGCGTCTCGCTCACGCCCTCACTCCCTGCCTATAAGAGCGTCTTGCTCAAACCAATGGGCTCTCTGGCTTCCATCAATCTTTAGCCACCTTTAAAGACGTTACGCCAAACAGGCTATGAATCTAAGCGAGAGTGGGGCGAGCAGAGCGTAGAGGTGGTAGCCTTTTCCCCTCGCTCAGGACGCCACTTATATTACAAGTCGGAGGACTCCCGCATAAGAGCGTCTTTGGTGTTGAAAATGGTGTCCCGAGTGAGGGGAAAAGGCTACCCCCTCTACGCTCTGGCTGCCCTACTCTCGCTCTGACTCATAGCCTGTATTGGCGCGATGTCCTTGACGATGGACGAGGTATTAATGGAAGCCAGAGAAGCCACTGATTTGAGCGAGACAGTCTTATAGGTAAGGAGCGAGCACGTGAGCGAGACGCTCCTATATGCGTTAGAGGGACTTGGAGAGCCGCCACTAACAACGAGTGAGTGAAGTAGACGCTCTTATAGGGGACAGCTTCGACTTGTGACATTAATGGCGTCCCGAGCGAGGGGAAAAGGCTAACCCCACTATGCTCCGGCCTGGCTTGTTTCTAGGCTGTTGGCCGCTCTCTTTCGCTTCGCTACTGTTCCCCTAACTTCCTCTGTTATATAAATATATAATCTTATATAAATATTACATTTAGAATAACCGAGTATACACAGTTATTCAGTAGAATTGCACCAGCTGAAGTTGGGCCCAACTGGTCAACATAGCAGTGTGGCCTCTTTAAAAAATCCCAGCTAGGCTCAGCTCACCGTCCATGATTCATATAAGCGCACACTGACAGCTTGCATAGCAATAAGAAGTTATTGAAATATTAAAATAGGATACTAAAATAGTTAAATAAATATTAATAATGTAATGACAAGATGTAACATCATTTAAGATTTATTTTTACAACAGATTATAATGACTCTCAGGACAGCTTCAGGATATCTAAAAGAGATTCACAGAAGTGTTATAATATTTTTGGAAATTTGTATCTCTGTATACTTTAGCATATAATTTTAGTATAATGTTGGAATTCTGTACCTCTGATATCAATTGCACGACCGAAAGGATAGTACTATTTGTAGATAATCACTGATAAAGAAATATTTATTATTTCTTATTATTATTTATTATTGTCATAAGGAATCTTATTCATAAAGGAACCTGTGGCATCTACATAAAGAATTGTTCTACTATATTTATATGCTTCCTTATACAATGATATCTGGCTTGTTTCCCAGTATCTTAAATTAAACTTTTCTAGAGAGACCGTCTTCATGATACTAGAGAATTTAACAGAGTCCATTAGCTTTTTATTGACTCTATGATATTGGAAAATTGGGTGCCAATGAATGCCTTATGGCGCATTTTTTGTTTACTATTCTTCAATATTTCTTAGAATAAAAGTTTCCTGATTCTGATTCCCCAAAATTCATGTATTGATTATCTTTATTATGCTTCCAATGTACAATCTTGTAAGATGAAAGTTCTGTTATGCTGGGAGTCTCCTGAATGCAAGAAAACCGCGAACGGCAGGCTAACCAGACCGCGCGTGAAAGAATACGCTAAGTCAAAACGGAAGATGGCCTGGCAACTGATAGCTCGAAACTAAAATCGCATAACGCATTTTTGGAAGTGAAGCTTATGGCTGCATCTCCAAAAATGAGGGAGTCTACAATTAGAATCCGAACGGATAAGGTGGTCTCGTGGAGTAGACTTGGTACAGAAAGATTATCGAATACCGAACGGTACTTATTTATTTTTCAAGTCGAAGAACGTCGAACCACTGTACCTCTTTTTTCTTATTTCAATAAACCTTCACTGTTTTGTTATATTCACGCGAGTTTTAACTTCTTAACCGGCAACGATCCCTAAAAATCTGTTTGACCTAACCTCTCGGCCCGAACTTCGTCGTCGCCGAGACGTTCAAGTACAACTTTTAAGTGGATCATAGCTGAAGCATTTTTCACGATAGATCTTATTGAATCAGGAACGTTGATAAAGTTTGGAATTGCTTCTTGAAGAAGCAGTGTTTTCAAAGCGCTTTCCGCAGCTCTTCTAGAAATATCCCAGGCCAGCTCTTCATTATATATTTTGTTATAGATAATACTTTGTTAATGAGGTTGGACGATTTGGGGGAGAACAATTTTGGGGTTGTCTAGCCCTTTTATTAATACAATAATTTCTTTACGGGATGCCAAGCAGATCCACCAGTTTTTTCTTCATACGCACGCGGGGCGCATGCCCTTCGCCTTTTCCGGGAACTTCACTTTCTCGGCATACACGGACTATAGTAAGCATCAATATTTTCATACGTGAAAGGTGATTGATTACCTGTCGCCTGTCATTACCTGTCAATATGGCAAACTCTACAGACGAGGTCATTATCAATATCGTTAGAGAAATCAAACTTCTCTACGATAAAAGTCATCGTGACTTTAAAAATGTTGTTAAGAAGAAGGACAAGTGGTACGAGATTTCGGAAGAGTTCGGTTGCTAAGGTCACGTATGAAAATACGTGAAATGTCATTACCTGTCAAAATATTGGCGGGGCAATTGGTTTTTTCACGTAAGCCGTTTGGTGCACAGAGCGGGAGAGTTGGGGCATGCTCGACGCTCCGTTCCGTGATTCGTAAACTACGAAGACCCTAGCCACAATGTTCCATATCGTTGCTATGTACGAGATGTAGCCAAAATTTTCTCCTTCTTAATTGAAGGATCCAATGGAATTTTGCAAAAATATAATTGAATACCGCGCCGTATTAAGTGTTCCATTGCATTGTAGAATTGCCTTAAGGGGCTATGCGTGTGCGCGAATTATTATGCAGCCAAGTATAGTTTCTAGCGGGTAACAATAGTGCATGCAACTGTCCATATATCGCTGTATATTATTGCTTCAGATCTTTTTAAAATACAGCGTAGAACTACCTTTATACAGGAAAGTGGGTGACAGTTGGAGATCCCTCGAGTACCCTCCCGCAAAGTGTTTGTTGATATTCTCAATGGTTTTTAAATGGAAAATGTTTAAGATTCAATCAGGACGAAGGATCTCTGCGGGCTATGATTTCGTGGTGGAAAGTACAGTCTTTTATGGCAAAAAGTTAGCCGTTTCAGATGGATCACGCGATAAGGAATTGTTTTTCGGTCCAAGCGTCAAGTGCATTTATTCATAGATTGCTCATAATGGCGCGATACAACATTTTAATGGCGAATAACGTTTTCCCACCGATTCTTATTGTTAGTTCGTCTTGGACTCACGACTTATCGTCAGTTCTTCTCATATGTACTGTGTGGTCGGACGGACTACTTGTTAGGGGAACTTCGATTTTTTAATTTTAAATCAATGAAATGAAAAGCTACGAGTGTGACGTTTCACTAGTCTGTGAACGAATGCACTTGGCGCTTAGACCATAAAACAATTGTTAATCGTGTGATTCGTCTGAAGCAGCTAACTTTTGCCTTAAAAGACTGTACCTCCCACCACACAGTCATGACCTTTAAAAATTTATAATACAGCCATTTGCGGCTTGCGGACAGGCTCACACAGACTGTTTGTTGGCGATGGCTATCGCATCATATATTATTTCATGTTTTATGCGATCATGTTTAGTTAAAACAATTCTTTAGCTTTAACATTATGATGTTTTATGTATCTGAATAATATTTGATTGATTGTATATAAATAGCTGTTACTAAACAATTTTCTGATTAGAAAATATTTCAGTAACGGGTGGCAGCCCAGGTCAACAACAAACAGGGCGCACTATAATGTTGGGAACGAGTAGAGGTACGGGTGGAAA
>JARPRH010000728.1:64240-74373 GCA_031763665.1 Calameuta haemorrhoidalis
TTCTGTGTAACAATTGGAGCTGGCTCTTTTTTCGATTTGGGTTCCCGTTTTGATTTAGATTCTTCTTTTGGTTTAACCTGCTTTTTAGGTTCTACATCTGAAGTTACGGTTTTCGTAACTTCTTTCGTTTCTATAGTTTCCGTTAATTTTGAACCTTCTTTTTCAATTGTTTTTACCTTTGTATCCTTTGACGTAGATTTAATGTCTTCCTTTGTGATTTTAATTTCTTCTTTTGCTTTTGTAACCTGAGATACAGGTTTTGCATCTCTCTTGGGTTCAGATTTTTCTTTTGATTTTTTATCGGGTAGTGTTGACTCCTTAGGTTTTACATCCTTTGGCTCAGATTTTATTTCTTCCTTTGATACAACCTTAAATTCTTCGTTAATTTGGGGTTCCTTGAATTTTATATCCTTAGGCTCGACAGGAACCTCCTGTTTTATATCCTTCATTCCTGGTTTATTGTCTTCTTTGACTTCGTCCTGTTTTTTCGATTCTGCAACTTTTGGTAGTACCTCTTCTTCTTTTGGTTTTAACTGATTTTTAGATGTATCCTCTACATCTTTTTTAAAATCAGGTTGCTCTTTAAGTTGTGTACCCTTTGCAGATTTTGTATCTGCTTTTGGCTTTTCAAGCTCTTTCAAAGCAGGTTTCTTCTCCGCCGATGATTGAGTTGATTCTTCAAGTTTTTGAGGTGCAATAGTAACTTCTTGTTTTGATTCTTCGAGCTTTGTAGATTTTTCGTCCGAAACATTTTCTACAATTTTCTCTTTTTTAATTTTTTCATCTTTACCGCTTGGTTTGGCTTCTTGAGGTTTTTCCGGTTTCTTATCTTTTTTTGTATCCTTTGCTTTTGCAACAGATTTTTTATCTGCGGGTTTTTCCTTGGTCTTAGGAACTTCCTGTTCATCAAAATCGTCGTCTTCCATAACAAAATCGTCATCTAGTATGTCCATCCATGAATCATCAGCTACCAGGTGGACTGATTTTGATTTCTCTACAGGTGTAGCCGATACTTCCTGTTTTAATTCTGATTTCAATTGCACCACTTCCTCCTGACGACCATTTGTAATATCAACGGTAGTAACATTGATTTGTTGTTTAATTTGAATTTGCTTATTCTCTTCAACCTTGGATATTTGTGCTATTTGATCTTTTGATTGATCTTTACTCTTTATACTTTTGCCTTTCACCTGGTCCTGAATTTCAGGAACCTTAGGTTTGTCGACCTGGTCAATCTGTTTCTTCGGTTCTTTTTCTGCGGATTTGATCTCCTCCTTGGGCTTTTGTTGAACAGTTTTCTCAACTTTTTGGATGTCTTTTTGTTTCGATTCTTCCTTGATTATATCTGCGACTGGTTGCTGAGCCTGAACATCTTTCTTTTCCTTCTTGTCTTTCTCATCTTCTGTCTTTGCCTTCGGAATATCCAGCTTTGTCTGTTCTTTAGATATTTCTACAGCGGTTTCAACCACTTGAATATCCTTCTTGTCTTTTTTATCATTAACCTTAGACTTTTCAACCTCTGTTATCTTTGGCTGCTCTTTAAACGTTTCTACATCTTTTTGTAAAACTTGTAAGTCTTTCTTTTCTTTCAAATCAGTTTTCGTAACATCTGTAGCATCAGTCTTTTCCTTTTGTGCTTTCTCTGCCTTCGTCTTCTCTTTAGGTGTTTCTGCTACCTTTTCTTTCTTATCTTTTTTGACTTTTGGAGCGTCCGCCTTTTCTTTGTCAATCTTCTGTGCCTTTGCTTGTTCTGGTGCCTGATGATCCTTTGTGTCTTTTTTCTCCTTTTTCATGCTTTCAGCAATATCAATCTTTTCCTTTTCAATCTTGTCCGTTTGGGATTTTTGCTTGGGATCCGCAACAGCCTTTTCCGGTACGTTTTGCTCCTTCTTATTCTTATCAACTTTGTCTTTTTCTTTTGTTGTGGTTATTTCAGTAGCCATAGCTGAGGTAACACTAGTAGAAGGAAGCATCACTTTTACCGTTTTCGCCTTTGGCGACTTCACCGGCATATTATCAGGCTCGTCAAAATCATCATCGTCAAAGACCATGGGTTCGTCCAATAGACTCATCCAAGAGTCATCGGAAACTAAATGAACGGGCTTTGGAGTATCTGCAGGTTTAGATTGATTTGCATTCTCTACATTAGCAGAGGGTTTCTCTTCGGGCAATTTTTTTATGTTTTCAGCCTTTTTATCATTGGCAGTGCCAGGCTTAGACTTATCTTGTGTAAGTTCTGGATTCTTTTCCTTCATAGATTGAATTTCTATGTTCTCTGACATTTGCGTCTTGTCATCAATCTTACTCGTAGTCGTAGTTTTTTCAATAATTTCAGTCTTCTTTTCGAGTACAGATTGAACTTTAGCATCCTTCTGTTTATCGGAATTCGAACCAGCGGCGGAAATTGATGGTTTAGGTTCTACCTTTTCTTTAAGTGGAGATGGTTCCGATTTAACTTTCTTTTCAACTGTAGATGGTTCAGACTTAACCTTTGCAGCCGGAGTTGGTTTGGGCTTTACTTCCTCCGCTGAAGTGGGCTCAGACTTAGCTTTCTCACCCAGAGTTGGTTCAGGCTTCACCTTCTCCGCTTGAGTCGGTTCAGACTTCACCTTCGCAGCTGAAGTTGATTCAGACTTGATCTTGTCAGCTGGAATCGGTTCAGATTTCTCCTCATTTAGAGTCGATTCAGGCTTCGCCTTCTCAGCTGGAGTCGGTTTTGGCTTTACTTTCTCAACTGGCGATGATTTAGGCTTCACTTTGTCACCTGAAGGTGATTCAAGTTTCACTTGCTCAACTGGAGAGGGTTTAGGTTTTTCCTTCTCACTCAGAATCGATTCAGGCTTCGCCTTCTCAGCTGGAGTCGATTCTGGTTTCACTTTGTCACCTGGAGTTGGTTCAAGTTTCACTTGCTCAACTGGAGAGGGTTTAGGTTTCTCCTTCTCACTCGGCGTCAATTCAGGCTTCGCCATCTCATTCGGAGTCAATTTAGACTTCGCCTTCTCAGCTAGAGTCGGTTCTAGCTTCAGTTTCTCAGCTGGTAATGGTTCTGGCTTCACTTTGGCACCTGTAGTTGTTCCAAGTTTTACTTGATCAACTGGAGAGGGCTTCTCCTTCTTAATTATAGTCGGTTCAGCCTCAACCTTTGTCACTGAAGTTGGTTCAGGCTTCACTTTCTCAGCTGGCGATGGTTGATGTTTTATTTTTTCAGGCGGAGATGGTTCCGGCTTAACCTTCTCTATTGGGGAGGATTCCGGTTTCAACATTTCAACTGGCAACGGTTCAGGTTTCACCTTCTCTCCGGTCGAAGATTGTTCAGAAATAACATTTTTGTCCTGAATATGTTCAACCCACCGAGCTTCATGTTCGTAAAAACTGGCCATGGAATATTTTGGAACTTCATTAGCAAGTGCCAAAAGCCTACATTCAGCATCTGAAATCTCCTGTACTGGAGGCGATTGAACTTCACTATTCTTCATCTTGGATTCCTGTACCATCGTTTCGATAGTCACATTTTCTCTTGGCGCTGGAGAAGCCGGAGGTTCTGGTTTATGTATCGTTTTGACGACTTTATAATTTCGATGGAAATTACTTTCAGCTTCACCATAAAGATGATATTCCAACCAATAAGATTTTATAAGATCAGCCGCATACTCCGGTCTGCTAATATAAAACTTGTCCTGTTCTCCCAATTTAACGACATCCTTTGGAGCAACTTCTTCATTTTTAATCACCTCCTTCTGTTCCAATTTCTGAGGAGTAGCGATAAATTCTTTCACCTGTTTCTGTTCATCTTTTGAAACGGATTCAAGTTTTACCTTCTTATCAGCCTTGATCTGTTCCTTCTTCTCATTCCGTTTTTCAAAATCAATTTCTTTATTTGCTACAGTTGGCTGCAGAGATTCAACTTCTAACTTTACCTGATCCTTAAATTCAATCTTATCTTTAGGTGCAATTTCTATTTCTAATCGTGCCTCATCTTTCTGGTTTACTACACTTTCAGATTTTCCAGGGACGTCCTGGAAATCTTTTTGGACTACTTGCATATCTAACTTCTTATCATCCTTTACAATACTAACAATCTCCCTTTTCTGTACCTCTAACTTACATACTTTCTCTTTAACAATATCCACAGGTTTTTCCTGTTTCTCAACAACCGATTCAATCTTATCTTTTTCATTAACCACAGCCTTAATTTCAACTTGAGCATTCGTATCCTGTAAAACAGGTACATTAACAGTAGCTTGTTCAGCTACCAGTTCTTGCGATTCTTTGATCATAAATTCATCCGGCAATGCTGGACGTTTCTTCTTCTTCTTCAACTTACTTTCCATAGTCTTCATAAGAGCTTCCTCGTCCGGGGTCAAGTCTATCAGTTCTTCCAACTGAACTTTCTTCTCCTCCTTTTTCGGTTTCTTAACATCTACTGAGCTTGTACTTTCCGATTTCAAATGATCCTTCTTTCTATCCTGAACACTACCAAACAATGGAGCATCTTCGGCTAACGACACTTCCATATCATGTTCACTAATTTGACCTACGCTGCTGGTCTTTGTAGCCTGATCTAAAGATTCTGTAATGGCGGCAGGACGTTCCGCGACCCTGGCATAAGTTGTAACGAGACTAGCTTCTACACTCTCAGGACGTAAGGAAATAAGTTCGGTCTCTTTTGAACCTGCGGTTATGGGTAATGGGACGTTTTCTAATATTTCAATTGATTTAACGGATTTCACGGCGGGCGGTTTTATTTCCTCGGAACCAGTTGTGGTTGTAGTCACGGTGGTTACGGTTTTTTGAATAATCAGAGCTTTTCCGACCTCTTTATTTTCCGGCGCGGATGTAAGACGTGGTGCCGATACAACATTAGACGGAATTTCGATTTTAGAAATTTTATCAGAACTTTGGACTGGTTTAGTCTCTGGTTTGAGAACTTTTTCAACTTTTTTGTTGACGTCGTCCGATTCGAGTTTTTCACTTTCCTTTGATTTGACCTCCTCCTTCCTTTCCCTCTGTGCTTTGCTTTTGCCAATGTCTTTTCTATTCGAGTCTACTTTTGATTTTATCTCTTTAGCTGCCACTTCCTCGGCCTTCTTCAAACTTTGACTAGCCGTATTGTGTTCCTCCACTTTGTCAATATTTATATCTTGTGATTTCACTTGATTCGTAGCAGGGACTTCATCTTTAGTTTTGCTTTCCTTTTTAGACTCTGCCGAAATGTTTGATTTAATTGTGGTTTCAGGAATTTTTTGATCCACAACCTTGTCCAAGTCCTTTGGTTTTTCTTCAGCCTTAGGACTGGATTTTGGTTTGGATTCATCCTTAACAGAGTCAGGTTTAGGTAAGTCTTTCTTGGCAGGCTCTTTTTTAGATTTATCTTCTTTTTTGGAAGGCGCAGGTAATTCTTGCATCGATTTAGATTCCTTAGGCTTACCTTCCTTTTTAGGTTTTTCCTTGCTTTTAACTTCCTCCACTGATTTGGGCAACTCTTCTGACTTTTCAACAAGCGCAACAGAATCTGGTTTAGTAGCCTCTACCTTGGTTCCAGGAGTAATGGCTTTGGGCTTGGCCTCATCTTTTTCTTTAACTTGCTGCTTCACAGGAGTAACTTCTTTCTGAGCTTCAACCTCGACTTCCTTCACAATTGAAATTTTCTTACTTTCTTTATTTTGCGTTACGTCTACTTTACTTATAGAATCCACTTGAGTTGTAATTTCCATTTCCTGTTTAGAATCAGAAATAGCTTCTTTCTTATCAGCGGATCCAACTTTTGGCTTTGTCTCAGGCTTCTCTTGAACTTTCTTATCCTTAGACGGAAGATTCTCTTTCGATTTGATATTGTCTATGGATTTATTCTGTTCTTTTGCTTTCAAATCCACAGATGTATCTACTGTCTGATTCTCAGGTTTTATCTTCTCTTCTTTAGATTTTGGTACATCTTTAGATTTTTCCTTAGGAGCAGGTGATTCGATTTTTATTTTTGATTTGAGTTCTTGCTCTGTTTTGGTTTCCAGTGTGATTGTCACTTGAGCTTCTGATGTTGATTGCTTGACAATGTCCTTTGACACAATTTTTGTTTCAGTACTATGTACTTTATCCTTTGGAATCTCTTCTACCTTTGATTTTACTAGCGTTTGAGGAGCAATTGGAGCCTTTTCTTGATCTTCAATCTTAGGTTTTTCTTGTTGTTTGGACTTCGGTGCTTCCTTCGGTCCGATTTTCTTTTCTGATTTAGCTTGTTCTTTAGGAGCAGATTTTTCACTTTCATTTACCTTTTTATCATCTTTAGGTTCTACCAGAACCTTAAACTTTTCATCTTTTGATTTATCTTGTGCTTTTGGAGCTGTCTTCTCCTTGGAAGCAAGTTCTTTTTCAATGATCGTTTCCTTAGGTGAAATCTTCTTTTTTGACTCATCCTTTGTCGAAATTTGTATTTCTTCCTTAACAATGGATTTTTTATCAACTTGTTCCTGCGGTTTGCTTTGTTCTTTAGATTTGATATCTTTTTTGGATTTATCGTCATCCTTAGGTTTATCTTGCTTCTGAGAAATAACCTTTTCTTTAGAATCAACTTTGTCTTGTGGCTTCCCCTCGATTGCAGATTTTACTTCAGCGGTGATTTCTGATTTGTTGTCTGCACGATCCTTAGATTTTTCCTTATCTTTCGGTTTACCTTGTTGCTTGAGTTTTCCTTCACCCTTCGATTTATCTTTCTCTTCCATCCCAACTGCAGTCTTTTCCTCGAGTAATATTTCTTTTTCAATCGTAGTTTCCTCAGGAACAGCCTTCTCTTTTGGTTCCTGCTTCGGCTTATCTTGTTCCTTTGATTCCAATTTCTCTTTCGATGCCATAATTGATTTTTTATCGTCTATCGTTTTTTGGACCTCTGATTTTATTTCAGTCGTTTTAACATCTATTGTTGACTGAGGTTCACTTTTACTTTGTGATTCTGCCTCTTGTGTAACTTGAACTTCATCCTTAGCTTTGATCTGCTCTTTAGGTTTTGCTTTGTCCTTAGGTTCTTTCTCTGCCTTTGAATCGTCCTTTGGTTTAAGTTTTTTCTTGGACTCTTCTTCTGGTTTTGGCGTAGCATCTTTAGCGATACTGTCAATCGGTTTCGCTTCTATCTCAGAAGCAACTTGTACTGTCGTGGTTTCCACAATGGTACTACTTTGCGTAGGAGTTTCAGCTTGCTGAGATTTCGTTTCGGTAGTAATTGCAGTCTGTGCTTTGAATTCATCTGTAATTATCGGAATGATTTCTTCTTGTACTTTTACATTTTTCAGAATTTGCTCTGTAGTTTCTAATTCTTTTGTAACAATCGTGGAAGATTGATTTTCAATATCAGTTGTAAGTGATTTTTTAGGTTTTGCTTGATTCTTGCCTGTTTGCTTCTTTCCTTTAATTTGATCTGTAGGTTTAACTTGTTCTTTAGGATTCTCCTTTACTTTACCCTTTTCTTGATCTTTGGACTTTTCCTGCTCCTTGAGTTTCTCTTGCTCTTTAGGCTTTTCCCATTCACTGGCTTTTTCTTGATCTTTGGGCTTTTCCTTGGACACCTTCGATTTTTCTTCCTCTTTAGGCTTAACCTGTTCTTGGAATTTTTCTTGTTCCTTGGGCTTCTCTTTTACTTCTCCCTTGTCTTGATCCTTCGATTTGTCCTGCTCTTTAAGTTTCTCTTGCTCTTTGAGTTTTTCTTGGTGTTTGGGCTTTCCTTGCTCCTTAGACTTTTCTTGTTCCTTAAGTTTCTCTTGCTCTTTAGGTTTTTGTTGCTCTTTAGGCTTAACCTGCTCCTCCAATTTTACTTGTTCTTTTGGCTTTTCTTGCTCGTTGGAACTTACTTGCTCTTTAGGTTTTTGTTGCTCTTTAAACTTCGTTTGGTCTTGAAGTTTTATTTGTTTTTTGGACTTTTCCTCTTCCTTGAGCTTTTCTTGTTCTTTGGACTTTTCCTGCTCCTTAGATTTCTGTTGCTCCTTAGATTTCTGTTGCTCTTTAGATTTTTCTTTCTCTTTAGGTTTAATCTGCTCCTCAAGTTTTACCTGTTCTTTAGGTTTTTCCTTTATCTTGGCCTTTTCTTGCACCTTGGGCTTTTCCTGCTCTTTAGGCTTTTCTTGCTCTTTAGGCTTTTCTTGTTCTTTAGGTTTTTGTTGTTCCTTACGTTTCACTTGTTCTTCCAATTTCATTTGTTCTTTGGGCTTTTCCAGTTCCTTCCGTTTTTCTTGTCCTTTAGGTTTCACCTGCTCACTAATAATTTCCTGCTCCTTGGGCTTTTCTCGCACCTTAGACTTTTCTGGCTCCTTAGGTTTTTCCTGTTCATTGGATTTTTCCTGCTCTTTGGATGTAGTCTTTTCAACTTTTACCTGCTCTTTAAGTTTATCCTGTTCCTTACGCTTTTCCTGTACCTTAGGTTTTTCTAGCTCTTTCTGTTTTTCTTTATCTTGTTCTTTAGGTTTTCCTTGTTCCTTTGGTTTCCCTTGTTCTTTAGGCTTTTCCTGTTCTTTAAGAACCTTTTCTTGCTCTTTCGTTTTTTCTTGTTCCTTGGACTTTTGTTGCTCCTTAGGCTTTACTTGTTCTTTAGATTTTTCTTGCTCTTTTGGGTTTTGTTGTTCCTTTGATTTTTCCTGTTCTTTAGGCTTATCCTTTTGCGTTTTCGCCTTCTGTTTATCCATATCCTCGATTTCCCTGAGAGCCTTGTCTATCTCATCATCTTGTGACTTTTCAGACTTCTTCTTTTTCTGTTTTCGTTTCTTCTCCTGAGGTACCGCATTATTAGCAGTCACTTGTTCAGCAGCCGCACGTCTCTGATTCTCAGCTTGTTTTTCATCTTTTTTTACAATTTCGTCCGTAGGCTTAACAGTCATAGGTACAATCGGCGTCTCAATTGTCTGTTTGGGTGGTGTATTTCTTTGCGGTTTCTCAGACTTTTCATGTTTCTCAGGTCGATTTGACGGTGCTGATTTCTCAGATACCTTACGACTCTTCTTATCCTCTTCGCGTTTAGGTTTGTCCTCATGTTGTTGCTGTTTCTTTTTCGCGTCCTTCTTTTTCATGGTGTCCCACTCATTATCTCTTGCCTGCTTAGAAGTTGTGGATCTTTCCGTTTCAAACTCCTGTTTCTTAACAGGCTTAACATTCTGCTGTGGAGACACCTCATGAGGCGAGTGAGACCGTTCTCTAGATTGTTCAACGAAGGCCTTCGTCGCAGAGGGTGGTGTCGCGCGAGGACTCAGACCTTGCGAAAGTATCTGGGCGTAAGAGAAGGATTGTCCACGACCGTCTGTGGCACTTGTAGAAACCGATTCTTTCTGTTCAATTGATACTAGCTCGATCGTATGAGAACTCTGCACGGAAGCACTTTCTACAACTTGTTCAGGATGCTTAATTTCTTCACTAGCTCTATCGGGCGAAATTGGCACATTTTGCATTTTTACAGGTAGCATCTGTTGATTCTGAACCGGTACCTCCGCGATAGACTGAGTCAGAATAGAAGGCTGATGTACGAGTTCACTAGGTGGGCAGGGCTGATTTAGCACTGGTTGAGCTTGCTGATAGATGTCAGTGGTTGTAGGCAGATATCCAGCCTGAGTAACATAATGTTCAGCAGTAGCATATCCAATGTGACCCTCGTACGAGTTCAGAGACATGGGATCCAATTGCTGAACTGGTTGAGAACCATGAGTATAAACGTAAGAGCTCACTGGGTATGGACCTAGTTGTGAATTTATGAAACCCACCAGCTCTGGCATTGGATGAATGTAGTCGTACATTTCAGCCGGTTGTGTAGGAACGTTTTCATAATGTTTCTCATTGAGGACATTATATTCCTCCATTGGTTCATCAGACCAGTTAGCAGTCTCCTTGGTAAAATGAACAGAGCATTCTTCAATATGACTGCTGGGAATACTTTCAGGCTTCAAAGGCATTTGACTCATATTCTGATAATTCACAGATAGCTCGACATTTGACATAGGATCCTCAGCAGGAGTGCTTTCAATGTTCTGAGTAAATATTTCTTCCATGGGTACCTGTTGCTGTTGAGCTGGTTCAGGATCCTGAGGTACATGAGCTGGCTCTTCGTGTGGAGTAGAAGACCGTGGCTCTTTAATCAGCTGAACCATTTCACTACCCTGATTGCTAGG
>JARPRH010000728.1:131146-147655 GCA_031763665.1 Calameuta haemorrhoidalis
GCCAAGTCCCAGGCTGTTAAGCGTTTGGGCCGGATACCGAGTGTAGGCCGACTAAATTTAGATCTATTTCTATTTTTGTACGTACTGCTACACAGTAGGGACTTACTGCCCGGCTATTGGTATATTCGCGATGTTTCTATATCTTGGATATTTCGGAAAGTGACACAAATATTCAGATATGTCTGCGCCCTTGTCGTCATTGCGCGAATGCACATTAGTAGAATGTGTGAGATGAGACGAGCCAGATGCTGACTTGAGATACATGTGGAGAAGGAGGAAGGGGCTAGTCACGTTACATGAGATCATAAGGACGAATTTATCGAATTTTATACAAGTTTGTTTTTAAGTGTTTTTTTTAACTTTTTTTTTCTTTTTTAACAAATTTTATAGTCTAAAAGTTTGTTTCGTCAATTATTTCGAGGAACCCTTAACAACGTTCTACGAAAAGTCTTGTCTTTTGTTGAGCTTGATTATCAATTAATTATTTCGATATCGTCTTTTACTTCTTGGAAGGTAATTTAATTAAACTGTCGTCCTATCGGATTTCTTCAAATCGATTCGCGCATGGATTTTCTATTGGCGCAAAACATGTAATACGGGAAAAATTAATTCAAGGTTGAGTGTCGATCGTTACGCTGTTGTAATCGTGAATACCACGAAATAAAGACGTTTACGTTATCCTGACGTTGATAAAGCTAATTCGAATTTCACTTAAATGTATATGTCGAGTATATATGTATATATCAGAAACGTACAGACGGGAGCAAATTATTCGGAAAACTATTATAAGATGATTTCAAAATATTTTTATAAACTATGAGAAATCGGTGTAAGTTATATATAAAGTTCCGAGAAAATTTTTCAATTTCTAAATAACGTTTACTCGAATCTTTGACGGGAAAAAAAAACTACTATTGCCCGACTATAAAAAATTTCGAAAATCTCATTCAAATTTTGTTTTAATGAAAATAAATCGGGCTTCGAGATTCAAAGAAAAATTTTGAATTTCTTCATGTTTCAATGTGTCTAAACGTGAGTCTTTGTCAAAGATATGATTTCTTTGAAGCCAGAATTTCTTGTAATGCTCGGAAAAAAAATTTTCTCCTCTCCTAGACTGTCCGCAACGGATAACGTGTGGACAGTCGAGTGTCCGCTGGATCCTGGATCTCGTATGCTCCGTCCAAAAATAAAAGCACTACCAATTTGACGGGAAGGAATAGTCAACGACGTACCGGAAGTACCTTTATAGTTACATACGTCGTACTAGTATTAATTGTTATTACAACCGAGTAGTACGTAATATCCTGGAGAAAGTACGTGACCATGTCTCAATCCATATAAGACTGAAGTGATTAAATAAAAATTTTTTAAATCCAAGCAGTTTAGGCAAAATGAAAGAAAAAGCATAACAAAGATGTAGAATTCTTTAAAAAATTCTAATATGATATTTGAATGATCTAGGGATTTTATGTACTAAAAAATTTACCAGACCTATATGATTACAAGAAATCGCGTAACAATCCAGTATCTTGAAGATAATTCCAATAAAGAAGCAAATTTTCCGACACTGTCTTCATACACTCACCCTTATTAATTAGCACTGGTAATTATAATGCGATTAATCCTTAGAAGATCACGTTGCAATAATCCTGGTACGTTCGTTTTTATGTGTTTCGGGTAAACCGAGCGTTGTTTTTTTTTCGCGAAACCCAGCCAAAGTCGCGTGTATTAAGAATTCGACGAAGATTCGTAAAAATGGATAGAACAATTAAAATAGTATAGGAACAATGCAAATAGAAATATTATTAATGGAAGAATTAATAGGGACAATATAAACAAATGATCGTACGATCAACGGATTGGTTTGGATCGATGGATAAATCGTAGAAAGATCGTGAGAGATCGTCGACGTCTTTAACGATATACCGGGCCACGCCGAGAACACGAAGAGACTGGCTTCTGGATGATTGGTCCAAGGGATGAGCGTCGAGGCAGGGGCGTCGAGACGCTTGCCGCCACATTTATATTTAACTTTGGCATCACTCGACTTTCGACTTGGAGTATCCACCACCTTCTTCACCCCTAGCTCCCTTGGCCACGCGTCTTTCATCATCTCACAGGAGCCAGAGACGCCGGGCGTCTCGACGCTTCTGCTATTATCTTCGATGAGACGATGCCGAGGTGAGTGGATCGCTGCGTTCACGGCTCATCGATAAATTCGGCAAGAAGTTTTTTTAACTGAAAAAAAGAGTTAGGTCTGCTTCAAGCTATTGTCATCTTCGATTAATGAGATAATATCCTATTAATATCCTAAGGTAGATTATTAGAATTTACGTTCCTAATGAAAGTTTAAAATTTCTATATTCTATAAGTACTATTTGATCGATAGAGATATTAATTATTAAAAATTAATTACTTCTGTAAGCTAACTGTAATCAGCGATCCTAATGACAGCCTCCATTCCCCCAAAAACAATAATCGTTCTGCAACTGTCCAAAGCGACAACAGCTTTGTTAACCCGAAAACTGCCCATAACCTAAGAGGAACACAGTGACAATTTATAAAGGATGTTTGTATTAAAAAAATTAATAGATATATTTACCTTCTTTTCTTTCAAACTTATCACCTCAACAGCACCAGTACCTGATCCACCGGCGAGGACAGTTTCTCCATAAGGATCTCCATCAAAATACTGAACGGCATAAAGAAATTCACCATCGAGTGTAGTAGGTCTATTTTGTGGATTGATCGTTTCGATTAATTTTCCACTCATCATATCCCATATCTGAAGACTTCCTCTTACGACCCAAGATCCCGTCAGGATGTGTGTCTCCTGCAGACCAAGATTGACTTTGAACATTCAGAAATGAAATTTGATCGATATACATGTATATATAACATACTCTAACGTCGATCGCGTCACCACATATGTGAGGCCCTTTTATCGATCTGACCGATCCGTCTCCCAGTCGCGTGTCCCAGATCTGAATGAAGTAGACATTTATTGAATTAGATATCATTCCATTTACTGTAATCAAACTGAAGTTGCTCCTGCACGATTGGCAAGGAATAATCAATTAGAAACTTCTTTATCCGTGAAAAATTATGGTACGTAAAAATATCATAACACCAAACGATTACATTTGTGTTATAAATGATAAGCATGAAAAAGTACCTTAACAGTATCATCCCATCCGCCAGTGACAATTAATTCAGGATAAGTATGATGAAATCTCGAAGCAAATATTCTCATCCTATGAAACTTGCTTATTTTTTCGTCGAGTAATTCAGCATTATGTTTTTTATAGGTTGTTACAATCTGTGATTTAATAATTAAAAAGTACCAATTATTAATATCATTACTATGACAGTCTTAGTCACGAATACCTGACCAGTTTCAGCATCGTATAATCTGACAGCCGCATCCTTTCCGCCGGAAACTATGTATTCGCCATTTACACTCACGTCGATGGTGTTCACTTCGTTTTTTGGTTCTGCAAGAAAATATTTCTTTTAATTTCATAATTAAATTAGTTTTAGAGTATTATGAAATTTTGATGACCTTCGATGAAGCGTGAAAATTCATTCGTGCTGGTAGTGCAGGCAAAAATATTTCCACAGGCGCTAGACGCATAAAAAACGTCAGTGCGGATTGGATTGAAGCGGCAACACATCACGGGAAAGGAAGTGTCCAATCCACTTCTCATAGTATTTCGCATTTCGCCAGTCTCGCCATTTCTTATCTTATTAGTGCAACATATACGTATCACCTTAGTGGCCGTTAAAAGGAATCCATTTTGATTAACGTATCTATTTTTGTACCTGTATACAGCCGGTACCGAAACTCGTGACAATGAGTTCACCGTCTGGAGAAAAACGTGAACAGTATAAACCATTAAATGTTTCTGGAAATCGAACTTCGTGTGTTATACGACAACGATTTCTAGACATGGCGACACTCAGTCTTGTCCTTTGAAGCCATGTGTGGCGTCTCTGCATTTCCGCCTGAGATATCCTACGGTCGGTAAGGTAATTCGGCTGACGAATTGCAACTGCTGGTTTCTTTTCTTTTCTACCTAGTGATATTTTTACTTCCTGAAAATTCGATCGATTTGTAATTATTGGCTTCGTTTTATTTTAGTAAACGGCACCGTGTGGTGGATCATTATTATTAGTCTTATTACCTTCGTGACGATTTTTCGAACGAGCTCAGGCGTATCCGGATCGACTGGGGTTGTTGTGACTGGTGGCTCCCATGCGATATGCGACTGCGTTGCTAAAGTTATGAATAAATTTGATTAATTTTCATAGATTTTTAAGGAAATATACGTTAATATGTATTTGACTGATAACTGCCGTGATGTAAAACCAACCTGTTTGCTCCACTTCATTTTCTTCCTGTTCACGTTGTCGCCGATAATTATGATGATGTTGCGGGTAATGTTGGTGATGGTTATTCTGCTTCCTTTCCGTGTCTCCCATTTTGATCAATGATATTTTGAATTGTATATGGATATGTAGGATTTTAGGTTATACTCCTCACTGAAAAAAAAAATTAATTCTGCATTTATAATAGTGAAGTTGGTAGCGAGCTGACTTCATCTTTTAATTTATCGGATACTCCAGTTAAGTAAAACAAGAGAATCTCAGTATACTGAGATGCAAAAGAATCGTTTGTATCTGGATTTTGGTTTCACTGGAGTCTCGTTAAGGCAATTCTAGTGTGTAAAATAACATATCTTGAAAAATTTTTGAAATCAAAAACATGTATTTTGCTGATTCAAAAATGATCGTGCAAAAATTACAGTTTCCACAAGTTTTTCTGATTTAGCACAACTCAAATTTCAAAAGGTACTAGAGGCCTACTGCGCGAGCTACGCGCACGCCAACTTGACAACTCATGACCGATTTAGGAAATATTTTTTATTTTCAAATTTCAAATCTTCAACTTGTGGATAAAATTAACGACTCAGTAAATTAGGAAATTTGTATATACAAAAATTGTCCTTGTCTACAATCTTTGTAAGAATATGTCATTTCAAATTATTTATTTTTGTTTACGTAATTTATTACGTATTTATTACTAAAAGAAAACATTCATTAATTGAACTTGAAAATAATTCTCGCATCATTGTTTTTATTAAAAGAAAAAAATTTTAAAGTAAGGAATACTGTAAAACTTAACAAACTTCTTCAGTAATCTGTAAATACAAATAGCCATAACCGATGTTATATCATTGTGTCAATAATGACTTTGTAAATGACTTGTTTGCCTTGGATATAAAGTAGTTTCATGACGATATAATCACAATATTTACCTCAGGATGTTTCACACCCTGCAACAAGTCATTAATCAATTTTTAAATATTACAATAATTAACATTCCGATAACAGCGAATAATCACTTGATCTAATGAATGTTTATTTTTGGAAAATAATATACAGCATATAATATATAGCGAATAGAGACAAGATTGTCCGTATAAATAATATAACACTCATAAAGACAAGGACGTGTATAAAAATTCCATCTAGACAAACTGGAGTATAATCTGATTGATGAATGAGAATCTTCAAGGCTAATTACCGAGTGAGATCGCTGAGTTCCAATAGATTGTAATGAATTTAATGGAAAAAAAAACGAAATATCCTCGTAATTTACGAAAACCAAAAGCCAAAGAAAGTCGAAAGACATGTCCGCCAAGATTCATTCCTCGAGCACAGAAGAAAAAAATATACATAAAAAAAATACTCCACCTAATCGTGGAGACTAGTGACTTGACATAACTTGACTTGAGAGAAATGAAATCAGCTCTTGGAATAATCTTAATCGGTTCCACGAATTTAAAATTTTTGACTATTGGTTCCCTTGCCTCTTTTCCTGTCTTCAAAAATGTAATCAGTGACCAGCATTCTTTACTCCTTTGTAACGTTGGAATCCTCTTTGGGTACTTGAGTATCGTACTAACTTCTAAAGGTATCTTAAAAATATCACGTCTAAAAGCATCGAAGCTATATGTATCTACCCTCGTATAGCGTCAATAGATAACGCTCACAAAGCTTTTCCTCAAAAAATATACTTAATGCGATAAATCTTCACACAGTTCATAAAATTGATGATCCTTCTATAAATCCTCCTTCGTTACTTGATAAATCAGCCGTTTATGCAATTCGATGAAGGCTTCGTTTCGATATATTGAAATTATGAAGTACTGATAGCAAGCTGATAAAGATGAACGTCGCCATAAATTCGTAAAGTATCAATGATCGATGGATCAAGTCTGTGTTTGAATTCGCCGATCATCTTGTTGTTCAGCCATATTGTGAAAGCCTGGTATTCGCACCGTATTCTGTATAGACAGTTGTTAAAATTATTATACAAAACTATTATTATTACTAAAGTAAGTATATTCACAAAATGAAAATAGAATTTAAAAAAATTTTCGTATTCTCACACGAAACAAAAATCGCGTCCTGGTAGCCAAAATAAGTTGCCTTGGTGACGTTCCTCGTGACTCCACGCCCCATTGGTCCAGCAATTCATGACCATGCACGGGGGACTGGTACCATATAAAAATCTTGGATTAACATGCAGGGCGATTTCTGGATGAGGATAAATTGCTTTTCCCTTCTGTAGATTGACGTAAAACCTAAAAAAAAGTAATAAAGCATTAAGTAACGTGGTAATTAAATATTTAGCAATTTGCTTAATTTGCGACTTACGAATGAGGTAGGAGCTTCAACCGTCCCTTGATGATAAAGTGAACGCCAGGACTAACACCAGAAGTGATATCAACAGTCACTGGTACTTTCTGAAATAACAAGGTATTGACAATCCATAGACTGCCATATAAAAATCCATAAAACTTACTAAATTTTCTTCAAGGGATTGTTTATCATTCAATTGAAGATACGGCGTTAATTTTGGTTTAGGATATATTGGAAAAGACGTCTGCCGAAATCTCACATCTTCGACATCTCCGTTCACCTCTATTCCATTAATTTCTCTTAAAGCAACTCTATAAGCAAACGCGCAGAAATGTTCCTCGTTTATTGATATCTGTAAGAATTATACTCTGTAAATTTTCAAAATCTCTTCATATCACTTTGTCACTGTAACTCACCTGAAACTCAGTCTCGGTACAAAAGATCATCACGTGAAAATAGGCATTGCGACGAAACACCGTACCCTTCGGTCCAGCCGGAGAACAAGTTTCTTCATCGTCCCAGTGACCCCGCAGTTTTGAATTTCGAACAACGTAACCCCTGTCTATGCGTGGGTTAAAATGTAGCGCAATATTTCCGGAGCTTTGGCACAGCAGATTTATCGAGAATCTACAACAGAATTATACATATTTTGTCTCAAACATTCAAACGAGAGTCCAGGACATTTATGTGCATCCATTTTCTTATTAAAATTTGGTAACCATTTGTTATCCCATTCATTTGTTCGGTTGCGTTATTTCATTTGTCAATGACTGCTATCATATTTTTATTTTTACTCGATGCTTGTAATAACACTGAATCGCAATAGAAAGAAAGAGTCGCAACAGTGGACATACAATGTTTCGCGTTAGAAAAGAAAGATGACGCCACTGTACGGCAGATTCAAAACAAATGTAATATAATATACAACGAAGTGTATACAACGGTAGAAAAACATTATCTGTTTAGCGATTCTGAAGCGAATGTTTTTTAAATATCACTGTATCAAATATATAATACCTTATAGAATAAAATGGAAGAAATCCAGTAACAATAATGGCGGATGTCGGTCGTAATGCATTTATTGCTACAGCTTCGGATACATTCTGTAACAGGTAATTAAAATATGGTCACTATATAAAATTAATATTTGCTTTTAATCAATCCATACACAAAGAATAGAAATCCTAGGAGCACATATCCGGGTCTATTAATATTTCCTATGTCTAGTGCGTTTCATTTCCTGTCTCAATAATTCAAACGGCAAAGAACGTTTTATCTAATTCTGACTAATTCCTTTTATCAGGCATATCAGTCGTTCCGGAAATTTTAATGTTGCAAAGAATTAAAAAATTCTTGAAAGGCAATTTATAGAAATGAACTTCAATAAAGACACGGCGATATTGAATTTCATCAGAAAGCACGCAGTCATTATTCTAAGTTTCCGCATTAGAAATCGTAAAACGGAAGGAAACGTTATCGTAGCTTGAAAACTGATATGACATATCACGTATACAACGTCAAACTGCTTGTGAAACTGTCTGAAACTCGCGAGGAGTTAATTTACCCAGTAACGTTTAACAGTTTGACTGCCCCGCAAGGTTGCTTTACATATTAGTTATATTTCGATAATTTCCAGGATGCAAGAACGGATAATTTTACACGCGCCATTGACATACCGTCTGACAACACGCGAAGTCGCGTGTGTTTTGTTCTCGAGAAGGCAACAGGACAGGCCATCTTGAAAGCCTGTATACGACTGCACTGCTTTAACAGTGATAATTACAGAAGAGCAGAACATGATATTTCCATCAACTGATCCTGAATCTAATAATAATTTGAACGAGAAAACGAGTAAGTGGTTGTTCCGTAATAAATATTGCAAGCACGTATAAATAACATTCATAAAATAATCATACGTAAGCGTATTTATAGGAGCGCGCCGATTTCAAGCGATACCTGAGTTTCCGAACGTTTCCGAAGTTTGCCGAACCGTTGTGCAAATGGCCTGAACGGATAATCCATATCGAGTCGTCAAAAATGACGTGTTTATTTGTCTTAAGACTTCAGTAGAAAACAAGATATCCTAAGTGATTCATTTAAATGATATTTTATTATCTCACCAACGGCAATGTATCTGGATCGTGAAATTCGAAGTTTCGAAGTGCTTCTTCTCGTACAAGCTTCCC
This sequence comes from Calameuta haemorrhoidalis, assembly GCA_031763665.1. Classification (NCBI taxonomy): domain Eukaryota; kingdom Metazoa; phylum Arthropoda; class Insecta; order Hymenoptera; family Cephidae; genus Calameuta; species Calameuta haemorrhoidalis. The sequence continues at coordinate 140,041 of JARPRH010000728.1, forward strand.
AAAGTCTTCTGTCGAGTCGCACGACATTCTCGATACCATAAACGTGACACTCCGAGTGAAGAATTTCAACTACAGTAATAATTAAATTCAATGCTTTTCCTATTACAACTAGTATGTTGTGTAGTGTGACTTGACGACAATGACTCAGTGTGATACGTGTATTTGACTTGTCGTTGTAGGACATAAAACATACGGACGATGACCACTACTGGGAGAAACGGTTGTGCTAGTAGTAAGAAAAAAAGTAACCTTAAGGTCACACGTATAAAGCCGTCAAATGAATCCACGTTTACGCTGACAAGATTTGAAATACTTTTATAGCTTCAATCATCATAGTATTGATTACGCAGTTATTTATCAAGTCATTGGGTAATTGATAAGGCTTATCTTTTAGATAACAATGTATTTATTGATACTATTTTATTTCATTCACATTCACGATACATCAATTGTGCAGAATTGCATAATAATGAAGCAGAGACGATACCGTTGTTTCTGTCAATAACGGTATGTCAATTAGATTACACAATCGTGCTTATTATACGAACAGTTTCCATCATTGAGAATCCAAACGAAATTACATGGTATCATAGTTATAGAACAAACGATCGATTGATTTTTAAACAGATCAAGTAATTTAACACTTTGCGATTATCCATTTCATTATACGTATTCATTAAAATGGACATATTCTTAGCACCGTTAATGCCTCGGCCATGTAAATATTAAAAAAGAATGCTTTAAAAAATATGTTGCGCGCCAAACCATGATATTTTATTAAAATGATATTATTTTGATCGGAAGCCCTTTCCATAGCGATAACGGCCATTCACTGGTATTGTAAATAAAGAACTTTTCGAAAAGCAGATAACACGGAACACGTTTACAGTTGTGCTCTACTAGTAAAATACATATCTCCATGATAAAATGGGACAGTTTATAATCTCTCTCTAATAACCTTAACAAATTCGTATGCGATTTAAAGATTCACGAAGGACAACAACATTTTTGAAATTCTGTTCTCGCCAAGCGGCTTTGCGAATATCTAGAACAATTTTGTACTCTACTCTAAGTTGAAACAAGATATTCGCGATTATCGTTGCGAATAGAGTTCTTTCTGTTATAAAGTACGAATTCGCGAGTTTTATTTGTATGTATCATGCTATCTTAATACTGTCATCACGGTTTGACAGATTAAACCTTTTATTATATTGTAGGAGGCAGTAAAGTACAGCAAAATTTCGCTGAGATCTCTTAGTCGCTTAATATTGTTGCTTTTTTTTTGTCGTATGAAATATAGTATGTCTCCTGACCATAATCTCAATTCGCCAGTCACAGAATTCTCTTCCATTATTCGTTGAGATTAATATCCAGTTTTCCTCGAGGAATTATCATGACGAGGAAAAGAAATGGAATCGCATTTTAGCCCACATGAAAATCCGTCCGTCTCAACTGCCGCATGTTATGGACGCAATACACGTTCTCAATGATACCTGACGAGTATATTTCATGTAATATCTATCATTTAAATATCACGGGGCTCGTGAGGCGCCGGAAGTCGTTGCCAAGTTGGTTCTACTCCCCAAATTTCACGAGCATAATCGGCGATCGTCCTGTCCGATGAGAATTTGCCTGAGGACGCGATATTGTGAATCGCCATCTCTACCCATTTGGTTTCATCCTAGAAACACAGAAATAAAAAACAATTAGACAATTCAGAACACAATGAAATTCGCTCCATGTTGGTTAAATAAAAATTAAGCCTACCTGGTAAACTTTACTGACTTCGTCTTGAGTCTTAATGTAACTCTCATAATCAGCAAGGAGATAGAACCTATCCCATTTAAGGAGAACATCAGCAATATCCTTGAATTCATCAGGATTGCTTGGACTGAAGAATCCTCCTTGGATTTGATCAATACACTGTTTCGCCTCTGGTATTTTGTTATAATAATCGTACGCGTTGTATCCTTTCTTCTGTAACTCCTGGACCTCGTCTACAGTCATACCAAAGATAAAGATATTTTCGCGTCCCATTTCTTCAGCCATCTCTACATTCGCACCATCCAGTGTTCCGATGGTCAGAGCACCGTTCAGCTGTATAAACATCACGTTAATAAATATAACTAGTGTCTTAATCGAGCAATACCAGTTCGATTATAGGACGTACCATGAATTTCATGTTTCCAGTTCCCGAAGCCTCAGTACCTGCAGTCGAGATCTGCTCGCTCAAATCGGCTGCAGGAATTATTTTTTCAGCCAACGTGACTCTATAATTCTCCAAGAAGATAACCTTCAGTTTATCTCCAACTATTGGGTCATTGTTTACCACATTACCAACGCTGCAGATCAACTTAATGATCTTTTTGGCCAAGTGATAACCTGGTGCAGCTTTGCCACCGATCATTATCGTCCTTGGCACAAATGGAGCAGATGGATCCCTCTTGATACGATTGTACAGTGTAATAATGTGTAGACAGTTCAACAGTTGACGTTTGTACTCGTGAATACGTTTAACCTGTATTGATAAACGGAAACTGAATTCTCAGACATCCTAAGTAGGAGTACATATATTTTGGATCCTTTGACTATTAATTTTTACTTTACCTGAATGTCAAAGATGGACGCAGTGTTGACCTTAATGCCATAATCTTTTTGCAAGAGTTGAGCCAAACGTAGTTTATTCTCTTGTTTGACTTTAATGATGTCTCGCTGGAAGGAAGGATCTTTGGCCCATTGTTTCAGCTGCTCAAGCTGCTCCAAATGCACCGTCCAATCGCTGCCAATTTTCTATAATAATGATATTGCCAGAGTTATTAATTCATACAAACTTTAACAAATATTTAAGGCAGGTGAGACACGTAAGACAATTCACCTCTTCAATTATGTCAGACAGATTAGGATTGCAGAGCAACAGCCATCTTCTTGGAGTGATACCATTTGTCTTATTCTGGAACTTCTCTGGCGTCATTTCGTAGAAATCACGGAAGCTGTAACAAGGAAATTTATTTTTAATGCCTTTATAAATATAAATAACGTGTCAGTTTGAAATTAAATTTTAGAAAATTCATCAAAACATTATAATCAGATATTATTTTAACTTACACGCTCTTCTTAAGAATTTCAGAGTGAATCCAAGCGACACCGTTGATCGCATGACTTCCTACAATCGACAGATGAGCCATGTTGATTCTCTTCTCACCGTCTTCTTCAACGAGTGACATACGACGTAAACGGTCTAGGTCACCAGGATATTTAGCGGAGACTTCCTGAAGATGAAGGAAATTTATATGATAGATAATCTGCAAATGTCTAGGCAGGATGCTCTCGAGCATACTAGTTGGCCAGCGTTCCAAAGCTTCTGGAAGTACGGTGTGATTTGTATACGCACAAGTACGTGTAGTGATATCCCAAGCCTGAAACAATATCAAGAGCACTATTAATTAATTCTTTATGAGCAGACATTAATGATATATTGTACCTTCTCCCACGGAAGACCCTCGACGTCAAGAAAGATCCTCATGAGTTCAGGAATCGCCAGCGACGGGTGGGTGTCGTTCAATTGAATAGCAACCTTGTCAGGGAAAGAATCAAAGTCTGTCCTGTGATGATCTCGTGAGCCAAATTTGCTAGATTTGTAACGCCGAATGATATCTTGCAAAGTAGCTGCAACCATGAAGTATTCCTGCTTCAGACGAAGTTCTTTACCCTCAAAGAAGTTGTCATTGGGGTACAGAACTCTGGAAATATTCTCGGCCAGGTTACGATCAATAACAGCCTGTATATAGTCGCCATCGTTAACTGAAAATACACAGGGTAATTATTATATATAACTAAACGTAAAGCAGTATTACAAACGTATTGACACTTACAGAATTTGAGATTGAACTCAATCGGTGACTTGGCGGACCACAGTCTTAACGTGTTAACAACATTGTTTTTGTATCCAGGAATAGGATTATCATAGGGCATAGCGAATACGACCTGATGATTAAAAGAAAATACGTAATTGGTTGGCAATTGTCAAAGTGTCAAGCATAAACTTTATTCATCTTCTTGCAAACCTGCGTGTTCACCCACTTCTTGCCCTCGGGAGTATCAATGACGTGACCATAAAAGTTCACCGGAAGCATAAATTCCGGACGTGCCTTTTCCCACGGATTTCCATAACGAAGCCAATCATCAGGCTCCTCGACTTGTTCGCCATTCTTAATTTTCTGAGCGAAGATACCGTACTCGTATCTTATACCATAGCCATAAGCTGCCAGTCCTACAGTAGCCATACTGTCTAGGAAACATGCAGCTAATCTTCCCAATCCTCCGTTACCGAGACCAGCATCATCTTCGAGTTCTTCAAGCTCCTCAATATTCAGACCCATCTACGAGAAGAGACCAGTAACGTCGCAATGCAATAATTATCTTTTTATTATTATCTATGTATTACCTGATACATAGCTTCGTCGCAAGCTCCTTGAATCCCAAGATTAATCATAGTATTCTGCAAAGATCTGCCCATGTAGTACTCTAACGACAGATAGTATATCCTCTGCAAAAAGAAATACAATTCTTTAAAGTGGCAATTATGCGAATAAAACCGGATGAGTATTTTGTTTTATTGTAGAGGTCTTCGACCCCATGCTGCGACAAGACCACGAAACTGGTTCAGGATGAACGAGTAATAGTGATTACTATACAATTTTTATATCATCTCTATTGCCTAATATATCTATTACTTGGGTGTTATATATAATAAGAGCATTTGAATGTTCCTCCTATTGACTCAGAACCCGTACATAATTTCTTATAACCAAGAGAACAGCACAGAAACACACCTAAAATCTTCTTTACCGACACACTCGAAGTATTAAAAACGAAAAATAAATTCGCTGGTCAAACGGTTGACACCGAAACGAACGTTTCGCAAAGTAATTCCTATGCCGAAGATAAAAATAGATTGGAGCTCTTCACGATTTTATCAACCAAATAAAATGTCACCACGCGTCGGATTTTCTCTTTTAGTCTGTCTGTACGTCGTACGGGGCGCGCAAAATAAATCAAAGTTTACCGAGAAACATTTTCGCCATCGCCTTGCAATATTAGCAGAGAAGCTGGAGAAGATTAAAAATTATTTAAACGATAAATTTTTAGTTATAATTACGATACTGTCAAGTGTGTAAGACGAAAACAAAATTTCTAGACAAAATAATAAGTAATGAGAAACCGCTTGCGTAATGCACAGGGAAAAAAGTCACTAGACAAATAATCATATACGAGGGCATCGATGAGATGCTAGTAAAGAATTATTTGCCCTCTTGGACCTTTTGTCTGACAATAACAGTTATTGGAAACAATGGGTATAAAAATAATGCTAAAATTAGCTCAGAAGTTCTGGAGGGGATTATGTACCATATACATATATGTATATATATCTTTTTTTTTCAAATCTAAAATATACTGCTTCTCACTTGACCAGTCCTCGCTGTCATGGATAATCGTGGGGATATCATTGAATGATCCGTCAGTTGTCTCGTGTAGAATCATCGTGCAGACACATGGTGATATCAAGAGCAACAAAACTTATTATAATAATCTTCAGATAACGGAGTGACGATTAGCAATGAGGCCACGTGAAACAAGGAGCACAAAAACTAAGCGAGCCGTCCTGAAATAATACTGATTAAGTAGTGAGCTGCATAGAGTTTGGTGAAAATAATCCTGAACTTTATACACGCTTGCTACGTAAACAATTAATTAGATCAAAAATCATTTTCTAACATTAATAATCAATTGCATTAATGCTTAGCGCGTGACACGTAAATCGTCTTCTGATTTTCATATGGGAAATTCTATTTTTAAACATTCTTAGGAATTTATACGTGTATATGTATGTACGTGTATGTAACCGCTGAGTTCTATATCTATATATATTATTAATCGAGTAACTAAAATTATGTCTCTACTTTGCCCTTATGTTTCTTCTGATAACATGGTGTTATACAATATTATATAAAAGATAAGCTCCCATGTTTAAGATAGAAACGTATGTAATACGTACGAAAGGATGATAATAGCGTTGCGAAAATGGTTATTCTTATCCCGTAAAACTTTGCGAGAAAATATCATTTTTAACGCACCATTAAGAGTTCTCGGACGTTGGAGACTTTTAATCGGACGATAGTTTCATCGGTTTGACAATTTTGGTATAGGGTTATATGAGAGTATGCAGACGTACCGATTAGAGATTTGCCGAGGTAATTAACAAAACTATCGCAAACCGATATTGATTGAACTATCGGCCGATGAAGTACGCAGTGTGCGAGAACTTTAAGTTGCAAAGAGGCCGCCTTCGCTTGACAGTAGGATGCGTTTCTATTTATATTCAGAAGTTGGCAAGTACAAGATGACAGTTTGAAAACGTCAATTAATAGGCATATTCTCATTTCAACGATACGCTTCGAATGTTTCATAAAGTAAATATTGCGATATAAAAATAATAGTCGTAAAGACAATATCCTGTCATGATAATTGTCAGCTAAGTAGATAGCTGAAGAATAAAAATTAAGTTAGTATAAAAGACTAATTTGAAAGTATGAATAAGGCTGAATCCACCTAGCGAGCGAAGTTCCAAATTCGTATTATGAACGATAACAAATGGAATATAAGGATAGTCTGGGAGATGAGTAACCTGGCCAAGACAATGTAGCCAATCGAAGTCTGTGCTCAATTTAAAATGCGGCAAGTACGCTAGCAGTAGAAGAGAGAGTCGAAAATATTTGGACGCCGAAGGCACTGCACTGCTAGTTCCAAATCGTAAATGATGTAAGTTCGTCAAGCTCAATTGTAGAGGGCAACGGTGGCTAGAACGAGGAGATGTGACCCTAAAATAGAACAGTCTTCATATTCGGACTGTAAGTTACTGATAAAGTTTAAATATTTAAGACGATAAAGAAAAGTAAATCGATACGCTCACGTAACATCGATAAGCACGAATGATCTAACTCCCAGCGAATTCGTTTAGTCATTTTGAAAAACCGTTCAAATTTGAATCCTAGGCTTGACCTTTCATTGGGATTCGACCTTTACCTCAAGAAATGATTTACACGTGAACCGTAAAGAAATTAGAACAATATTTAACGTTCTTTATTTAATGCTTTATTTTTTATTTCTAGCAGATTTTTTTCGACAATGGTAAATAAGAATCATGCCTCAATCGTTTATAAAACCACAACGCATGCAGGAGAGAAATTTAAATCAAAATGATCGATCTGTCCAATAGCGTTTGGAGTTATATAAATGACAAGTGTAATGAGTTAAAATAAATTTGTATAACTAAAACTTGAGTAATTAAATAGAAATTACAATGTTTATAGTATCCGGGACAAGGTCATGGGATCCTGTAAAGGACACAAAAGGCGGCAGGATGAAAAACTGTATCTTTCAAAAATAATGACAAAGGATGTTAGCGAAAATATAAGAGTTCTCGTACCTTGGGATCCTTTTCGTAGTAATGTTGCTGAGTTCTAATCCATCTCGAGACAAGATTGTCCTTGACGCTGTGGGCTAATGCAAAATAATAATCTCGGGTAGTCGCAACATTACGATCCTTAACCAGGGT
>JARPRH010000728.1:149985-162180 GCA_031763665.1 Calameuta haemorrhoidalis
GGTTCGGCCTTCTTGCCAAGAGGAATGGCCGCCTTCACTCTGAAATTATACATTACGAAAGTCAGTTGTGAAAATGTTCATTTCTTTGTTTCTTAAAAAATTATTTGTATTATCCACACATTAATCATCTTGTAACACTATCAATCTATGATATATATGGTACTTAATGCTTCGGTGATCATTTTCACTTTCTCCGGGACTAATTGCAAAATTCTCTCTGAGATAAAGCAACTGTTAGTCGCAATTATCAAACTAATGGTTATATGCTGGAAGCTTTTTTATTCTAATCAAAATTTTCTGAATGGCGATGAATCGGATATGTTGATATTTTTTATAAATTAAGAAATTCGATAAATATACGATACAAAAAGTTATCATCGATAAGCCTCCGAGATTCGCATTTCCGATAAAACAAGTGGATTTGGGCTCGTTGTCAAACAGCAATTTATTTTGGATTCTTAACTTGATCTAAAAGAATACCGTAGTAAGAGATTAACTCGAAGTTACGGTTTAATTATAAAAAGCAAAGTTTTCATGAAATAAAAAAAGAAACGAAGTTGTCGTGCCAAGTCTGAAAAGTTTTCTTTTTATGAGTGAAAGCGTATAACAAGATCCAATGATCGGGTATAAGTAGTACTATTAAATTTCACAAAATAAATATTAAAATCATAAGGTATTTTCTAAATTATTATTCCTCAATTAGTGAATCTACGAAATTAACTGAAGGAATATGAAGTAGTTCAAATAAATATTGTTGAGAAGAAGGTTCGGACATATCTTGTGCAGTCTCGGTGGATCGACCCAAAGATCACTGAGTTCGCCGATATCTTCGAATCAAAAATTGGACTTAGGATGGGAATGGCGTTGGGTAATTTTGTAATTTCGAGATGATTGCTTGATGCAGAAATTTCTTCGGCACCCTTCCAGAAAGGAGAGGCAGAATCTTTTAAATTGCATCATCACAATTGAACTGAAGAAAAAGAAAGCACAAGAAAGAAATTCCTAAAAAAAAGAGAAAAAAAAACAATTATTAAATACTCACTTGGCGGTGATCTCGTTGACCTTTCCGCGCACCAAGGCTAAATTCTGATCGATCTGCGTCTTGTTCGTCTCGTAGACTTTCGGCAATGTGAACAATGCGACCACACCTGTAACCAGATAAACAAGAGATACTCTCAGGTTTCCAAAACCCACCAAAGACCAGCAGGGACGACTCGTTGCCAGTGTCCCAGAACATCACACACTTGTGTACTCACCAATAATAATGAGGGTCATGCCATTGAACCATGAACCTAGATAAGTCAGGCACCATAGAAGAATACCAAACTTGAGAGAGTCCACGAAGTCCTCGACCAGGAAGAGCCTGCGAAGTTCAGCAACGGCGGCATTCGCGTGCGCCACAGCTACGTCAGCGAATTCGTGCACCTTTTCGGCCGGCAAAGTAAGATCCACATCGAGAATATCCCTGCAAAGCGCAAAAGAAGACAATTTTATCAGTGACTCCGTAAATCTCGTTCCAAGGGAACTGACAGCTCTTAGCAAGGTGTACAAATTAACTCACTTGAATGGATGTCCATCGGACGTCTTCTGAACGGCCTGGAGGACGGTTTTGTAGATGCGGAAGGCTACGGTGCCAGTAAGAGTGAGTAGCGAGAGGTAAGCAAGCACGCTGATCAGACTGAAGTAGGCCAGCGAGAGTAGTACACCAAGAATTGCACCAAAGACGATTCCCGACTTCTTGGGGTCGCGCCAATAGATCAGAGCCGCCACTGTGAACAGGGACGAAGTTTCAAATTAATGCTGGCGTCACACGCCCGTAACCACTTCGTATTAAAAACTGTGCAACACTCGTCCTCATTCAATAAAGCTCTTTTACGTCGTCACTATTGTACATATATTCATTCTCCATAAACAACTTGTCCAGTTTCACAAAGGAACCTCGATAATGTTAATCAACTTGATAATTTTCTCATATTATTTTCTAATGCCTCGTTCTAAAACCATCGAGTATTCGTGTATATTTTTTTATTCTTTACAAATAAGGTCACCAGGTACGACCTGGAATGTAAGGACTAATAGTAGCAACGATGCGAACACACCTTATCTCTAAGCAAAATCTCGATGCAAAACTTCAATTCTCACAGGATTTCGAGGAAGAATAGCAAAGTGTGTCGTTGCTTCTCGAAATAGTAAGGAATCTCTTCCTTTCCTCTTCAATGTCTCGTGAACTCGGCAACGGATACAGATTGGAGTCTCAAAAGTCCAGAGTAACGTTCGCGATGTAACGTTGAAAATAAAAGTCTATAAATAAACGCTGAGTGAATTCGATCTGAAAAGAAACTTCGTCGAGAATTCTCCCTACGTTATCGAGAAACTGCCATTAATCATCGAGTTTAAAAGTGCAATGCGATGATAATAAGGAGGACAAAATGGCGCCGTACAGTTCGTAAACACGAATGATCCCTGGACTGTACTTCGCTCGTACTCGTTACGAACGATCGAATAGTCAAAGATCTAGTATGAAGTAAACAGCAAAATAGATCATTCGGAAAATCTTGGCCTATGTTCATTTAGTCCCACGATGACGATCGTTGAAGTCATGAAAAACCGTTAGAAACCTGTGACGACGGCGCCAATGACGGGAATGACACTAAAGGCCACGTAATTCCAGAGGTGACGTCACTCTGTCAGTTCAGTCCCCAAGCGACGAATATTCGTGAGCGGAATTATGACGAACTACTTGGGTAATACGATTCTTCGGAACTTCCGGTGCCGAGGTGGGTTTCACTGAGAAACCGTTTCAATTTCGAAGACGTGACGAAAATTTATATTCGCCGACCTATTCGTTCTTATTAATTCTGGTACCAGAGTGGGGATGAATTTTTAAGATTTCATCATTAAACTCCCGGATACTGTAGGAAGTTAGTGGATCGATAATTCGACCTTCGTTAGACCTTATCAAAGGAACAATGATCCAACCATAGTCCAATCGAACTTGCTTACACATGTTTATCACATTTATGATAACAGCCAAGTTACGCTATGCAGTTTTCCATTGGATGATCCGAATGGAAAAATTTTTTGTATAATTTTTGAAAAATTTTTCAACATCAAATCCCACCTCGAATAGTCTCATTATCAAGTATTGTTTGACGTCGAGAAATGAATAGAGTCAAACGAGACAATCTAATAATAACTGGGTTAAATATGCTCCTTGAAGATTCTTTGGATATCCTGAATCTTGCCACGGTCTTCTTTACCGGCAACGTGTCAGTTTCCTTCTAGAATAGAAAGCCAGTGAGAACTTTCAGATACGAAGTCTGAATTTGTCATTTCCAACCAGTTGGCCCTTATAAGTGATTCAATCGAGGAAGAGAAAAATCGAGGTGGTAGCAAAAATAGTTTTAAAAAATTTTGAGTCAAGGACGTTCGACCATTTCTCAAAAAAACTATTTCGCGTCGGATTACCAGCAGAGTTTATTTTTTCGATTTTCAAGACTCGCGTTTGAGTATCATGAGAATTTACGAATAAGAGTACGCCAATAAGATTTTTTTATAAAAATGAACATACTCGTCCATGAGTGTGCATATTATTTAAAAAACAACCCACATATCTGTACCCTTGTGTCAATCAATACTCCCGTATGTATACTAAAGCAGTTTACATTCGCTTGTCACGTGACGATTTTAATTATCTCCAAAAACATACAAAAATACATATGTGTTTGCCAAGCGATAAGAGACTGACCGGACAAAACGAGAAAAACAGTATTGTGACGTTATTTTTGTCTAATCGAATTATCAGCAAATCATTATATCAAACAACCTTTCCTAACAATCAATGTGTCGAATAAGATATAACCAAAAAAAATATGATTATCAAGAAACCCTCTGGTAATTCACTTCCGCGTGTATGAAAAAGAATCAGCTATAGCCACGAGCGATAGAAATATCATGAATATGCTAAACATATATGTTATAGGCTCTGAAAATAGCCATAGCCACCGTAGGCACCTTGGACGGTTAAGAATTCCGAAAAGAATTTCATTGGTACAACTTAAATATGTCGAGCGCCGAAATTGTATACGTCAGCTAATTCTTCGTTATTAAACTCGAAAAAAAAAATATATATATACTTGACGAATTCCAATTTCCCTTTAATAATTTTTTCCAATATCCCTAAGGCTGGCTGAGCCAATGTACTAAGCCAAAGAATTGTGCGATCCCCCCGTTACCACGTGCATCTCTCATTAACCATATGTTCCTCCAGGCTTCTAATAAACGAAGAATATGAAAGAAAAAAAAAACTCACCAGCTCCCCTTTCGGGAAGATCCTCAACCCGTTGTCTACGTTCGTTCTTTCTCACCATTTTGTCAGATATAAAGTTATGGTTGTCTTCTAGTTAGAGAAAGAACAGAATTCAACAAAGCTGCTACGTGCCACAGCAAAGCGGCACACGCGACTGACGCAGCTAACCGTGAGGCTTGCTGAACGTATAGAAAAGGTGTACGACCGAGCGAGAGTGCGGGTTGGCCACTCAGGATCGAGAGCCGCAGAGAAAAAGGCGTAAAAAGAATGGTCCGAAAGCGCAAGAGAAATGAGCAAGGAGGACCATACGAGACTGAGTAGTGCGGTAGAAAGTTTATTGTAAATATGTACGTCATGTCGGGTCAGTGTGGTAGGTAGATGCCGCTGCGAGTGTAATGGCGGAATGTAACGTGTGTTCAACAGGGCAGCAAGACGCATTTCCGGAATTGCCAACAGCGTCCGAGTGTAAAGATCACGTCAACAGTCACTATCGAGATCCACGTAAGTTTTAGGTTAGGATAACCAAGCAAGCCTCCTCGTGCGCGAGAATACGTAGAACCTGTGAGTTGTCTCGGCGAGCTACGTGAAACCGGCAAGTTGGCGCCACGCGCGCCAACGCGTTCGGTCACGTGACGCGATGAGTTTTTTAAAATCACGATCTCCGAACGATGGCGCCACTGTTGATTTGATAACAGTTCGCAACACGATGGCAGACCAGTTGGTTAGAGATTTTTGTCTAAGCTTTGTGTAGTCAGTGATGACTTGTGCTAGTGTGAAATCCAAACTATGTATAGAACGAAATTATCTTGCTGGGAATGAAGAAAATTTGGTTCGAAATTCTTTTTTTAATCAAATATTTTAATTTAATATCATACATAGGATTTGTGTACTTTATGATTGTTCTATTTGGAAATTTTTTTTAACCTTATCAAAATTGATATAGAGCGGTCTATATGATGTTAGTCTAAATTGTTTGTATGTATTATACGAAATTCCTCGAATCAAAAAACAAACATATATATATTGACTTTGTGAGTAGACGCTACCCCCGTGCTCCTCTTGCCGCATTGCGGCGTTTCGATATTCGAAGACAAGGCGTGGAAGCCTTATTTCGGATTATTTTTCAGGTTCTTGGCAAGTCTGCAGGTTTAGTCTCAAGTGTCGCAGAATGTACCTTTAAGTGGACACTTGACCCTCTGGAGACAATTAAGAGAGAAGCTACGTATAATGTAATCCATCTGATAATAACACAGTATAGACTCTTCACATTTTCTCTTCCACGTCTCTCTGTAGTCCCTACGACGCATTAATGGCGTCAGTTATTGATTTCGTCCGAGGCAGGGGCGAGTCCCTACCTTACGCAATACAGCTACCTGTAAAGCCCTAAGCAAGAAAAATATCGAACAAAAGACAACTGCTGCAGAAATTCAGAAACAAAGGAGTACGGTAGCGTAGAGTAATAATGGAACTTGGAACTTGAAAAACCGACAAATCAACGTCGGGTGCAGTCACTCGTGGATTTTCTTTACGTTTCCTACGGCCATTTTCAGATCTAACTTTAATCACCTTCTGTGACAATCACTCATCCGCCAGTGGTGTCACCGATACTAATAATAAACTCAATTAGAGCAGAGACCTCCACCAGACGTATTCTGTGAGTTTAAGTACTACATGGTTGGCACATGTTCAAAATGAGAGTAAATCGCCTAATTTTCGATTCTTAACGCGTCCGTTTGTAGATTTAGATCGTAAAGGGAACATAAAGTATTTGTAAAAAATTTCGAAAAAAAAAGAAAACAAATTTGCAATCTCGTTAGAAATTTTCATATCGGAAGTCATAATGATTTCCAATCAAACGCAAATTTACTGTTCACTGTTTATATGCTAATAAATGTATGAACTGTATTACATTAGAGTGTAGGAAGTAAATATCGACAAGCTGCCACAATGAGTCGATCGTTATTATTGGATCACTTTCAAGGTTCTAACTCGATGTATGCATTAATCGCATATGTAGGTACTAATTACTAATTGTCACTTGGCACCAATTGCGCATGACGCACTGCAAGTTAAAACAATCAATGATATTCGAATCATAATGAAAATTTTTACTCTCGTTCTACTGTAAGTTTTGAGAGAAATTTTTTTAAATTTTTTTTTGAAAAATATAACCAAATTTTATCGATTGCATAATACACTGAGTGGGATTCTTACAGAAACCAGTGAATTAACTTCAAAAGAAGAAAAACGAAACATAAGAAAACATGGTTTCCGTGGAATGTAAATTAAGAGAAATTTTTTTTTTCAAATTCGAATAATTTTTTAATGACTCAAATAATTCGCACGTGAATCCTGGGCCAAAGAGCCGGCACCAGATCGGTCCCTTCTTACGTAACCCGTAAGCCTCTCTCGACATACCCAAAATAAACGGAGCAAAGTTCAAAAAGTTTAACGAAACCAAGTCACCGTCTGCAGTTCGTTTGCATTGCGCGATTTTTATAGAGAATTACGTGAAGCTTGAGAGACAGCCTTGAGAGCGTTCGATGGATCGCCGTGACGCGTCGTCGAAACATGGATCATCCTCATGGCGTCTGGACAGTCGACGAAACGGGAGGCACGAGTCAGCTAAAAATATTTCGCGTGAAATATCTTTCACACTTCCTCCTCGATTCATTGCGAGAATCCAGAATTAAACGGCTCCGGAAAGTTTAATGACATATGTGAACCTCAAAAAGTGAAACAACAAAATTTCCCATGATGGCTTACTTCTCTCTTTTGCGTTTCTCGCGAATAATAATCGTCCCAAGGCTGAATGCATAAAGCAGAGTAGAAATGCATTCTAGACTAGTGTATGAAACATGTTTTATTACGGTTGAAAATCATTATAAATGAATTAAGAGAGAGGTAGTTTTAAAAAACACTTGAGATTGTCTATCAACAAGAAAGATATTTAATTGGAATTTTTAGCCTCACTGATCTTCACTTTAAAATGAAACTGTACGCACTCACAATACATAACGCTCGTAACCTCAAAATTGAATTTTCACATTTTTATTCAAGTCTAAGAAAAAAAAAAGTGTTGAGTTCATAAGAAATTCAACTGTAAGCTCAATTCTGACAATTATATGATTGCTTAAAAATAAAACCACCTCAATTGAGTAATTCGATTATCATCAATAAAAGCCTCCATCTTGAGAAATCAGACAAAAAACAGTATCTCATCTCGGCACAGTATAAAATCTTGAATAAATTCCAAATAAAGAGTTAACGTTAGTAAAATTCCAAAAAAAAGACGATCACATAGCCCATCTTGATAAAAGTTTCCACGAATCCTTCCCCAACCTAGTTTAAAATTCTCGATCCATTCGTATTGACTATATTTTTGAAAATGCCGGTAGTACTCACGTTCTTCCCTGGTGATAGCCATTTCTGACGTGCCAGCAACGCCGAAAGATTCGCAATAGCACACCTTCGCACGAGTATTCTATTCTCGTGCGTGAAAATAATCCAAATAGTTTCTAAACGTCGAGAGTTACTTGTAGATACGCAAGGGAAGCCGAACAAATGGCTAAGGGCGTGCGTTATAAGAAGAAGAAGAAGAAGTCAGGGCCGACCGGACACTCGGAGCACTTCACCGCGAAGGAACTGGCCGCCGAAGCAAAAGCCCGAGAGACGTTGGCAGCCGACCAACGATCCTGGCTGGACGTTATATTTAGTTATCCGAGCCACGGGACGCACAGCCGGACGACGAATGGACGAAGATGCGTCCCTCTTAATGTTCCCCCTTTTCCTCTCTCTCTCTTTATCGGGAAGAAATCGTCGCGTGACGTCACACGGCAATCAGTAGGATATAAGCTACGTTTGGCGTCGTTTTGGCGCGACTTTCGACACTGACGAAAACACGGAGAGTTCGGTTGATTGCACTGGGTTTTGTGTACACGGAGAAAACCAGTCCCCACGAGAACAGACTGCTTACTGTCGCGATTCTCAACAAGAAACTCGAGGAAGCATTAAAAATGGACGCCCGAAGCGTACAAAGGGATCGTTCAGGTAGTCGAGAGACTGACGAAGACCTTCGTCCCTTAGGGCCTGTTTACACTGGATTTTCGAGGAGACAAATAGCCCTAGCTTATAAGGATGGTTAGGGCACTACCTACGAAAAGCAGAATTTTCTGGCGCTGATCGAGCAAGAGTCACACTCACCAAACGTTAGATGACGCTGCGAATTTATCGACCGGGCTGATCTTTGTTATCGACAGAGTCACAAACTACTTTTATACCTCTGGCTCTGTCATCGAGATCAACGGATGTCTAAAGTTCGAATAGTATTATCTGAGACAGCTCATGGAACACCATTATCAATTCGTCATATCCCTGGGACGCATTCAATTTTCGCTTGATTCGAGGGTAGACTAACAAATGCGAAACTGATTGAGAACGAGAGAGCATTGGTCGCCAATCGAACAGTATTCTTAATTAAATCTTGATTGGCAATATCCGTAAGGATGCCTGACAGCGAAAGTGGATCGAACACTTTTTTCTTTTTTCGTGAAATCCTAATTTTCCTGGACAGGTAAGCGACTTTAAATCATATTAACTAGGGGTGAAATAAATATAGCAATTTACGTATTAAATATATGGAATAGGATGTGTACTTCTTCGTTGAGGCAAGTTTAAAATTAAACGCTTCCGGTAGAATTTTCAAGGAGTCTATCGGTAAGAACGTCATTTGCATTTTACGATCTTTCACCATCTACGAAAATACAAATAAAAGACACAAAACAATAACAGGACTATTCCTAGGTACTAAAAGAAATTTGGGTATGCCACAGAATATTCTATTCTAATCACCAACACCGGAAAAACGTCATCGAAAAACATTCTTCTCGATTTTCTTACCTTTTGGGTTCAGTCTTTCGGGGTTAAACCATGCGTCTGTAAACAACATAACCAAATATGTTAATGCTACATTCCATCACCATAGAATCAAGTGTGCTCATAGATATACAGTGGAGTGAAATTTTTGTTTGTTTGTAAAGAGTGTGCGAGAGTATTGAGCGAAAAAAAAGGTGATGTTAATATGTTAGAATGAAATATTAATTTTTTTTTTGAAAGAAAATAACTTGCTTTCTTTCCTTACTCGACTAACAATACTACGTGCACATTTCGTAAGATCATTTAATATCGTTATAAAATTAACGAATTTACATGCGAGTCGTATATGCGACTTCCGGAATTGACAGCTCCAATCTATTTAAATGCAACCGTGACTGCTTTTGCAATTAATTTGATTTCCGGTACGATATCGCAAGCCACTTTAACCTAAGGCAAAGTTCTCAAAGAAAAATTGGGACTCCGTAAAATATCCAATGAAAAGTGCATCTTCCTGACAGATTTATTTTCACATCCTGTCATTTTCTTTATCTCCTACTCCGTGTCGAGTTTAATGCAGAATATTTACAGACAGAAAAAAATACTAACCTAGCACCTGCTATCCAAGTATTATTATCAGTTCATGCAATTCGAATCGATGCAAATTATTAATCATAAGTACCTTACGTATTATCATTAGCATATTAAATATTATTAATAACCGGCCGATGAGAATCTGTCAAAAGAATAAGAGCAGTTTTCGCCTGTAAAATGACGACCAGATGAAAGCAAAATGTCTACAGCCACAAAGCGATGTCTACTAGAGTCAAGCCCGTTCTAATTCGATTGACAAGTCCTCTTTGGACGGTTTTCAAAGCGGCTACAGAATACCATCGAGCTTTGCGTATTCTTCATTCCTTGGAATGCGTTGGCCGCCACAAGGCATCGGGACTTTAAACTTAGCTCGGATAATTAGCATCGACCCGTAATAAGGTCTGAGCAGCTGGCAGACATGTCCCCGCACAATACCCTCTACTAGACACGTACCTCAAATTCGAAGTAGAGAGCACGCAATAAAATAACAGTATTTCAGTGAATTAAATCAAGAAAATGACTCACGTATCCTGACCAACAATAAAACTGTCCGTTGCACTTTGAACCCACCAGTTATCTCGCGCCATTATTACCACGATAAAAACCTAAATGATAACGTATAGATAACTACTAGACTGTCAGATAAGTCGAGGTAGTAGCAATTCCAGACATCAGTTTCAAATGTATTTTTACGCTTTAAATACAAATTCGACATATCGTGACAGTTCCAAAATTAAAATTCGTCCAGTTTATATTATCGATCAGTCGCTTATGGACTCCAATTGATCTGTGAACCTTCGTGAAAGTCTTTATCGATAAATATCACGCATATCGAAGTAGTATCTGTGCATAAAAATAGAAGTCTGATACGTTAGTTAATACGATGATGAATATTATGTTCTGCAACGAAATATCCAGCGACACTGGCGTAACGAGATTATTAAAAGTGCTTGAAGTAGGAATGTCACGGGGGGAGTGGATGTCGAGTGTTATGGCGGCAGGGAAGGAAGGAAAGAAATAAAGAAAAAAAAAAGGTACCATTCAAATCGTCCCCCTCGTTGCTTCTTCATGAACAATGCAGAAGCTCACTATGTCAAGTACGTTGGAGTATATTAAAAGAGCACGTTTTAAATACCCACGTTATATTGAAATTGCACGTGCCAGTGTGTACACTGTATCGTTATTGATGGAGTAGCAAATTTTTTAAATTTCACAAAACGATGGAATACATCTACAATTACTTTCCTACGTTCCATGAAATTTGAATGCAAAAATGTAAATTTTTTTTAAAGACAATTTACGGCTTTCCTTGCGAATCACAAATGTACGTACTTATGCAACTAAGACGTTGTAAGACAATTCGATATATAATAACAAACTAGATGTTACCCATTGTGTCATATAGTTGAATTGAAATTTTTACTTTAAACATTGGAGTATAGATGTTTCAATAATTAATGATAAATCATGCACGCTCGTCATAATCTATTAATAAAAGGTATCTCCGCGCACGTAACCATTTATTTGCTTTTGCTTTGCATATGCTTTTTACGATAAATTTTTATTTATCGTCCGTATCCCCCTGATCACTGTTATTATTATTGCGAATTATTTTTCCTTTATTTATCAAAGTCCTCTGCGCGAAAGATATTATTTTTACTCCTCTACCACTTCTAACCTAACCTAATTCTTTTTAATCAAAATCGTTTGGACCTTTTATCGGGTAATTACGAGATTCGAATTTATCATACGCTTACTTCTGTCACGGATTAATACGTGCTTCGCGGGTCTCCATCTTGGATTTTCTTGTTCTATACGCAACATCTCTGACTATGACGACGCACGTACATATATGACCAGACTGAAAAATCCCAGTAGTCGAAACAGCGACTTAATGCGTACTTATAAAGGTGATCCGAAGGAGATGATCACTGGTGCTACGTCATCCAACAGTTACGTGGTACAAGGACACGAAAAAAAAGAGCTAGTCTACGATGACGCTAGCGTATAACGCATTTGCGCGGAATTAATACATATAAAGTCGGGAGTCATTCCTGAGCTGTAAAATGACCAGGCTGGACCCAGCGATTGATCACTATGCTAAACTCTCCGCAAACTACGAAATACAAAGACGTAGTTATTGGCTTACTGTATGAATAATGAAATATCACAGTGTCGACAATATATAAAATGACAACTTAACTAGAGTTTTTTTTCATGCCGGAGTCAACTCCACGTAACGAGTCCTTGGCCACTAGGCAATTGTATAGACTCACCCAACGAGCGAAGCTAATTACTCCAGGTCAATAAAGCCACAACCATCAACTCGTTGAAAATAAATATTTGAAAGTACATTTAAAGAGTTCAAAAATAGACACTACATACAAATCAATGCAACTTTGGCGTATTAATATCTTACT
>JARPRH010000728.1:163132-177129 GCA_031763665.1 Calameuta haemorrhoidalis
TTTGCTCGACCCTGGGCAATTTACACGCTGGTGCCACTTCCGGTTCCATGGTGCTCTATAAAACCACTGACTCGTCTTCTGATGACTGTATGTTTCACTGGAGTCGACACCCCTTGCTACAAGGGGAGAAAACTTATTGCACTGTACGCGGCGACGCACAATTGCTCGTTGCTACTATTGTTCCCGACTAATTCGCACCCTGATTCGCTTGCACGAGCTAGACAACCAACTGCGACCTCCCGGACTCCGTAATGCCCTATGGACGTTCGTAATCTATTGCACCAGCACCAGTCTTTCTACGCGTGTTAGGGTGTAATTCGTGCCCGTAATACGCCCGATATACGAGTATAACGTGACTCGTGCACGTCAAAAAGAGGACTGAGAGGACTGTTATCGACCCGCAAGAGGGTTCCTACTCCCTCTTGCTCTCCTGCCCTCCTCTATTCCCTCCTCCTCACCTCCCGTCGACGAGCACCAACGCGAACATTCACCGCCATCTTTCTCAGCCTCGTCCCCAGCTACAAACTACTGCAGCGACATCGCAGCTTTACGGCGGCGACGGCAACCATAACAACTACGCTCTTTACAAGCAGGACGCATTAACCTCAACCAGAAGTATGATAAAAATTTTTATGGAAACTTTTCAAATGTGCTTAACCACGATATAAAATAATTACTTTTCCATCGTGCAGGACTTAAGTAGGATTAACCAATCATGAGCAACGTTTGAGGAGAATATTCGTGTAGACGCGAATATTCTTCTCAAGCGTTGCATGTGATTGATTAAAATCCCACTTAAATCCTGTACGATGAAAACATAGTTAAATGTCAGATTGGATGAATCAGCAGATAAGAAAATTTATGGTGATAACGACAGTAAACGATCAGTCAAGTTCTCCCAATCAAAACTAAATATCTAACTCAAATCTATCGTGATTGAACCAATAAATTCGGCATTTTATTCTCGTCCAATGAAACCGCCTATATTTATTCTTCCTCAGGTCAGTGAATACTAGTCGTCATCAGTCTAAAGTACATTCGTATCAATTGTTCGCGATAATGTATCCTACTTCGAACCTGCGATCATCATTGCTGCCAAATTCCGTTAAGCGGATGAAGGGGAGTTCTCATATGGAAGTAGTTTATGGCTTCGACGCTAACGACCTCCGATGAAACGTGTGTTTGCAAAACACGAGACGTCGACGACAATTCAATCTTACGGCAGGTGATGCAACAAAGCTACTTTTATTCTTAACCAGCTATAGCACATGATACGCCAAAATGCTTGATAACGCTCATTGCGTAACATGACAACGCCTATATGTATGTCATGCTGACTCTTTTACCAATCATATCCTATTATATGTATCCCATGTAAATTCGAAGACGCTCCAAATGACATAATGCATTCTAGTAGGTCACAACCAGCCTTGGAATTCATCCCTGAACATAGGCGCAAGTGGATATCGTCTTTGTGACCAGAGACAACTGTCTAAAGCATCTTCCGACGACTGCCAAGTTCACTTGGACTGCCAAGCGGTGCTCAAAGTATTTCAGTCTTACGTGCAATATGCCAATCCGATTACAGATAAGATACCAGGGTATGCTTCCGTTTTTTTTATAATAAGAAAGAATGGGCTTATCAAAAGTAAAAAAAAAGTGTGATAACCCAATACCAATGATCTGAAGGTTACTACATGGATCAATTGTATTACATTCGGAGTAGATGTACAAAGACATCCTGTAAGGAATATCTAAAAAAATGTTATGTTGTAATATCCATTTCGTAATAATCGTGATATGTGATACACGATGTAGGATTTCGAATCAATTCATAACATGTCCTCCGCATGTCTTTCTGAACACCCGATACCGTTCCACGTTCCCGAAGACGCACGTTGATATGATTTACCAAGGATCTTATTAATAACGTTAATTAATCTGACAATCTTGAATTTATTTAACATAAATCTCCAAAAATATATATCTACAATGGCCCAATTCTATTCATATTCCCACGAATTGATACTAAGCATACGTACGTATAAGAACCAAGAAACGCTACCTTAGAAACGTATAATAAATCTCTTGCCAAGAATTCTGTGTTTCCTAAGCAAAATTTTCAAGTGCACGTTTAACACAAGTAGGTAGCAGTACGTAAAAAATAAACGAGACTACTGGTCGCAATCGTAGTCTGGGAAAGCAAAAGATCTTAGAATACACAAAGGAGTAAATATCTTGCAAAGCAGATCTCTGCCAGAATGTGTTTCCCTAGCACCTGGTTGAAATTAACGTAACAGACTTTTTGTTCCTGTTTCTTGGATTCTGACCAACCGTCGCATTTCGTAATAATTTATTTTTTTTATCACGACCTTACAATAATTTACAATGTTAATTGCATAGGGGTTCCGATATCTTGGCTTACAGTTAGTCCAGTGGATAAAGAAACGCAGCCTTACCCTTTCCTGCATGGATAAACACGATACCCACTGAATAGTGGAGGGATACACATATACATATATGTCCCATGGAGGGTATGTATGCAAAGAGACAATAGACTCTCTGGCGCCCACGCAATCACATGGCAACCCTCTGTGTTCTATAGTTACCGACCCTGCCGGACAATAACCGCATATTCCATACGTGCGACTTGCCACAGCTTGCCAGCTGAATTTCAGTGTACGACTTAGTGGAGGCATTAGTGCGTCAATAATTGTCCGTGATCAACTGTATCAGAGCATCGAGAATTACTTAAAATAGACAAGTTTTCATACGGAGTTTAGAGTAGATTGATGGGCAGTGACAAAAAAATGGCGTTTGATAAAAAAAGAAAATACTTCGAAAGTTTTCTTTAAAGAAAAAATCGATCCTTCTGTTTCAGTCGGTTGCTTAGCCAATCAGCTTCGTCTTCCACCCTAGTAATGACAGTCTCCGCCAATGAAACCGCTGGAAATAACCTCTTACACCGTTTGCCCTCTGGACTATACTTAATTATTTACACCCTCTGCTAGGGTCACCATTGAAACTTATAGTGGACAGGTATACGGATGAGCTTAAAATAGAGTCATGAATCATGAGCTTCCTTTCTTTGCGAGATACGAATTCGTAGTTTTCCAACTGTTTCATGTGAATTCTTCTTAAGGTATGAATATGAGTGTAATGGAGAACGTTAAAATAAGGGAGTGAGCGTAGATTAGAAATACGAGATGAAAAATACTTCTGACTAGAATGACATTACTGTAACGTGAGTGGTAGAGTATAACCGTGGGATAATTATTTATTATTAATGTACACGGATAATTAACGGATAGTGAAGCGTCACGATTGAAACGCATAAAATTGCAAAATTTGCAGTTTCGTATCGATGCGGTATAAGCGTTAGAGCTTGAAAGACAATGGAGACTTGAACGAAGATGCTCAACTCATCGATTTAAACTGCATGTATACGTTATCCGTGACGTACGGCAATTTTTGTCAGTTAAGAGAGAAACATTGGAAATTGGCTGCTGGTACCTGCAGATTTTTTCGTTTTTCATAAACTGTCTCTGTGTTGTTCACGGTAGCTACAGCAGAAACGTTATATTTACGCGTAAGCAGCTGGGTGAACGAAATACGTTTATCCTGCACAAAGGAATCTTGTATTAGACCAAGTCTGGCTTTCGGCCCACTACGAAGCAACACAAGGATGGCCCTGAGTATCGAATAAGATAGAGAAGAACCACTTGGCGTGGTTTCACGAAATTGAAAATGAAAATGGCACTCCGAACTATTAGGAATCTTATTAACCTTGAATACTTTAAACGGACGTATAAAACTTACAAAATCCATGTCCCGATCTAATAATGTTATCCGCTTGGATAACTCCGAGAACAGTATGTATCCGTAAAAAAGGTAGGTCAAAGGATCATAACAACCGAGAGACATTTCACTTGAAGCTCATTTTACAGAAGAAAAGGTCCCTCGACTCCGTCGGGAGGTGATCCGACCTTTTCCCTTTCTTTTCTCTTACGATTTAATCGGCCGGCTGACTGACGACTGTGGCGACATCTCTTAACTGCCTTTGACCTTCCCTAGGTAAATAGCCGGCCGTCGGTAAAGAAGCCTTCCGCTCTTACCGGCCTAACATTAGTTAATGCTACAGATCCCACAAGACAACTACATCTACAAAACATAAAACATAAAACGAATTCCCCTGAAAGATATAAATTAAACATGATTAGCACTATAAGCAATAGACTAAACGCAAAAGTAACATTGAACAAGTATCCTCAAACCCGAAGAATTGACGCAGTACATCTTCTTTCCCAGCACTGCCATTATCCGGAATTAATCAATCGTTAAATGCGTTTAACGCGTTTCCACCAGTAAATCGAGCATACCTCCTATGACGTCAATCGACACGAGCAAGGATCTTAAAAAAAAGGCGGAGCAAAGTTATTCGATAGCATCTTCAGATGTCCCCAAAATTTTTCCCCACGCACAATTTACGTATTTACGAGGAAAAGAATATGCAACGAAAAAATTCCGTATTTAAATGTATCAAACAACATTACTCACCAGGCACGAGGGTTGAGGTTCTACGGTACAATTAAATCCATCCACTAATTAAACTAATTGCCAGATAAGAGCGTAACAAAACAGAACCAGACCACGTTCTCCTTTGTTTGTCATGCGAACAAGTAAACGGATCGTTTACTTTATTAATCCCACGTCACGTTACTGCGTACACTACCTAAAACAGTTACCTACTATGAATCCTCCATTAAAAGAAAAAAATATTGCCAGGTCAATTCGTCGCCACTAATCATCAAGTTCATAATTGTTCATGCACATAAAATCCTACCAGGGTACGAGCTGTATAGCATTGCGGGAGAAATAGCCGCACCGATCAATACCACTACATCTCTTCCGTTCGCAGTAGGTACACGTAGCGTCCCACGACTCCTGGACCGCGCACACATATTAGTTTTAATAGCTCGACAATAAATTAATGCCAATGTTACGAAATTTCTCATTAATGCCAATGTTACGAGTTTCTAGTTTATCGATGGTCCACGTGCATGTGCAACTCAAGCGTATTGATATACAAACGACAGTAGCTTTCGAATTAAGCTTAAAGCAGTTCCATGAGAGACCTCAGAATTAATAAGGTTACGTTCGAGCAATTAGTTAACATTAAAAATACGTAGCAGTGAGAAGTGGGAGAATAAACAGACCATATAACGACTTGTTACGTCTTTACACAGGTTTATATACGTACGTACGAAGGACAGAAAGCTAAAGAAAGGGGATCGGAGAGACAGAGTCAAATTATTGCAAAGGGACGAAAAAAAAAGGAGGAACAAGTCTCTAACGTATTTTCCAACTGACACAAATGCGCCGACTCTAACGTTGCGAGTATTCAAGCTGGATAAGGAAAAAAGAGGTGAGAAAAAAATGGGTCTAAAGCCGCTCGACGTCCCTGAGGGTTGACTATACCAAGGACCCAGGTATACCCGTCGGCTGTTGGTTTCTTTCACCTTGAGACTCCTTTGCATCCCGGCTATACACCGACTACACGGCACGCGCCTAATTGATTCACGATAATTGTTGCACCGATTGACCGACGCTTCTTTTTTACGGTGCAATGCACATTTATCCTATTTTTGCGATTATCGTTATACATTGTTGTACGTACATACACGTGCCAATTACTTTGGTTATTTTCCTGAAGAATGGATTTCGATTAAATCATCGACGTTCGTCGAGGCTAAACGAAATAGACGATTAATGGATAAAGAATAATAGGAAACATTGATTTTACTAAAATTATAGGAAATTATAAACATTCAGCAAATATATATATATATATTTACGTAACCTCAAATTGAGCGAGTTCGGGTTGAACACGAGTCCATGGCCCATGATAGGCAATAATTGATAAGAACTGAGCATTGTGGTTGGTAAGGTGACATTCATATTAATAGATATAGTGGCTCGAGTTAAGTCGAGTTGAGAAGTCTAACTCGCGTAGTGCAGTCCGTGGCGGCGATCTAGCCGGTTCGCTTCCTTCCACTCGGTTCTTATACAAATTGTGTACAGTGTGGTGCGGGAAAACTCATCAAGCAATTTCAATTGTCTGGTAGAAGAAGAATGTCTGATGCTCGTCGAGCGATGAAAAAGGATGTTACCGTAAGGACGTAAGAAGGACAATCACGAAGTATTCCATACGGAACGGAATTCACGAGAAAAGGGAAAAACTTGCAAGACGAATGAAAAAAAAGGTACAGTCTACGGTTAGTGGCTTGGCAACGGGTGAGAAGGTTTAGATTTTTCAAACCGTTCAGACGGAAACACGAGTATAACGAGATCAAAGAATTTTGAGGTTAGAAAGTTTTAAAGAAAATAATCTAAATTTCTAATCAGAATTATATGAACGATAAATAAATTACCTAAACGACTTAGAGACATTGAATATTTCCTACTTTGACAGTGGGATTAGTAAATTTTAACGAGACATCGGTATCGGTTCGAAAACACGTAATTATTATGAACAATTATAGAACATTATTTATCGATATATTTTATATTTTTTGTTGTTGCATCCATTGCTTGAAAAATATTATTTTTGTCAATTGCCGACTTTGCTGTCCTCTGATATTATCTTTATCAGTGGATAAGCAATGCTAAGCATGCTTATATAGAGCTTTTACGTTAATACCACATAAACGTGCTGTAGCTTTTTGCAACTGACGTACACGGTCACTGATAAAGGTAATTTTACCTAAAAGCCTTGTAATAGTCTATCGTTGTCATTGCGCGTATGAAAAGTAAAGAAAAATTCAATATACATTCGTCCTTCCATGAAGTAAGCATACTGTCCATATCTTAGAACTATATAATACTTTCCGTAAGTGTCGGCATTATGTAAAGTCAAGTGAACAAGAAAATATACGAGATAATCGTAAAGTACGGAGGTAAGGCTGACCTTGATGAAGGATACGGTAAATGATTACAAAAAAGCTACAATTATGGAAAGGACAATAAAGAAAATTAGACAATTGGAGTAAATCGAGAAAACCTTCATCGATTGCTCTATCGATAAGGAAGAATAAAAAAAAATAAGAAACCTAATTGAAAATTCCCGATAAAAAAGTAATTCAATATGCAAAAATTTCAAAGAAATTCCAACTGATTAAAATTTTCTCAGATAGACTTGATGCTGCGATCCACATACGTACATATATCTGGAACCTTGGAAAACTATTGAAACTACTTTCATTCGTTCCATCTATGTATGTACACTTGTCTATACAAGTTTATAGGTTAATTTGGCTTCATTGATTTATAGAACGACTATGAGGAATATTCCACGAACTACACTTGAATCCTCTTGGGTGACTCGATGTTGTAAAAGGAAAAGTTACTTGTGACATTGTAGAATGTGAGATCCGAGTTAGATCAGGCGTACCGTATTGAGTTAAGATAAAAAAATTATGAGGAAAATTCAAACTCGTAAAATTCTTCGATACGTTATAAGAGCCGACTGAATAACAACGATGGAAATAATGGGGATCGAATAAGAGCAGATGGTTACGCCCCTGAAGGCCTGCAAACTGTCTGACACAGTTGCTGCTTGGGAAGCGGCCATGCGGGAAATTTTGACTAGAGCTTTACGTTCGAGGCTACAAAGGATAGAAAAAAGGTGTAGGAATCAAAACAAAAATGGAGACTTAGCGATAAAAGAAACGAAAGTCGATTATCCGACGGACTTGAAATCACTCATATTACTCTCGACTAACCAGGAATTCCATATCCCTGATTAGGTTAGGTGAACAATCAATAACAACACTGGATACATCATAAGTCATATTAAGACTTGTACATCGTTGTAATAAGTCCATAAAAATATTATAGCGATTGAAAATTATCTTTAAAAAATTCTATTCGAAACAGACACCTCCTGTACTATTAATTAATTCTTTTTTTTTATTTGAAATAAATAATGATCTTGAGAATAGTAAAAGACGCCGTTCTGAATGTCGTGGGAGAACCCATGCGACGCCTAGAAGCTTCGATGGATGAGTCAGCGACGTCCTTGCCACAGAAGTTCCTAATATTTTACTTTCTTCTATCGAAACCTTTACCGTGCACACTGACATAACAATACGACAAACGTACCGATTGTGTACGAGACTTCTTAAAATTCGGTCGCTTGTTAACGAACCTTGAAACTATAAGGAGGACACTTTTTCTATAGCTTCTCTGCGCCAATGAAATACCGACATTCGATTCCCATCACGGATCCGAGTCGACCGAGTCGAGCGCGAGAATTTTCAGTTTTGAACGCCCTAGATGTCAGCACTGCCGACGTGACACCTTAATAAAATGGCGGAGCTATGTTTATTCGTGTCGTCTCGAGAAGATAAAGCTCGTGAAATTTCATTAAATATACTTTTAAAAATTCAAATATTTTACGTGGAAACTATTGAATACGAGGTACCGTTATACCTGGCCACGTAGCACATTCCTAGATCTTAGGAATGTAATATATTTGGCAAAAACGAGGGCATAACGTGAAATCATGCGTAAAAATAATCCTATGCGTATGAATATGAGGATCTAGTGAGTATGATGCAGAGACACGAAGAGTCGCGAGCTAAAAATGTGATATATGAATGTTGAAACGTTGAAAGCCAGCAGGAATAACGAGGAGGCTCTCGAGACCTCCGGATCCTCGAAATAATTGTCAGATAAATTTGACGAATAAGAAAAATTGATAAAACAAAGAAATGGGTGACGTAACGGGATACTTTCAAATGTACATAACCTATATTGATTCTTCTATGGAATTTGAATATTTGAATACAATAAATAAAATTGAGTAACGCGCAAAATAATGATCACAATTTATTTTATTTTATTTTATTATCATTTTTTACTTTGCGTATTACATTTTATATTTCTCGTACACTCGCGGGTACATTAACTTTATGTTGAAGGATTACCGGGTCGTATTTAAATTGCGCTATGTGTCATAAGAGCGTCGACACGGTTTCGTGTTACTTTGTACGATAAGAAAATGAGTTGATAGAAAAGGTGAGGCTATATACGTCACACGCTCTTCATTCCATGTACGTAAAACGAGGTAGTAGAAATTTCGAAAATGGAACAGGCATAACCCAATTTCACGTTTGCAACTGCATTCTGCAGTCGCTCCATCGATTCTAATGCGGCTTGATACCGGTAAGGATCCGTTACGTTCTTCGACTTCATATTTCCTAAGGTTATCGACAAGGTTATACCCAAAGATTGAACAATAAAATTTTCCAAATCGAATAAAATTCTCTTGCAACAAAATATTGTAATAGAACAAAAGTTCTATTTTTTTTCAAGCAACTAACTCAAACTCCAAAATTGCATAATTGAAAACGTACATTTTATCACGAAAATTAGACCCTAAAAATTTGCATCACCGTATTCAAAATTGGTTCCCTGTCTATCCTCCTCTTTTTCATTATTCAAAAATAACTTTGCAAAACTCATCTGCATCTAGACTCAGACAGCATCCCCTATAGATTCCATAGATAATGCACCTGCAGTCGAAAGAAATCTTCCCCTCCCATAGACCCACTATAGAAAGCCACGTGGTGGTTGAAAGGTGTCTCCTACGGATCGATATAATACGACGCAGAAACCAGCCAGAATTCAACCCCTAGAGTATATAAGTACATACGTGACTGCTATATAGATATACAACGAGTACGTAACGCGAACGTACACGTAACGTACCTCGTGACGAATCCCTCGACCGAAATAGGGGTTAATAAGAAAGTATTAGGACGCGCTTACGACTTTTCCAGTCCGATTGTTCCTCCATCTAAATAAACGTCAAACAAAGACACACAAAAAGCTTCCCATTCGATACTACGAGTTTCATGGTCATTCAAATGCAGAAAGACTTCCTAATCCCTTATACCTGTACAAGATAATTTCAGAATTGTTAAAATATTATTTGATATATGTATACCGTAAGAAACGTATTCCTTACGTAGGGATTTACTGAGACACACTGTATACTGATACTGAACTGTGTATGGTGTATGGGAGCTTTTTAGATCGGTATGCAAGTTACTTTTAAAAAAGGACGCTTCTTCGTCGCGGCACTTATTCTAGGAATTTATTTATCGTCATGGGTCAAGGTCAAGTGGAAATAAGAAAAATATTAGGACGATGAAACTCAAGAGAATGGTGAGAAACTGTCTGCGGTGCTGTAACTAGGCGGAAGCGTCTTTAACCGCTGTGTAGCAGGATCGGCATTAGCATTACGTTCGATAGTACCAGTTATAACGCGAGAACTACGTGAATCATGTTAAATATTGTAATTCTCCGGTGCACGAGCGCATTCGTTATTAATTATAAGCACGACGTCGATGATTATTTATCATCAAAATTCTATCATCTCGGGGCTGTAGCTAGGCGGAAGTACGTGTACAGGGAAATCTTAAGGAGTAACACTCATTAGCATTCCTCGGCGACATTTAGGTTAGGATTCATTATGAAACGCATGTGAAGTAATTATACGGTTATAAGTACTGGCAGGGTATATGGTTACTTACTGTGGGACTTTGAGATTGATATTTTTAGTCCCGTGCGAGTTATATTGTTTTATCAAGATTTTGAAAAATTAATTAGACGTTGTGGGAGGTAACGTAGCTGCATTGATGGAATCTAGAAGGTTCACGAACGCATACGGTACGATGCACTTCTTTAAGGTAGTGTTAAATTTTCTATTCAGCTCTTTGATCTGCTCGGAAATTACTGGTTTATCTATTAATAGAAGTTAACGCCTACGAAGGCAGTCTTGAATGGCATGACTCATTGTCCGTGCTGCAGGTATTTCATTGGTTAGACCGAACTCCTGCCTACAGAATCATGGACAAGTTTATATATC
This sequence comes from Calameuta haemorrhoidalis, assembly GCA_031763665.1. Lineage (NCBI taxonomy): Eukaryota > Metazoa > Arthropoda > Insecta > Hymenoptera > Cephidae > Calameuta > Calameuta haemorrhoidalis. The sequence goes on from JARPRH010000728.1 coordinate 174,066, forward strand.
CTCTATAGATATTTTTAATTCCAGAGCGACTGGTAGTAGTGTTTTTTTATATTTAGGTTTAAAAAATAGAAAAATTTCATATACGATCCTCAATTTAGCTATATTGGAGAATCGGATGGTCCGCACTTTCGACGAAAAGAGGAATCGAAACTTTTAGCGGATATTTCCCTTTTCTCTCAGGTTACAATTTATCGTATTTCCTTCAGTGACAGATATTGATATTGAGAGTTGAATTGTCATAAAGAGCAACCAGACAAGTATTATATAACCCTGATAATTTGTAACAAGTTAATAAGCATACTACCTGCAATCGATCACACAATGAAATGAAGCTAACTTCATATCGTACGAATCGATGACTAAATGCTTGACAAATAATCACCAGGTAATGTTATGTCAGTGGGTTATCAGAAATTTCTCGACGAATAATTCCTTGTTTCGACAAAATGTAAAAACATCGTAACGACTAAAAATGTCACATCTTTTATTCACCGCAATATTGTAGCGGCGAACGAGCACACGATCAATATCTGTTGCTTTAGTATCAAGCTAACCAAAAATCTTGGACCGGTACCTTTGAAAATCGTGTCCCGAGATGGGCTTTTAGGTTATGTGCTCTTGAAGGAAGGGGGGGGGGGGGGGTCAATCGATAATAACGGAGGCAGTAGCAAGACCTTACCTGGTATAACGACTAATCAAATTTCTCACAATGAAGCTATAGATAGAGTCTGTAAAGTCTACTAACGGTGCATTGTTGCGAGAGGATCCATTATCACTTGTCATTTTGCGAATCTATCGGGCGGAACGATTTAATCTCCTGTTGAATTTAGTAATACCCGTTTCCCATTTGCCAATTTCATTTAAGGATCACGCTCGATTACAGCCTAACAGCTAAATACACGTCTCTACGTATAACGTATAACGTAGAGACGTATTCCTAAATGACGGGTTAGGAAAAGCTTTGCAAGTAAGCAGCTGTGTTTTTTCAACATGAGAATTCATCAAATACTCGACACGAGGAGTCAGCAGACATTGAGTATGGCTGATGACGAATCAACGTGTCACGCGGTTGCGCGGACACACCCGTTATATCGTTGGGTTTTATCGAGTTTACTAAATGCGCATTATGCGCGTATTAAGGGCGTACAGAGTTAAGACTTATGCGACAAAAACGTAAGATAAAACGGCTGGTTTTCAAAAATTATTTATAAATCTTATCACGACAAAGAAATTTCGTTAGGAAAACTGCAGTATGTTTAAGGTGCCAAGCATTGTTCCCCTCGTGATATACTAATATGCAATACAATCGTTTATATAACAAGTTATCTAAGAAGTTCAATGAATTTATTTCACGTATGGATATATAAGTTTTAACATGACGACTATGCTGCTTCATGCTACTTATTGATGAATGCGCATGCCATCCGTGAATCATCGTGTGATGATATAGACACCCGTTATATTATCTTTGATTATCGGGAATCATACTTCCGTATGGAATCTCAGATTTAGATAACTAGTAAGAGATTTGATATAAATTAAATGCTAAATTTAGAACTGTATAATTCAAGTGACGTTATTTCCGCTTGCATTTGCGATACTGTTTTTGTACAGGGTATATGTCCGACTTTGTGGTGAATTGTGAATATGCCTACGTGAACTTTACTTGAGAAAACCTTCTTTAAAGGAAGTTCAACTGGAAAGGTTTCCGGGTTTAATTCAGTCAACGAGAATAGTTCGAAATATAAATATTTACGTGACGCATATTTGGCACAGTGCTCGTTTTTCAGACGAAATTTTCTTTGCGAATAGAAAATATTTTTTGGGCATCTAATTCTATTGACCTTGTATAATATTTTAGGAGGAAATATGAAATTTTTCATGTGCAAGAAATTTGAGATAATTAATTTCTTAGTTCCTAATTTATTATCGAATCTTTTTTCGTTTCGTTTTTACGTCATAATATTTATGACTTCTAGATAACAATAATTATCTTAAAATTGATAGACAATGGGAGCTGACTTTCACAAAATAAACACAAACGCTAAGTTTTGTGAAGGTCATTGTTTCCAAGTTTAATAAAGGTGATGTGGTGCGGGACGTATCATTGAATTCTATAGTAATTTTAGAAATGATACACCTTGGAAAAATTCGAAAAAACTGTCCTTGAGATGTAGTAAGTAATATATAGCTGTTTTCAAAAATCGGTATGGTTACTCATTGAGAAACCCATTACAAGAATATAGGAACAGTGCCAAAATACTGGCCCATCTAGCTTTCTAGACAATCTTTGGTTAATAAAAGCTTACTGAATTTTGAACAAGTTGCTATTAATATTTTCTCCTATGACCTTGACTAGCACTTATAAAACTGTGAAGTTTATATCATACTAAGAACCAACCATATGATTTACCTAACAAGATAACGCAGTATGATATGATCTTTCTTATTTGATAAAATAGAATTTTACATAGAAAGAATATAGAAATCATCACTTACCCAGTCCCATTGCTCTAAATATCTCCTTGGGGGCAATATCTTCCACAGGATCCTTATTCCGCAACGGATTCTTGTACATAATCTCATGTTTGGGTGGTTCTTCAGGCCTTTTACAAACATCCTGCTGCGCAGGATGTGCCGAAGACTTTGCAGGGGAAGGTTCAGGCTCAGATTCAAACTCAGAATCTCCAGTTTCTGTCCCACTCTGAGTTTGTGCTCTGTTTGTGGACTCTGTGATTATGAAATCATTGGATAATTCAAATTTATCAGGAGTAGGACCTTTTGCATTAGAAAATGTATCAAAGGATTCTAGCTCGGCATCCTTTGGCAAAGGAGGCAAAGGTTTGCTAGGAGGTTCATGATAAATATTCTCATCCTTTCCTAGTTTCTCATATTTCTCAGGTTTTTCCACAACATTCCAAGAATCATCCTCTATCAAATTCTTGCCAGGAAGCTTAGTTTCTCCTGCTGCAGGTTCGTCCTTAAGAAAGTCCAGTTCAGGAGACTTTTGTGGAACTGGAAGAACGGAAGACTTAATCTCTCCTAGAATATCTTCCTTGTATTC
>JARPRH010000728.1:269334-284372 GCA_031763665.1 Calameuta haemorrhoidalis
ATTCTGCATGTCGCTTTTCTTAGAGACGCGTCTACCGCCGTCGCCCTTTATGAATATTATTGCTAATTCGTGGCTGCGTATTACGTCGCTGTGCATTTGTAAGAGCTCTCGTGCATACGTGTATATGCATGTACGCTGTATATGTGTAGGCGTCTACGTGTAACCGCACAACGCGTTCTCGACGGTGAAGCGGGTCTCTTAAGCTAGTTTCAGGTTTACCAATGTAATTTGTAGCAGAGTACGACTGAATGTTTAATATATATATTTTTTTTCATTCGCTTTTTTGAAATTATCGTCACTCTATCGTTCGACTTTATTGACTTTTCTTGCTTGGTTTCACATTGAACTTGACGTCGACCCATTTTTTACTTCCGGAACGCATTTAGCCACGTTTCCTCAAGATCGACCTACGCTACTTTGCTAAGCTGACTGTCTCGTACGTGACTCGATTTTTTACTTCGGTTCGTATACCTTTCTTGTAATTCCTCACTTTTCTCACGACGACACTCCTACCCCTCTTGACCCACCCTACGCGTCTTGTAACTTTTTTGGGCTGCCTCAAAGGGGAAGAGTGTGTGAGAGAAAGAGAGAGGGAGAGATGGAGCTATGCCACAAGATCATTGAAGTCGACACGCGGATTCGGGAAAAGTGTCGTTTACGAAATTGAAAGACCACAGAGACGTATATTTGCTAAGGACTTCCGTATCTATACTTAATAGGAAAAGTTTTTTATGTTTTTTCTCTATTGTTTTCTTTATTTTTTCTACTGAAGGAAATATAATTTTTTTTAATTCTAAATATTTGTATTGGGGGGGGGGGGGGGATTTTCTAAAATTTTAATTTATTCTGTCCAGGAATTTTACGCGTGATTAAACGGCAGTCACGTTTCCTTTGCATGAATGCGAAATCGCGCTACGTGATTCATGGGGATTAATCGGAGACGAGGCAAACCAATGATACACCTTGTATATAGAGAAGATACTAAATATGCATGACACTTGGGATATATTTTTACGAATTTAGGGGAAAAAAGTGTATAGTGAATTTTAAATAATTAGCTTGTATAGGATAGATCACCGTAGCATTTTACGATGAAGTGTCATTTTTTTTATAGCACGCCTAATTAGCTGCAGTGTAGGTTAAGTCGTAGCTGAGTGTTAAAAAAAAATTGTACCGTTCTGACTTTACAAGAAAACCGATATATCCAATTTAGATATTACTTCCCGTTAAATGAGATAGCGGGGAGGCGGAACGAGTAAAAAAAAATTTCGTGTAACAAGTTAATCGGCCATTTCCGTATCTCGTAATTCTACCATAAAACCCGTTGCGCATAAAGTCACGTTAGAATCTCGATTAGGAGACTTTCCAATCGATGTATAACGTGCCGATCGCGACGTTACTTAAAAATCGCCGGATCGTGACGATTTGTCGTAAAGAAAAAAAAATTGACGAATCTCATCAAATAACCAAAAAAAAAAGCCCATAGCAATAATAATCGCCGAAATTCAATCACCCCACATCAAGGATTCGTCGTACGTCCAAGAAGTCACCCGATATACGTATATATTTTAGAGAATTGGAAATTGCGTTTAAAGACTGTACAATCCCAATACATCGGCAGAATAAAACGTAAGAGAGAGAAAGAAAAAGGGAAAGCCCTTTTACTCAATCATCTCGCTCGTGACGAGCTCAGCTCCCTCGACAGCTTTACTCCGACTAGAAGCATTTACCATCTTCCTATGCATAAGAACCAGGAGCCATTGTCCCAGAGCCGCTGAAAGCGACTGGGTATAAGGAGCGTATAAAGCGTAGCCCGTAGTCGGGGAATAAAAAAAAAAGTGCTCGATCTGCCGCCGTAAGTCCTTTTCTCAAAATCATCGAGAAGACGTGTATTTCCCACGGTGTCTCTTTGGGCTGGGCTGTATGCGCGCTGCACGTTCCAGAACCTTCCATTGCCTGAGTCGCCCATTATACAGTCTTATCTGTCTCGTGTATTTCTTACAGGGATGTATGAAGTACCATGACCATATATCCATATAAACTGTATTCATTCTAGCCAAGCCGTACCCGATTATACCAGACTGTGTTTACTCGCCAGTATACATACATATATATACATACTGAACGTTGCGTGGGGCCAGACTATCGGCTGTACGCACTGTTACGCCTAGTGGATACTGCACGTGGGAGGTCACAGTAGGTCTCTATACCTTTCTCTCTCTCGCTCTCTTTCGCTCCACTGGCAGCACAATGGGTGTGTTAGCAGCAGCACAGCATAGCGCGAGGTTCACGTTATCCCGACTTAGACGGAGACCAGCTGGCTGTCTGGCCAGTTAGCCGCGCTTTACTTACGGAACGCGAGTAAAGGCGCGTGTTATGGTTGCCCTGTTGGGTATCTCGTATAGTTGCGTCAGTAGGGGAGTTAGGACTCCCCCCTCACTCTTACAGCAGGCAACGGACAGAGAGCACCGGTCGTGGCCTGACCTTTTCTCGCATCGGTAGAAAATTGGCGTGGTGTTAGGTCTGGCGTCTATAACCACGTAAGAGTTTTGTATAGATTCGACGCATGCGCCACCGGAAGCCATTCTGTTATAATTTTTCAATGAGGAAAAAATGGATTATTCAATTTAAAAATTTTTTTTTTTAATACTCTTACCTCTTCTTTGGAGTCTTCGCTTTTGTTCTTTTCCTTTTCTGTCTTTGACGACGGACTAGGACTGTTCGTTATCAATTACTGGGAATCGCTATCAATGCCCGGTTAATAAGTCGTGGGTCTGCTGAGCTTGACTGACGGATAAGGGATCCCTTTCGTAGCAACAGGATTTTCTACCATATTTAGGGGACGAAGGAGGACGAGGGACGAGAGTGCTAAAGGGGCTTCGGCTCGATTGATTTCGGAAGGCGTCAACGAGATTGGATAGCTTCTAGCGTTCCTGTGTGTCCCGAGTACGTATAGCTGTGGTGTATGCTAGCACAGAGCTATATGTGTACATGCTTCTGTAAATATATATGTATATATAGAGTTGGAAGCCCTATGGGGGATCATTGAATGAACCGAACCGATCGTTAGTTTTACGGCAAAGCCCTTCGATCCTCCTTTAGGAAACTGTTTAACTTCCTCTATCTAACTTGTCCGTGTTACTACTCCGTGTGTCGGAGTACCCGGCTACCCACTTTTAAGGTCCTCTCTTGGCGAGAGCGAGGATCGTCGAGTGGAAGGGAGAATTATTCGGGGAAATCGATTATCCTTCAGTGCCATCCCCCCCGTACTATACGCTTTGTGCATGGGGGATATGAGAAGTTCTCGTAGCCCACAGGGCTTATCGATTTATCTTCGGGCACGTCGATCCTCGCGCATTTCCACGCGTGAACGCCTCGAACCCGGAACACGAGCCACGAGAAGCCACGTGAACACGAAAGCCCAGCTCCGCTTCGTGTCCACGGACGGCTGCGAATTCGCCCGAAAGAGAAAGTGACGTGCGAATCGATTTACGCGTACCATTCGCCAAAAGACATTAATGACTCTGGTCAGAGGTATCGATGGAGGAATTGGAATACCATAGACATAGGAATGCCGAAATTCCGGTTCTTTGTAGGCGAGAGAGAGAGAAGATGGTTGGGTTGAATTTTTTTTAAATTACCGTCATATTATTATATTACAATTTCAACGGGATGCACTTGGCTTATAATTAACCGATTTGAAAAGTTAATTCTAATTAACGGGAACGATCGTCTTGCACTCTGCTGATTGCAATAATACTTTTTGTTTCAGCCATGGAGAGTCTTGGGAGTCCAGCCGCTCCAGACAGTGCTGTACCCTCTGATTCAGACTTCGGTGCTCCGCCTCCACCTCCTTTTGGCTTCCTACCTCGGGACAGTGTTGACGATCCTGAGGATGAGGTCGATCCCGCTCATAAGAACGGTCTACTCGACCCCTGCCAATCCCGGCGAACGGATCTTCTCCTTTTGTTAAATTACAACGAGCAGCACAGTTCGGAAGAGGAGCTCGAGGTTATTAACAGTCCTAAGACCGTAGCGAGCCAAGGTTGCAGACCAGCAACCGCTCCTGAGAAGCGAAAGTGGTCCCAGGTCAGCAGTAGCAACACGCATACGCACACACAGACCCAGACCCAGAGTCAACCTCAGCAACAGCATACGCAGCAGCAACAGCAGCAGCAACAGCAACAGCAACAATTGTCATTGTGTACTGACGTCAACACAGTGGTAACAACGTGCTCAGCACCGGCCAGTAGAGCTGGAAGAGAACCTGCTGGTTCTGGATCCAGTGACGAGGAGGTAAGGGGGTTCAACATTTTTTATTGTAATGAGAATATTAAAAAAAAAGAAAGTCTGATATTTTCATCCATCTGTGATCAGGGACCATTCATAGTACAGTACCTGTGGGGATCGCATGTCACGACCGGATATCGTTAATCGCCTACTAACACCAGGTTAATTTTCTAGGTACAAGGACTCCTCGGTAGCAGAAGCGGAAGTGGCGGTAGCGCCATCTCTCAACCGGTACAATTTCGTACCTCGCCACCGGTCGACGCGCACAAGCCAGGACGTTCGCTGTCACCACCGCCGAAACTTTTTCACGCATCGACGAGAGATCCGCGACCTTCACCACGGCCAAGGTCTAGGCCAAGGCCTCATCCTCATTCGCACTCGTATCTTCACACGCACCTAGACCATCATCATCATCATCATCATCATCATCACCATCATCATCACGTGGAGACAGATGCAGACGCCGTAAGCGCCTGCAGTCCTCGTAAGCGTCATCGGCCACCTCATCGTTTGCCCAGGCCTTGCCTCGACTTTGAGAAGATGCAGCAGGTATTGATTTATAGGGGATCTCTTGGCTGAGCTACGGCAAAGACTTGGTACCCTGTCTTTACGATCTAACCTCTAGTATACCGTCTTTCTTATTATGTCCTGGAGCATCCACTTCAGGACTTCCTTGTACTCTACCCCCTATAGTCATCCTGTCCTCTTTTCCTGTCGGTTTGTACATCAGGTTATTATGCTGGCGCGTGTGCATACACCACGATGGACCTTCGTGGTCAACCAAACACGATTCCATTACACTTGACTGGGCGTGAAATTACGTTGATAGATACCTGCCCTCCCTTGCTGCCGTCTACCCTCCTTCGCAGACACACACTCTTGGGCCTGCTTCGTCCGTTACTCGATTCGCGTGTGTACGTAGGCAGACTGAATGTCGTTCGCCAACGTTAACGGGGATCGACTTCTGCTCGCTGGACTGACGATTTACCAACGTTATCCTGGAGGACGTGTCGACATAGCGGTAGACGTCAATTTACAGAGACCAAAGTGGAACCGTAGATCCTGGGACTGGGTCTCATGGTTTCCCAATGAAAATTGTCCAGCCACCGATATCCTTTGTGTCTCTTGAGAACCACTCCCTGTAGACGGTATATAAATAATTCTTGGTTCACTGTTTGAAAAAAAAAAATATAAAGGACCTTTCGAGGATGAAGTCTCGTGCGACGAGGGTGCAAGGGAAGGTCGACAGACCAAGGACGAAAGGGATTCGCGATATAAGATTAAGGGTAAAATCTATTTGAAGAGACAGCTCGTTCGTCTAGTGCAGCCCAGCGAGGGGTTCGGTTGGCAGAGCGAATAAGAAGGGATGATGTTAGCTCGTGACTAATTAGCTTCTTCTAATTAGCGTTTAATGAGGCCCTCAAAAAGCAAAGCGCGGCTACTCTCACTGCCAGCCTCCCACTCACCCCACCTTCCTACCTCTTACCCACAGCTACCCTCATTCCCCCCCAAGTCAGAATATCTTCTCTCCATCATCATCATCCTCGTCGTCATCGTCATCATCTTATCCCTTATCATCTTCATCTATTTCATCCAGCTCGTCTCGACTGCCTCCCTCGACACTTCCTTTCTCTTTCCCCGTCTCATCTTTCTGCTCCTACCCATCGTTTCAACCCTTGGCACGTACAGCTCCCAGACAATGTTCACGTAACAGGACGCAGCATCCCATCTGAATGGCAGTACCCGGGTGTTCCTGCCAAACCAGCAACATGATATCTCCTACTTGGCCGTAATTCGTAACGAAGAAGAGCCGCCGCCCTACGGTAATCCAGTTATCCGAAGCGTACCAGAGAGACCGAGTAATTTCACTCGATGGCGCTTTTATGGGTGATTCGCAGTAGCGATCCTCCCCGGCCGAATTCCACTCTTTAATGCCGATTCACTCTGGAATATAAATATATAGAGCATCCCTGGCGTAACCCTTCCGGCTACACCATACCGTCCTTGTTTCCCCGTTACGACGCGCAGTATACCAAACAGTACTGAAACACAATACTTTCCGGCAGCCGAGAAACGCGCCAATTAAAGTCACCCTAGGGCTGAACCTCCGCCTTCGTACCTCTGGCCACTTCTTTTACCCTCTTACGTCGACTACGTTCCTACGCGATACTTAACTAGACATTTCGTACGCGAAATATAGGGAGGATACGTTTTGGCACCGTCTAGCTTTCGCGTTGAACAACGGCAGGGTAGTCTGAGAGTCTTGCTGTGTACCTACCTACCTTTTTGCTTAGCACAGGGCGACAGAGACAAGGGATCCTCGAATTTCAAATAGAGCCTCAACAGTTCCAGAGTATCTTGAGTCAATTGATTCTCGGCATTCTTGGATGTCCTTTTTGCTTTTTTTTCTTTCTCCATTTATTTTATGACAGTCAAAGGGAGTCTAAATGAAATTGTTTAATTGCACAGTGCGGTATATATGCTGATTAACGTATACGCGTTTCACAGTGTTGTTTATGTGGGTATTTTTTATTTTCTTATCCTCGACCCAGACACCATGAGACACGAGACGCTTCGAAGTGGCCTCCATTACGTCGTAGTATCTCTCGCCGAAGTTTATAACGCGCGTTGTTTCTATCCCTCCAAGAAGTTAAACCACGTTAGAGTATCCCGTTATCGTTTCCAAGTATCGCAGCCTCCCTCGTTACGTCCCTCTGTATCCTTATGACAGCGCCTGGTTGACCAGCGAAACAGCCTTAAATGGTCGGAGCAGCCTTATGGCCGCTGTAAATTTCACGATAGCGGCGAACTGGTAAATTTCATGGGATACCCAGGCACGTGCTGGCTTTACGTCATATATAGTACCCAGACAACTTCAGGATCTCAATGAGTGTGTATGCGCGTGTCCTCCGACTTGTCTCTCAGGTAGAATGATCGATTTCTCTTTTGGCAACCCCCTCCTTGCCAACCCCTCTGCCACCTCCTCCAATTCCACTTCTCTCAGCACCCTCTTCGCTCGACGGAAAAGAAGTCTTTTCTGTTGTAAAGCGCAGAATCCATCCAAGAGTCGGACCAGACTGTCGAGACCCTGCTGGATGTAGAAACGTTGCATCGAAAGAAAATAAAAAATAACAAAAATACTAGCCTCCACGTAACATCATACACTGTGAAAATCGTAATAAAATCTTTACGGTACAGCATATAAGCAAGAAAGAAAAACAACAACGAGCAGCTGTCACGCGTTAAATTAGCTTTTAGCGCGCCATTAAATCTCATACGTTCCATGCCGTCGTATTACCTACTCGGAATCATCGGGGTATTTAGATAGTGGTCGTAGAGCGAAACGGAGCTAGGTAGCTGGGTATTACCTGTAAACCAAATAAGTACTCGGACTCGGATACGTTTGGATGCTAGGTGGACGTGAGTGTCCAAGAGCCGATACCAGTGCGCCGTACTGGTATACAGAAAACGTATAGTTAGGTACCGGTACAGTTTGGCCTCTCTGTTCCTGTCTCCTTCGTATAGGTACTTTCATCTCGCTCGCTCTATCTCTCCATCTATGTATTTGACGCTATATGCTTCTAGCTTTCTATATATATATATATATAACTAAACAGAGAGAGATAGAGAGACGGACCGCTGCATCGGCAGGACTAGTAGAGGACAAAGAGAGAAAGAGAGAGAGACAGTCTCACGTATGGTGTACGCCAGGCGTTGGTGCCCCATTGGGGTTGGATAGCTGGTGTTGGTCGAGGCAATGATGGTGGGCAAGGTGAACGTGTGCTGGTGCCTAGCGTACAACTCATAGTACGCTCCTGTAGTATCCGTAGTATTCCCACCCCTGCGATCCCACGAGTTCTCCCCGCGAGTCGGTCACACGGAGGGGGAGTCTGACGTGAGAGAACGCGGACGACGGCGAGCAGCGGGGTGACGGAGGCTTACCCCCACCCATTCTCACGAGAACCCCTTTAACTCTCTCTGAATGGCTGAACGATTCCCGCCATTCCCCCCACCACGAAAGCTCTAGCTGGCCACGCCCATTTTCCGGCGGCGGCCATCTTGCATTATGTAAACTGCCCCTACGCTTCCTGCATGGGCTCTTCTCGTTGTTAACTCCCCGCCTTCCCCTCCCATTCCGATCCACCCTCCCGCTTCGCCCGTCTTCATACTATAGAACAGTAGTGTAGATAGATAACCACGCCAGACAGCGACGGACGTACTATGGCCCATGCTACGAGGGACTACTACCGATGTTACTACTACAGCACTCCCCACTACTTCTACCCGGCGTCCTACACCTACTCACCGTCTAGTACTATCACTATTGATATTATACTATATTATGCTATACTACATACACCAGCACTATTGCCATCCAGTACTATTTCTGTCCTACGCTATACTACTATATCCAACTACTATTACTACTAGCTGCCACGGAACCGACGCCTCGGTTCGGTCCTCCTGCGCGGATGCGCCTTTATACTGTATTTCTAGTACGATACTACCAATGGCATAGGTGTCGCTAGCGTAGCGACTACGCCACGACACCCGTTGGCTCGATTTACATTGTCTACCAATGGGTACCCATCCAACCAGGTGGGATCGCCGTAACGCTGTCTCCGTCCGATGGATTCTTGTCTAACGAGGCGAGAGGCGCCTGCTACCACGGTGTGTGCTATCGATTCACGATGTTTATACTGCAATTGGATTATAGCTAAGAGACAGAGGCATTTCGTACTGTTAGTCCTCGTTTAATTGTATGGCGGACAGAGAGAGGGAGACGTATAGATATAGGTATACTCCACTTTCACCTTAGGTATGATCGAACGGGACTGGACTTGGAACGAACATTAGCACAGGGTCGTGTCGGGTGGGTTGGCTTAATGGGTGTATAACTTTCAAGATTCCCAGCGTACGCGATCGTATGTATATGGCAGATGTATATATTTATATATATGGGTATATAGGTACAGGGGCGGTTTCATTCATGCCGTGTCTATTAAGACGTCTCTCCCTATCTCGAAGCACACCCCCCACCTCGTCTCGTCCTCTGATACGAAGAAAGCTCAGAGGGTTGCTCGGGGGAGCCTATCGGCGCACGATCTCCCTTTTTTTTGGGGAGATTGCCACGTTTCGTATATCTGCCCTCTCCACCTCATATTCTCTTCCCTTCAATACTTCCAGTTTTCTTTCTTCTTCTTTATCGTCTTGTTATTCGATTTTTTTTTCTATTTTATTAACCTCGCCGTTCCTTTTCCACCCGCTCGGTGTACTGCGTACTTCTTCGCGAAGGAACCGAGTGCACTCTATAAATCAAGAGAAGTTTCCGTTCGCTCCCGAAACGATATCTCCGTATTTCCGGTCAGCAGGAGAGGGGAGGGGGGGTATATGTTCCAAGCGTGCTCTTCGTCATCTCCGTTTCCGGTACCTATATCCCCGTCGTCCTCGCTGCCGTACACTTTTTCCTTTCCCCATTCGCCACGTTTCTAAAGCGATTCCAGGATAGAAGGTCGGGAACGGGAAAAACGAACGAATGGGATCCGCCCAGGGCGTTTAACCAACGACTCGTGGAAAATTTAAGAGGCTCTCGCGATTCTTCGACCTCCCCTTTCGACCCCTCGGGTATCCGCGTGCGAACTCGCCCTTTGACCCTTTGGCTTCTCTAGCGCCATTTCAATCGATATCTCCGATTCACTGGAACTTTTAGGGATCTCTATCGGCAGACTGGCTTCCCGGTTATATTCCACGAATCCCCATGTTAATCCAGTCCACTGGAACTTCATCGCTCCGAGGGTTAGAGACTCGTGGCAAAGGAAGGAGACTATGGGGAGACCAGTTCCGGTACCGATGATCATTCACTCTGTTTGTCAAGCTCCTGGTCATATTAGTATCAGGCACGATTGGCGTCTCTCTTGTCATCGGATTTCAAACGCTTCTTGAAAGTTGACGGCAGCACGCGAAACAAGCCAGCAGGAAGTCCCACAGGTAGTTCAGGGACACTCGCGTCAATCGTAGCAATTCAACAGTAATTTTAATCCGAGCTGCTATTCAACTTGCTGTTCAGAGCCGAGGAAGGAGCTTCGTGTATTCCAATTACCCGTTCACACACATGTATACGTAAAATTAGCTAGCATTAGTTGCTGACCGATTTCAGACGAGCGACCAGGTGCCAGACAAGAGTCCCAAGGGTACGTAAACATCACCCGGTAGGTAACGGTTGATCCGCGAGGAAAATGTGCTTTTAAGGTGCCATCCTCTTATGGCTCTTCGCGCATAAGAGTCACCTGCACCGTTTGGTTCTATTTGTCGTTCCCTACTATGCCTGTATCGAAACTTTCTGATATCGTAATATCCTTAGTACTACCATTGCACGTGCTACGGAATAGCAGGTCTTATATAGGGTAGGAAAGTCGGAAAGGGAAATTGAAAGAGCTTTTCGATTCCTTGTCGACAGGAAGAGCCCAGCACGTGCCAGGCACACAAATACATCCAGCTCGTCGAAAGGAGTACATTGAACGCGTACCTGTAGTTATATACACCTACCAGTTTCCTTCCTGGCGAAAAGAAGAGTCCGAAGTGGGAGGGGGAGGGGGGGGGGAGATAGGAGAGGATGTTCTCTTTCTTCGTTTCCAAGTCGCTAAGGGATGGAACGTTATCTGGATCGACGATCCTTTTCCAAAGGTACGGATCCTTAAGGCTGAGGAACAATAGTCGGGTGCCTTTGATACAGTCCTAATGTAGGTATTTGATATCTTAAAGTGGTAAGATAAAGGGCTGGTGGTCTTGGTGGCTGAGCTTGCTCCCAGATCAAAATTCCACAAGTACGGAATGTTTATGAAGCCTTAGAGAATTTTGGTTGATTATCGAATTCAGGAAGGCTTAACAGTTGAGTGATCCGAGAAACGTGATGGAGCTTTGGCTGTGTAGAGGGTGCAGAGAGAGAGAGAGAGAGAGGATGTCGAGGGTGGGCTGTAGGTTATATTGGTTGTACAGAGAGACAAGGGTCAGGTGTGCGTGCGCTTATCCTGGGGTATCTTGTGCCACGTAGGTTAGCAACGGGGTCCCTGGGTGGTATAGAGATTTGAGCGAGGTGGTTGGTTCGCTAGGGAGGAATCCTACAGCAGCCCGGGTTGGATGGTAAATGAGGGTGGCTGAAGGTAAGACGAGCTTCCCCTACCTACTTGCCGTTGAAAGCTGAAAGCACAAAGCCACGGAAATGCGATCCTGCTAAAAGCCTAGCCCAACCAACCGTCTTTACTATGTATAAATATACGGTTTCTCCTCCTTCCTTATACTTTTACTTCTTCTTCCTCTTCTTCTTCTACTTTTACTTCCACCTCTAGTTTTGACGCAACTTCTCTACCTCTGCCCTCCACTTCCGTCGGTTCTTCCATCTCCTCCTTTCCTTTCTAGATCGTGAGCACAGCGAGCGTGTGTTTCCAGGAGCCAAGGTGGGTAGCCAACCCCGGCTCCGGATGAACCTTAGCCCACTTGTGTGCTTAAAGCGCGCACCACCCTGGCCAGATTTCTATCCCGACCCTCTCTCGTTTAAAATATCGAGCACTCCCACCCTACGTATTCAGCCTCCGCTCACTGAATCCCTCTTGCGAAGCATTCGAGCCAGCTAGCCAGCCAGCCTTATTGTTTCTACCACCCCCGTCGAGTGCGGCCCACGCATCGAATTTCGTCCGGGCTCCATCGATTCCGATTATACCCCGGACAACCAATTAATACCCTTAAGGACGAACGGAAGTCGTATCAATGGCGAGACGGGCCCCGTTTTCTTTTCTGACTTCTCTATACCCCTACGGTTCATCTCTTACTCTCTATCTCTTTCTAGCTCCTTCCTTTTATCTTTCCCTCAATTTTTCTTCTCTCTCAATCTCACGATAGTCTCTCTCACTCGGAATTAATAACATGGACTCTTCACTGTTTCAGCTTAAAGCACGAGCGGTGACGGCCTGGAGACACAGCGGGGAGCACGGCAGCGAACTCTCGGTTTTCTGCTGGTGAGAATGGTGAGCCGTGAGCCGAGGATCTATTCACGGATCTACGGTGATCGGTAATCGGATAAATTCTTACCTCATCGTCGCGGGACGAACCTGGTGCTCATTCACCTCGTATTCGCCACGAGGATCATTCATCCCGGAGGATAATAATGTCGCCAGGGTGGAAATATTCGCATACCCTAACTCATCCTCAAGAGTCACTACCGGCAGGATTGACCTTCTCATTGTCTTTATTGACGTCGTCATCCTCATCATCATCATCGTCATGGAGACCTACAACAAGAAGAAGGTTCAGACTTCCCTTCGACATCCTCGAGGACGTGCTTCAGCTCCGGAGCGAATCTCGAGAGTACCGGCTACGTGGAAGGAGGCCGAGCTGCTGACGTAGATGCTGGAGGTGAAGGTGAAGAAGGTAGAGCGATTGTGGCAGAGGAAGTCGGCCGAAGCCGACTGGAGGCGAGCGTAGAAGAGACGAGAGAGAGACTGCAGAAAACAAGAGGAGGAGACCAACGACAGTAGAAAGTCGTGCAGCGTAACGACCGGAGGAGCTTTCGCTGCTCCTCAAATTTCTTCTATTATTCGTATACAAGGCGAAACGGACGGAGAAACTTTTTTTGTAATTTTTTTTATTAAATACCCGAAAACGAATGCCGATGTGCGCTGTGCCCGAAGGGCCTCGGTTTTTTTTGTAAAAATGGGACGCGGTGGCTCGCAATTGTATCGTCGTGCTAAATCTGCGAGTGGATTGTACGCGCGATTGGCCGGGACGAACAAGCGGCAAGGCATGAGAGATATACACACATATGCGCTGAACGAGAGCCGAAGACAAATAGAGCGATTGGTTGGCGAAAGATATAAGTATATAAACATACAAATACAATATGTACGCGTATACATATGTGTGTGTATATATATACATATAATACAAAGCTGGCGTGTGTTTGTGTATGTATACATATATATACACAAATTATGTATAATTGAAATATATGAATCATATTAATGGTAACGATTAATACTGTACGTTATACGTTATGTATAATCAGGGGGAGACGAGGAGCACCGATAATAATAATAATAACGATAACGCGCGACGAGGAGCTAAGATAAGAAAGCGACGGAAGGGTGGGTGGGGTGGGGGGTGGGGGATCAAAAAGAAAGAGACACTCGAACGCGAATTCGTTATCCTCGAGGATTTTCGTTTTTCTTTGTACATCGTCAATAATTATCATCTTCGTCCTGCGCGTCCTTCCTTATTGTTTAACTCCCTGCTAGCTCCCCTCTCCCCTTCCCGGCCCCTTTCGACCCTACGGTTTCATCGTGGCTATTTATTTCTCACTGTACTTCTCACGATGCATTGGCTCGCGTGCTGTCCTCGCGGTATGCACAATTTTGCGAGTGGAACGAGGAATACTGGAAATGAAGGAGAAAGAAAAGAGAAAGAAATATTCCCTCCTCGTTTGCTTTATCCGTGGGACGACGATGGCTGAGTCAAGTGTGTGGTACGAGGACGAGTGATAAAAATAAAGAGTACACATTGTCGTGGAAAATTGTTATTCTGTACCTCGACGGGATACAAAGTACTTTCGTTAATGCGTACGTACCACATAGATATCTATAATTATATATATATATATATATGTACGCATGTGCGTATACGTATTAATAGGCACGTGCAACTGTATATTGGTCGATATTAAGTGTAAAAGTTTGTAACGAAACGAAAGAGAAAGGAAGATAGGAAGAAAGCCCTGTGATGATACGTGCGTAAGAACGTGCGTGCGCGAATGCGCGTGCACTTGATTCGCATTTGGTACTACTTAAATAACGTAGATTTACTCAGCGTGTATACCGAGTGTCGTGAAAAGAGAGAACGGAGCGAAATTGTAAAAAGGGAGGAGACATTAATCGGAAGGAAAATTGACTGTGTATATTTGGATAAGATAGTGGGTAATTAGGATTGGCACGTTTGAGGTAGGGCGAGTGCGATCGAACGCTGTAAAAGTCAGAGTCCCCGATTGGCTCGTTTGATTTCTATTTTTTCACACAAAAAAAATATCGATCGATCGCCCTCTCTCTGCGCGACGATTGATATGGATCGTTCGAGTACAGCTGATTACTTGATAACGAACTAAGAGGAACGAAGGACAGCCATAGAATATTGTAATCCTGCTTCTCTTCGTTCGCTCTTTTCAGTATGACATTTTTTGGATGGGAATTTTCTTGTATTAGAAATAATAATTGGAGCCAAGTACGAACCGAGCCTCCCGACGATCTTAGAACGTAGATCTGGTGGAAGTATGCGAAAAAATAAAAAGAAAGCCGTGGCGAGTCTTCGACGAAGCAAGGTGCTGTTTACCTGGTTGACGAAAAAAAATTGGGTCTTTTATATTATATTCTTTCTTCGTCGTAAGAAATTTCATTGAGAGTTTTTTTTTACGTTTTTTTTTCATTTTCGGTGTAAAGATAAAATCTACCTGCCAAAGTTTCTTCGTTTTCGCGTCGTTGTGATATTTCTTCTTCTTTGTCGGCTTCGTCGTTTATTTTTCTTCCTTCGATCTCTCTCACTCGTTGTCACCTACTTTTCTTACGAAAATTCTCTGTCGATAACGACGCGCTCGGTTTGCGCATATTCTTAAAGAAAAGTATCTACGCGATGTGAAGTATCTAAGTAAATGTTATTTATACGTCGTACGTAATGTACCTAACATAAGAATATAAGAACCGCCACGCCAC
>JARPRH010000732.1:8793-20191 GCA_031763665.1 Calameuta haemorrhoidalis
GCTAATATTGAAGTTCATGCCTCTATTCGTGACGTATTTTCCGTCAGTTAAGTAATAAATTCCATTAAATTTTATGGTGATATAATTTCATTGCATGCTATGTGTATTAGGAAAATGTCTTATGTCATAAAATGTGTAAAAATGATGGAAATGTATTTTTTGCAATAGTTCTCCGACTTTTGATACAAATACTTTTTATAAAGTTTAAATTGCATATAATATGATTCCCGCTATATGTTCAAATTATATTAATCCTTTTATATTTTAAGAACTTATAGATTGGATAAAACTTTAAACATATAATGAAAATCTTATTGTCTTAATTGCCATAAATGTTTCAATTTACAGCCTCTTGTTATATAAAAACAAATAATACGATCTATTGCGCCTAATTTAATTTCACCTGGAAGGCTGAAGAAATTCACTACATTCGCATTCGAAAAGAAGATAGACGCATGCAGAACTGTTGGTAGAGAGATAAAAAAGTGAGACGTTCGAATGTGTTCGAAGATAATTTACGGAAGCTCTCAATATTTATTTTTATAATTGTCGCCTAATATCAGATTCCGACGTAATCTAATTCTATCGTTATAACCAGAAGCATTTCATTAATAATTTTTCTATATTAACCCTATTCCCGTAAACCTGAAAAAAATCCCTACCTCTAAAAAAATTAAAGCGAGTGTACGTTTTCGTTACAGTTCTTCGTAAGTGACATTTTTGTTTTTGATGAAAATATATTTTTAGGATTTTTTTGAGCTCATAGCGTAACTTTCATTCTACATATTGGTAACTATCGATTTAGACCAAAGTTTGGCAGGAAGATCCAGCGACTTCATCGACAGGTGTCTTCGCTAGCGAGAACCCGTGAATCAGATTGAATTGAAAATCAATTAAAATTTGCAAATATGTATCAGAAAAACATAACCAAAAAACATAGTCGAAGAATATACACATACAGTTTAATTTTTAAGTTCGAGTAATTAGGCATTGCCTTTTGAATGATAGATATGTTATATATTTTTTTCACTACCTGATTCTTGAACCTTTATTTAGCGGTGACATTTTTTATTTCTCCAATTCCTTAAAAAGTTACAACTTTGTCTAACAAAATCAGTCCATAATGAGCGTTTATTATACAAAAGTATTGATATAAATAATTCTGCAAAGTTATCTTTGAATACTTTGTAGTAGAAGCTTCGAACGTACCTTACAAATTTTTATAAAATCTTTTATCATTCAATACCTGAAAATTATAATAAACGTGAACGACCCAGGTTTACACTTTGAAGGTGCCGGAAAAAAAAAATGAAAAAAAGTTTACGGGATTAGAGTTAAAATTAGTAAAGACTGTAGGGCCATGCAAATATTGTTAATTATGCTGGATGTGCTGAAATTATTGCCACGTAAAATTCTTTCTTTGACCTTCCAGTGGTGGCCTGTGTTTTCTCGCCGTAATAAGTCTATACCTATCGTATGTGTCAAGCCGCGCGTTTCCACTGGAAGGTTAAACAAGTGGGATTACACAAGGGAATAAAGTTTTCATTTGCAAACACCGAAGCTGAATTTTGAACGACATTCTAGATTGCAAATCAAATAAGATAATAAAAACAAAAAAAAACTGAACAATACCGTAAAATGCGCATTAATATCATGATAGTTGAGAACCAAAGGAAAGTGAAACGTAAAATAAATTTCGATCTCGTGAAGAAGAATTTAGGATAAGCCGACTGTATGAGTTTTAAAACATAAATGGTACTTTGTTTGTTCCGTAACTATACTATGCATAGTACAATTCAAAATGTACAGTACTACATTTTCACTGCAATGCCGGAAATGAACAAATCAAGTCCATTTTTTAAATTATTCTTGGTGCTTTAATGAAAAGTCACCCGACCAATAAAGTTAAATGGTGTCTCAAATAGTGTTTACTGGACGAACTAATCAACTTTAGAACGAAACTAATATTACAAATTCTTTACAAAGGTTTATCATTTACTATTAGAGAACCAAATTACTGTACTTCAGTTTGTAAAATACATATTAGTTACAAAGAAAATAAAATGATTTGTTGATTAAACCTAAATAGTTTAACGAGTGACAGAGTACAAAATATCATGGACTTTAGGTAAATGGTAATTTTTATTTAAGGTGGTTCGATCATCATAATTATAATGGTAATAGTTGTTACTAGATCAAACTATCAAAAATAAATGGCAAGACTAACAAGGAACATCACTTTAGTGTCCTTTTCCGATTTTGATGAAACTCAACTATGGTGTAGCGCTTGAAAAACTAAGAGATTCTTTTTTTTTTATCGGCGGAATAACGGTTTTAGGGGGTAAAATCGAACCCCAAAGTTCGGCATTTCGAGGGGTCATAATGCAGTCTCACCTAGAAGGTGTGGACCGATTTCAATGAAACAAAAACTAAAATGTTTCTCATCACGAATAATGAAAAATACACCTGGACATTAAAAAGAAATTTTCGCATATAAATTAATCAGAACTGGTACTATGGTGTAGTGGCTAGTGTACTTGCTTCTAGGCGGAAGCCTGGAGAGTGGGGAGGGGGGGGGATTAAATTAATTGATATTCAAATACTGGTTTTAAAGGGGTAAACAACCTGCTCGAGTTTGTCTTTAAATTTATTAAAAATTTGAATATCAATTAATTTAACTGTCCCCCCCACTCTCCAGACTGCAGCCTAGAGGCAAGTACGCTAGTCACTACATCATAGTGCCAGTTTTTATTAATTTATATGTGAAAATTTCTTTCGAATACTAGGTGTACTTTTCATTATTCGTGATGAGAAACATTTTAGTTTTTGTTTCATTGAAATCGGTCCACCCTTTCTGGGTGAAACTGTATTATCACTCCTCAAAATGCCGAACTTTAGGGGTTGATTTCACCCCCTAAAACCGTTTATCCACCGATAAAAAAATACGTGTTTCTTAGTTTTTCAAGCGCTGCAACATAGTTGAGTTTCATCAAAATCGGAGGGGGACACTAAAGTGATGTTCCTTGTAAGTTCAAAGTTAATTAGGAGAAATATGAGTAAACTTTAAATTTCGAGCTATAAATCATATAAATTTATCATACGGAAATGAAAACATCGATTTTTAAAGAAGATAATTTCATTTTTAATAACGTCTATACATACTACGTTATTTTCATAATGAAGGTATCTTATTGAAAGAAGCTAATTCAACCTTGATGCCACTATTTAATATAAATGTGAAATTGACTGTCAGCTAATACAAAAACAAAATAAAATTACTTACATAAAAGTCATGATTCAAATTTGCATATGGTATGCAACGTAAAAATTCAATTTTAATAATATTTTCAAGTATGTATGCTATATGATTATAATTTTAGGTGTAAACAAACATCTATATATTATAATACAAATAAATGCGTAATATTACGTTCCCATGGAGCTGAGTCTTTACCATTTTTGGTATGTTGCTTTCAAGTTCACGGTGATAATAGTAATTAGGGCAGGTAACAAAGTTTCCAGGAATAGTAGTGGTTTCATTTCCTGTATATCCTATTGGGTATTTACAATTTCCCTTTCTGTACGCAAATACTCCCCTTATATTATAGTTTATTATAAAGTTCACAGTTTTATAGTTTATAATGTACCATCATTCATTTAAATCTTTATCCTTGAACTTTCTCAGGTAAATAGATCACCTCAAAAATTACTTGTCTAACCATAGATCCTGTTCTGCTCACATATTTCCTTTTACCTTAATAGTCCGGGTACCAGCGACATATTTTGTTCGGTTATTTCAATCCGGCTGACGTTATGTAATATGCTTTATATGATGTTATAAAGCCTCGTGAACGCCAGCTGATTCAGTAACGGAATAGCCGATCAAAATGTCTCTGGCTCCCGGACTATAACTTGTTGCTACCACTTTTTTTTTGCTAACTTTTCGAATTCCTCAACATAAAGTCTATTGAACAAAAAAAGATACGCGATTTTTCCTATTGTTGTAAAGATTTTATTTTGTTTCTTTTTTGACACGAATGTACTTTCAAACACGTACAGCGGACTTATCTAATACATTGTTGTCGAGGATGGCCTGGCATCTTCTCGGCATGCTTTTAACCACATTTTCTGTTTACTCTGTTGATAAGGAACGTTGTCGTATCTTGAAATTAGAAGAGGCACTTGACTATAAAATAATATGAATCTATGTAACCAGATCCATCATTTTGATAATAAAATTATGAAATAGAAATTGTATGCCATTAGCTACAGTTATCATCCTATGGTTCGTAATATAAGCGAATCCTTTAAATAAATCCGAAAATAATTTAAAAAATTATAAAAAATGTACTGATGGTGTTTGTTGTTTCTCGTTTATGAATCTTTTCGTATGTCTTTCGTATGAATAATTCGACATTATTTCATTAGCAATCGGGCTGAGCATACTTTTTTTATAATATGCAGAATACAGGAGTATCAGATTTATTGCAAAGTAACACAATCGAGGCGAATAAGTATTAAAGATGTCCTTGGCACTTGACTATCACACTCTGTACGATTTAACAGTAACTTCTTTCATATATACTACATTGTAATGTCGGCTTTGCTGTTATCATTTTTTAATTTTTTTTCTTTACTTGATGAGGATGGTCCTCTTAAAGGAATCGAAACGTTATAAATACTCAATTTTATTCACTAGTTGGCTGTCTTATCGTCATTGGAATTAGGAAATAGTATTCCATAATTTCCTAATATTTCTAGGAATAAATGATTGTTTCGCATGTTATCATTTGATTCAAAATCATATTAGCGTATAGGTTTAGCTTGTGAACACAAGCAGTCCTCGAGTTATGTAGCACACGCGCGAGGGTCTGAGGCACGCTGTGGCTAAAGTACTTTTTTTTTAAATTTGCGTATGATTGTTGCGTGGCGTATGAAATTTCACGCCAAAAATACATCATTTCCAGATATCTTAGTTTGTTTACCTTTTATATATTTTAAATGTTGTATATTCTACAAGTATTAGTATAGGAACCTACCCAAATAGCATAAATGAAGACAATACATGCAAGACGTTATTTAACTGTCTTCCCAGGTAGCTCAAACTACGAAGATGTCGACAAGACGTCTTCAAAAGGTCTTATGACCTGGGTTTTGACATCTTATAGACGTCTTGTGTCAGAAACATGTCTTTTAAATATGAGACGTCTATAAGACCTCAAAATGCATGACATAAGACCTTTTGATGGCGTCTTACGGATGGATTTTTCATTTGTGCTATTTGGCTCTGTGATGGATTTTGATGTTTTATAAACGTCTTAGGCCACCGTCAAAACCAATAACATGAAATCTCCTGCAGACGTATTGAACGACATCTTTGTAATTTGTGTTATCTGGGTAATTATCCATTTCCTATAGAAATCTACGACAAAAAGTGATTCGACTTACGTCGATTTGACTTACAGCTCAACTCTCAGGAACCTAATCTAAACTATCGTAAGTGCGAGGACTGTCTTTATTTAATAATTTTGATAATTTTATCAAATATTTTTTTAGACTTACAGAGATAATTTTATCTCCTTACTATAAAACAATTTTTGTTATTATTAAAAATCGTTTAATCTGCCATTATTACGAATTACAAAATAAGTATACAAATTATATGAATTATAAATGATAGCTTCAAGCGAATATAAAATTTTAGAGCATAGCAAGAAAATAAGTATACGATCATAGTGTTCTTCGAGGATAAGTTACAGTTTTATTAACTCAATTATTATTGTATGACATAAGTATAATTTGGAATAAATGAGATATGGTAAAAAAACCATTCGCCAACATTATTCGTACTCATAAAGTATTAAAGCTTCAAGAACTTTACCATGTTAGTCTTCATTTGGAAGAAAGATAATTCATGGTAAACTGTATATGTATATATATTTCAATAACAAAATTAACTTCTTACCATCTTTGATTGCAAAAAATATACTCGTTACTAATAATAATATCGTTCTTTATTGAAAATGTAGAAAAACAGATGTTTAGTTTTTCACATTAATTTTTATAATTTTATTTTGATGAAATCAAAGAATTTTCTGCATACAAAAACTTTATTCACTTTGAAAATTTTTTAACTTTTTTAAGTGACAAATTTTTTAGTCGTGCGATAAAAATATTTTATTACAATTTTTTGTTTTGTTTAATTAAGGGCGATTTCTACAAACAGGTTCTGATATGTTGATTTTTAAATAAAAATTACCATAAAGAAATAATTACTGTGCCGAATTATTGACATTTTTGGTACACATTTTTACGTATATTATTTTACATGGAAACAACGAAAATGAAAAGTGTCAAATTGTCTTAACCTAAAAATAATTGTTATTACAAATGAATGAACAAATTTCAAGTTATTCATATGTAACATGGCCTGTGCATGGTTCAATTTTGTAAGTAAAATATTATCTAAATTATTGTTGTGTCGTAAGATTCAATACTTGTACAATATTATGCATGAACGTAAAATAGCTTATTGAATGCATTCTGTTTGAAATATTGTTAATATTATGTCCTTTCCACAGTTATTTTGAGATAAAATTTTGGGAAAAGTACTCTTATAACATACATATAATCTTTTTTTGTGAACACTTCTTGACCTTTTTAAGTTTCTGTATCAATATTTCTTTTTCTGCAAAATCTAGAGAACATGGGATAATATATGAATTATTTTCCTTTTCACTAATAACACATTACCAACAAATCATTCCTATCATTCTTCCACTTCATTATCTCTGATTACTGCATAAATCTGCCGAGATTAAGGGTCTTAGCCCAGCTGGCACGATTGATCTTGATACTTTTAGTTGTCATGGCTTCAAATGTTACTTGGCCACAAAGACTTCGAAATCTTTGCACTTCTCTTGAGTGTTCTTCCATCCCATTGATATTAACATCTACCTCGAGCTTTTGAGCTTTTAATTTAAGTTGTACTTCATTTTCTTCTGGGATTATTAAAATAATTTCTCCATTGGATGATATTCGAGAATCTCCTGTGAGTCGTACAACCTGGATCTTTGCGAGTCCTTCTTTCAAGTCAGCTTCAAGAGAACCATCCAAACAAGCTTAAAGCAAAGATTCAAACGATTATTGAAATATAACATGGAATCTCATTTTTAATATATTACTACATGGAAACATGTTAAGGTAGGTTAATCTTTAAAAAATATTAACTACTAGCTAACGAACAGGATGAAGCGATAAATGGACTAATAAAAGAGCTAGTATTCGTTAGAAATAGAAATAGAATAAATGCTAAAGATGAGGAACATGAAAGAACCTAAAAGAGCAGTAGAGGGGAGGGCGGAATAATGGTAGAGTTTTTAAAGGGATGCCAAGTAAGGGTTGATTAAACTGAGAGAAATTTTGAATGAGTTCTGGAAAAAAGGGGAGATAGGAATATGATTTCCAAGTCATAAGGCAGGAGACACAGGGAACATAAGTAATTATAGGAAGCAATTATAACCCTCCTAAACACAGGATATAAACTGCTGAATAGCATAGTGACGGGATGATTGGTTGGAAGGCACTGAGATACTGAAGAAAAGTCAGGCAGGATTAAGCAGAGAAATTGGAGACCAGATTTTTGTACTTAATGGCATAATCAACAATAGGTTCAAGATAAAGGGAGGGAAATTGCATACAGCGTTTTTCTATTTTAAAGTCGCGTTTAACGCAGTAGATTGAAGAATAACAATGAGCGAACTGCGAAAAGTGGAAATAAGCGCGAGATTGTTCAGCATCATATGAAAAATGTACGAAGTAATTATAAATGATGGGATGATGCGAAGATTTAAAACGGTAAAAACAGTGAGATTAGGGTACTCCTTCAGTCTACTGCTTTCAGCCTATTCATAGAAGACAAGAATGAGATATGAGAACGAAAAACTGAAAGAGGATCAGTGATAGGGCAGGGAAAGATATTCGCAATGAAACTCGTGGACAACATCGTACTCATGCGGGTTAAAAACGATGGACTGATACGTTGGAATTGTTAGAAAAGTCTGTAAATCGGAACGGGTTTCCAGTCAATATAAACAAGAGCAAGACTTTTTATTAAAAAGAAAACAAAAGAACAGAATTCGGAAGAAATGAAAATGTAAGGACAAGGAATGGGAAATAATAAAGAAATACAAATATCTTGAGGTATGGGTAAGAATGTGGCTTGCCAGTGTAGGGAGCGAAGGGAGTAAGGCATTTGAGGGCTCTAAATGTCGATTGTTTAGGATAGAAGAGGAGAATTTGGTATACATACATGACTGCAAGGAGACGCAAAAAGTAACAAAAGAAAATTTGATAGTTGGTGGGAAGGAGCTCGTTAAAAAGGAAGAAGCTAGCAATCGCTCTCTGTGACTATGCGGCGGAATTTAAGCGACTGGCAGCAAAAAGGAGCTGAAAAGAGCGAGAGAGAATGGAAAAAAGGAAGAGGGAAATTATATAACGGTGTGTAAGGAAGGACGGAAAAGACGATATTCGAATGATAAAAATGCCTTTTTAAGCAGATTTCTGTATGACAGATATTGTTAGCAACAATTATTTCTATAAATCGTACGCATTAAAATAGAACAATGCGATTCAAAATATTAGATTAAAGCGTTATGAATCATCTTACAAACAAATAGACCATACGTTACGGTAATAAATCGAGAGAAAAAAGTTGAACGGACTAGTTACAACGACATCGAGCCATGTTAATAATAGGTAGAAGACGAAAGAGACAGAGACGGTACCCTTCTTTTGTCCCCGCTAATCGTCACGATCCGCGAAATAACAACAAATGACAAATTCAAAATGACAGGACGGCATTGACAGTACCAGTGATGCGATTGGTTAACATCAAATAATTTTTTCTTCTTAATGCCCAGCCGAAAGTACATGATCGACGCATCGATGTCAGTGTAGAAAGCTTTAGATCTTTGCTGTGTAGCTATTGGAGACCCCTATGGGAGAATCCAAGCCTTTCTGCACTGAAATCGGTGCGTCGATCACGTACTTTCACGCGGGCAGTAAGCTGAGCACCCGGAACTGCTCGATAGAAGCTATGGAGCTAACTATGGAGCAGTGTCGAAAGCTCAGTTTTCTGCCCTTGTAGTGTAATATACTATTTCAACTCAGTGTGCGAAATTCAATTTCTCATGCCTGTTGTTAAGTAGTGC
This sequence comes from Calameuta haemorrhoidalis, assembly GCA_031763665.1. Lineage (NCBI taxonomy): Eukaryota > Metazoa > Arthropoda > Insecta > Hymenoptera > Cephidae > Calameuta > Calameuta haemorrhoidalis. The sequence continues at coordinate 18,006 of JARPRH010000732.1, forward strand.
GCGAAGTGCCCGATTCACACATTTTGAGCGGCCAGCTTCACTCAGTGCGCGAATCAATTACTTCGCTAATAAGTCTTCGAAAATAAGTTTTAAGAGCATTTTTTTCAGTATGGGGGTCTCGCCCCCTGCACCCCCACCTGGGGCTGTCCGCGGCCCGCCTCTTGCACTTATATCGCAATATGCTATACTTCCTTCTTTACTCTAGTTCCTTACAGATTACGAATTTCGCATACGGAGTTAAAAAAATATTACATGTCACGCGTGCGCGTACGTAATCCTAACACACGTGTTTTTTTCACTCTCGCTTCGCTCGGGTGGCAAACTACACTCGTGCGAGAGTTACGTACTTCGCGCACTTGTATCGTAATTTACTATTACCTATTTCAAAGCTTGAATTTGTTCATTTTTTAGTTCTTGAAAATAAATCATGTCAATGATACCAACCTCGTCAGTCGTGCGAAATTACCGCACTTCCCCTCCACATTCGGTTTATGAGCCAAGCCATTTTATTAGTGGCAAAATTATTATACTTTGCCACAATAGTCAAACAAGTGACTTTGCACGTTGTAATTCATAAAATAATAAAAATATCTATAAATAAACAATATCCTTTGCTGCCATAGCATACAATGGCGAAAGAAATAGTGTAGAGCATTATTTCAAGTATATTTGATTTTTTTTTCAATCAGAGTAATTATGAAGTAAGGACAGACGCTCGGATGATTTGTATGATCCACAGAAGCCTCTTTTAGAACTTTCTTGGAAGTTTTTTATTATATGAGAAAATGATATTCCGAACTCATAGAAAACTTAAACATTTGAAATGACGATCTGAATATTTATAAAACGAGCTCGATGATCAAAAGTGTTTAAATACCCATAGCGAAGATATTTTAATGTACGGAACAGTGATTTGAAGGACTAGGATATTGAAAAGGATGATAAGGAGAATTTGGATGTAAAGAACAATAGTCGAAACAATCAGGAACACCAGAACGCACAAAATCATAACCGGAAGAATTTGGATATAGAGAACGATAAATGTTAGATACCTGAACAACGAAATGTCCGGTTAGAAGCATCTGAGGGTAAATTCTAGAACACGTTGCTAGCACTACGAGTATCGTCGTGTCTGTGTTTACCTACATCCAATTGATTGAAACACAACCATACCCGCAGTAAGTTTTAAAATACGGCCTGAAAATCAGGTACAGTGCTTTTGGACACTTGAACATCGGAAGTATTACAGAACTAGCACTCACTAATATTGAGGGAGCCGGAACCATTGATGTCCACAGTAGAATTCATGTGTAGGTTATTTAGGTGCAAATTTCCATTTTCTGTTGTGAATGTCGACCTCGTACAATAGTTACTGCCAACTTGAACATCGCCATTTTCGGTGGAAACTTTTAGTTCTGCACCCAAAAACTTGTCAGCTTGCACCAACTAGAATTTTATATTGATCAATATTCCGCAGCTATCTATTTCAAAATATTATTTAATTCCGATTTCTTTCCATACATAGGTATTTTCAAAATCATACAACTAACTAATAATAAAATAACTAATTAATAAATATAAATACATGCGTTATGGTCCTTGTGTTGTCAAATATTTTCGTGAAAAAAAAAGAACGGAATATTAAGATCAGTCTACGGGTTCTCATATAACCTCCAATTCGTTTCATTTAAATATTTCAATTGAAAATAGGTAAAATTGATAAAATTACACAGGAGGGGGGGGGGGGGGGGGTCAACTTTAGCGGTTCAATTCACCTTTTATAACCGTTTTTCCGCCAATAAAAAAATACATGTTACTTAATTTCTCATGCTCTACAGCATAATTAAATTTCATCAAAATTGGAGGGGGCCACTTAGGATACCTTTCTCGTAAGAGTACGTTCGTAATAAACAAAAGCAAATTGACGTTATTGCTCGTCAAAGACAGATAGTGAGTAAAAACTTATGTAATTACATCTAAAAATTAGTCTTGTATTTAGTCATGCGCAAAACATTTATGCTACACAAATAATGATAACGATATGAGGTAAAACTAAATTTCAAGATACCGTAGATATGTTTAGAAAATGTATTGATTACACATTGTAATATATACAGGGTGTTCAGACTATTACTAGCCAGCATTATTTTTGTAAATAGAATATATTAGAAAAAAATGATAGAGGA
>JARPRH010000734.1:0-12174 GCA_031763665.1 Calameuta haemorrhoidalis
CTCTTAATTTTTCAAGCGCTATAACATAGTTGAGTTTCAGCAAAATCGGAGGGGGACACTAAAGTGATGTTCCTTGTAAGCAGCCCCTACACACCCTAGAAGTATGTGCAGAGTTGACATAAAAACCCTGTACATGTCGCAGTGTCACCGTTCACGGTGACTTCTGACCTGGTCCCGCCCATGAAGGACGGGGCATTGTTTGATTTTGCTATTTTGATTTCCCCCTCTTATTTCTGTTTCTCTGATTCGGGTACGGAGGATGAGCTTGTATGTAGGATGGACCTCCGCTATAACGTGCAAATTTTATTATATTTTTTTATTCAAATATATACAATATATATTTATAATTGTCTAATTACAAGCAATTGTTCATACTACATATTTATATTACGGTATACAGACACTTTCGGAGCAATAATGTTCTTTTCACCTTAGGTATTTCTTTAGGAAAATTTTCTATTGCCAATAATTTTTTTGCAAACGGTAACGTGTGGTAAGTCAACGTAAATCAATGGAAAACCATTGGCAAGAAACTATTGGCAATGGGGAAATTTTTTGTAGCTAGTGTTTACTTTTTTGAATCTTTCCTTAAATATTGTTTTGGGAATAAAATAAATTCGCCTGAGGCGTCATTCGAATCTGCGAGAATTCCCTGGCAACTGCGTTGATCTCGGACTTCGTCCGGGAATTATCCTTAGCGAAATTATCTATTTTTTAATATACTTTGAAGTCTTGAAGGTGGTTAGAACTTTTTGTCTTCTATACGTCTTCATTAGAAATCTATTAACTTTATTTGTAAGGGCGAGTCAAGTGTTTGAACGAAGCGACTTTTGTATTTCATTGGTTCGTGGTGCCATTCCAAATGAAAGTTGCGTAAAACCTGTTAAAAAAAATATATAACACAATAGATAACTACGAAAGAAACTAGAATTTCACTTAACTTGAACAAATTTGAATGACTTATTATCACTATGTCACTAGTAAAAGTTGATTATATAGATTTTATTGTAAAGCATGCTGTAAAGTAGATCATTTAGATTGCAATAATTATTTCGTTCCTTTGATGTATGTTTAAGATTAATTTCAGCAACGTCAATTGTCAACGAACCTTTGTCAGAAGAGTCTCCATTTCCAGTTGCGCAAATCGTTTACCAATGCAAGTCCTCGGACCAAAGCCAAAAGGCATGTAAGCAAATGGATGAGCAGTTTTAGCAGAAATAACATCCTGACTTCCCTGCAGCCATCTTTCCGGGATGAATTCATCTGGCCTGGGAAACTGTTCGGGATCTTGCGCCAATATGCCATGACAGGCTATTACGTCGATCTTGAAAGACAATAACGTCAATAATAATAGTAACAGTAACTGCCATACCAATAGTACTATCAATGACAGCGAGGATGGCTGTCATACGTCAACTAGAATTGCAAACAGATAATAGCCATAACAATAACAGAAATGTATCTGTCGATACATAACCACTAAATGGCACGGACTATCGATTTCAAATTGCCCGCCATAACTTGTCTGACGCCATATTGCCGATACTCGGATTCTGTTAATGTAACAAAATGGCCTGGAAATCATGGATTTATTTTTTAGCAAGAATTTCCAGTGCGGCTCTGGCTTGACTCTTTCTTATGGTGCTCTTTCTGTTTAACGAATTTTGAAACTCGGAAATGACTAATTAAACATTTATATTTATGGGACACTCAAGATGGTCAACGAAAGATTCGAGAAACATGAATTATACTTACACCACTAGGAATTTTATAGCCTTCAAGCACAATGTTCTTCTGCATAGTTCTTAAATTACCAATACCGATGGGTGACATTCTCAGGGTTTCCTTAATGCAGGCTTTCACATAGGGAATTTTATTAAGCGTCTCGTAAGTTATTGGCGAATCTTTCTCCGGCAATACCTTCGCTGCTTCTTGATGAAGCTTTTCTTGAGCTTGAGGATTAGTCGCAATATGATAGAGAGCGCTTCCGGTGACATTGCTGGTCTAGGGAATTAAAAAAAAAAATTATGAAACTTGACATGGTATAATTCAACTAAGGTAAAACTCATGAAAATTCATTATATTCCCTAGAAAATTGTCGGGCTTGATATATGGCAAGACGTGTAGGACAATTGGAATAAGTGATTAGAAGTTTGTAAAATAAAAATTATAATGAAAAATAATTATTACAGTATCTATTCCTGCAAGCATCATGTCCATTATCATGACGTTTGCTGTCTGCTCGTCGATAGTCACAAGTCGTTGCAGCATACTTAGTTCCTCGGTGCCCATTGACTTTGACTCGCGTAGTTTCTCCCTAGCCTCGTTAATGTATCGTTTACTAATTCTGAAAATACACAATCCTCCAGATGAAAATTCCTTTATGTCACGTATGGTTACGTTTCACTTACAAGTATTTTACATTATAGACCGTAGATTTGAAAGAATTTCTATTTTAAAATAACAAAGCACAAAAATTCACTAGACACACACTTACCCACTAATGGTGTCGAAGGTATGAAATAATTTTTTCAAATTTCGTGTCCTATAGACTTTCCACAAGGAGGGAAGAACTTCCAATTTATAGAAGAGCTCGAACATGTCGTGAACGGCATTTATCATTCTTTGAGGCTCCGAATCTGCCGGCAGATCAAGTTCGAGACATCCGAGTCTGTGGTCCAGTGCGATTGCGCAAATAGCTGAAATAAAGTTTTTTTTATTTCTTCATCAATTTCGTAACCCCTTTAGAATACCAGAAGTATATACATAGAGGCCCTAGAGTGGCAGCATAATTTTGGACAGTCTTAATCCTCTTATGATAATATAGTATATCGAATATGTGTTCCGGCAACTGAGGATTTACCGTCAGAAAAGAAGCGCACCAGTTTAAAGGTTAAAAAGCCATAAGGCATATTTAATATTAAGATGTTTCAGAACCCGCATTATTTTAAGAAATTTTAATGGGTACGGCTATGAGATGAGCGTCAAGGGCGTCTCGGAGTGGGGATTATTGACAGGCGCCGATTAGATAGCATTTCCACTCAAGGTCATGGACTGGCATGGACATCCCACTGCGTATACTTACACTCAAGCGCCCATTTATTCATTTCATTGTTAAAGGTTTCCGGAAGTTCCAAAGTTTCCGGATCTCGAAGTTTGCGCATTTTTTCAATGAAGTCCTGAGCCACCTCATTGATTTGTCCCACGTGAGGTTTTATCGTTCGAGGTTGCATCATGTGCTGATTTACTTTCGAACGAAAATTGTGCCAATCCTCGCCTTGGCTGGAGCAGTTGAGAAAACATTTTTTTTTACAATTACAAAAATTTGACAAAGCAGAGGTTAATGCGAGTCCTTCACTTATTTCTAAAAAATTATCCTGAATTGTTAACAACCTACAGAAGGCTCACACTAGACTTTCCAACAGTTGAACAAGAGCAACCGTAGAGATCAACCCGACCCATTCATCTCTGCTGGTTCAATTTTCCAAATTGCAAATTATTACACAAAGACAAGATGCAGGGTAAGGAATAATTGATAATCCCAATAAATAAAATTTACGAGGAAATCTTATCTTCCTCGAGGACAAACGATAATAACGATACAAAGTATTTTTTCAAACTTGTGACGTCATAGCACCGTTCACACGATACTCCATTATACCAGTGCTCGATCAGATAAAGAAGTTAAATAAGTTTCGCCGATACGATTGTACTGACTGTAGAAAATAATATTTTTTTCAATTATCTCTTACCTCGTAGCTAATCCATAATTTCCTTTATACAACTCGTGCCTCTCCTGGCGATACTGTACCATTGTCTCCATAGAAATTCTTTTCGGCCATCGACCTTCTGTTCTGTACATTTTCTCGCTGAGTTCCGGTTCAAACAGAAATACGAGTGTTCGACGATGCGGTATTCCGTCGAGTTTAACAATCGGGCCATACTGCTTTTTCAAATTATGCATTTGTTCCATGACCGGCCGATTTCCGAATTCACCTTTGGATATAATTCAATGTAACGGCAAGCTGTGCTTACTTAACGTTTTAACGAGCTGCGCAATTGTTTTTATACAGGGTGGGTCAATAATTATCACTACTTTCAACGTATCCGAAACTATTCGAGTTTGAACGAATACATATACGTATATAGTTACCTATAATATAGAGTGTCATCAACAGGTCATAATGATATTATCTGACATAAGATCTCAGCTTATCGCCATGATTTTGAGGAAGTGTTAATTATCAATCAGGATACTTCACTCTGAATAACGTGACCCAGCGAAAGACAATATCCCATGCAATCCACACGGTAGCTGGATTGCCTCCAGTCTGCATAACGTGGACTGGGTATGTGATAACATTGACGTTACATAACCGAGGGGCAATTTAAACCTAATGCGTGAGTTACGTGCAATGTTGTCTTTGCTGGCCGTGGAATTCGAATGATAAAGATTGGGATGCTTTAAAATGGTACTTATCATCTTTGTTAAATATTTATCCATTAGTAATAACGCAATAAGTATTTTTGGACTGTCCGTGAACCTCGTGTGATTATACGAATAACGTTAATGTTTTAAATAATGTATACATATGTTACAGAACTGTGCTCCGTACCTATGTAAGGAAGAAACCTGAACATATTTCCAATGATTGGCAGCGCCCTTGGTCCTGGTATTTCGTCGAATGACTTGGCCTCGTTCCATTCCGCTTCCTCAGGACTCTTTACGTCCAGTTGTAACACTGTGCTGGCGTAACGTTCAATCAAGCCAATATTAGGCACGTTGCCTTTTGCACGACCGAGCAAAGCACTGCGGACCAACATTGCTCTTTGGTACAATGTGGAAAGTTTCTTTGTGTAATTTCAATTGGCAACACTTTAAGAATTCCTTGTAGAATTTCAGATTGTTCTACTGACTTTGATGACTGGATCGAAGTATTCACTGGACCCACTCCACTGTCAACCGCTAACGTTAAGACTTGTCAAGTGAATGACGAGCAAATGAAACGTGGTGCTGTGTTTAATGATAGGATTACGTCACGAAGTCATTTATCTTAGCGATCCAGCAGGAGGAATTTTTCGATTTCGTTCTGTATATTGACAATGAGGGCCAATAACGTTGGTTCACTATTTACATGCGATATGGGAAATGCACAAGGTTATGAATTTGGGAAGCTATAATCTGTCTCTCCATGGAATTAGGCTTCCATCAAGAGCCTGAATTTTTACATGATTTGCGAGTTGTACACTTTTCTTTATAATGATAACAGTTACTTTTTGTATAATCGAAAATTTTTTTTTTGTATTACGAAGTGTTGGATATTTCGTTGTTTTGCTGTTAGTGGGGCGTGCATGCGTGAGTAGAGTAAATGTTTTGGGGAGTAAAATTGTAGATCTTTTTTTGGGGGGACTTCTTATTCTCTACGAAAAAATTAGGTTGATGTGCTTTAGGATAACTTGAAGAAGACTTTTGAGTTTTAAACAATTTTTTAAACTGTTAAGACAAAGCCGATAGCGCGCAGCTTGTCTCTTGAGGCAGATTTCGTTTGTTGCTCTCGGTGCTTAGTATACTTATTCCAACTTGTATGTGAACTCTGCTCGCGCATTCTTCTGTGAAATGCGATTACGCGGATAACCTCGACAATTTAACGCAGTACGTATAAACGTTGGTACAATACTAAAGAGGCAAGAGCGGACCTATCTACAATGAAACATGTAATTGCCGTACAGAGCCGTTACCTACGCGTTATTCCCGTAAGTCAATACAGCCGCACTATTATAACAGGATTGCCTTGACTAATAATCACATCGCGTCACAGCCGTTTACGAAGATAACAAACTGCCCGGCGTTACTTTTGGCATTGTCATGGTTCATTTTTCTTATATTCTGTCTCCTTCTTTTTCTTTTGCATGTGTCCTTCATTTTTTTATTGTGCATTACACCTATACGATCTCTCATAATGTGTTTTCAATCGCGTCAAACTTACTCTAGGAATTTTTCATTCTTTTCCAGTAACCAGTTTTTACCAGTTTGACTAGTTTACCGTTTCGTTGTCTACTTCTCTACTGCCTTTACTAGGGTAGGGTGCTCCTGAAGATAGTAAGGAGCTACTAGACGACGATGAGTGATGCTCAGGGTGAAAGAATGGAAAATTCATGATAAAAGCAATGTTACGACGTTAACTTTCATTTGTTTAATGATGCCACCCTGCTCTGATTCACGAAATCATCCATTCACGGCCAATATCAGTTTAGACACGGCTATCGTAAATTCCATGAGTTCATCCGGTGTGATGACGTTCGGCCTCGGTCGTGCCGAAGTGGGACTGTCGCGCGTACACACAATATATTCGAACCACCACAAGAGTCCGGCAGGAGGCGCACTGTTCGGTAAGTTGAATTTCGCCGAGATGATTGCCTATTCCTCGGCGGTTGACCTCTATTACCGCCTGGCGTAGGTCTATCCAGAGCAAACCTCTCCTCCCCCTCTCCGGCGCTTTGCTCCCGCAGGGACGTACACTGAGCCCAGTTAAAGTTTGTGACGTCATTTTCGACTCAAGGTTACAAGGCGACTCCAGCTACCGATTCAGATAACGTTCTCGCTTTCTGGTTCCCTTAGAGTCGCCACTCATAAACGTTACTAAATCCGTGATAAGGAGATTGCAGCATTGCATTGATACCAATGGTAATCACTTTGAACACCTTCTGTAAATTTATGTTCGATTCACCTTTTTTGCCTTAAATGACCTTCGTTGATCTTCAAAGACATTAATGTTGCACATCATTGGATTCGTCTCGATAGCCGCTAACAGAAAATGAGGACCAAAACGTAGCATTCTATCTAAAAAAACAAAGTCGATCTTCAAATTTCTGAAGCGACTTCACCTAGTAAGAAAAAACTATCGTCACATAACAGCCCCCGTTATCCCATGCAAGTTTTGTTTCGAAAATTTTTCTATTACTATCATACTTTCGGAGTTATTCTAAGTGCAATAGTTAGTGCGCCACCGTGTATATTGTCTCTATTGGTTTTTTCGTTTTCTAACATTTTTAATGTGCAGGTTTCTATATATGGGGAATGAACGAGTTGTATGTATATATGTAACCGTTTTGTTTTATGTGAAAATATTCTTCCACATACACAGGATCTCTTTTGTTTCAATATTACCTATTTTAATATGTAACGTTATTAGGCTATACATCAATATTTATAAATTTTATTATTGTACCGCTTTATTATAAAGAATATTACAATCGATATTACAGAATATACGTATTTATTTCTTACATTTTTTCGATAGTCATTGTTATTTAGTCTTTATCAAAAAGATAAGATACAGTAACAGGGAATATACACAGATTGGCATCTTTGATTGATGGATTGGCTTTCGTACACCAGGATTACCTTGACTTTGCGTCATTCCTATAATTCATATTGCGCCACAAACTTTCACGAAGGTCGTAAACTGTCTAACATTATTTTCAGCATTTTCATAGTTCATGATTTCCTGTTTTCACTGTCCGTGTTTTTCTCTTAAATTCATACCGAGTATTCTTCGTCTCTCATTGTTCATCGTATCTATAGGATCCCCCATGATGCATTGTCAATTGCGTCAAACCTACTCTAGGGATTTTTCATTCTCTCCCAGTGCCAGCTTTGACGTTTCTGTTTAAACATTCCACGTATAACCAATCTGGTAATTTTTAGTTTGACGTTCAACGTGCTGCGTCGATCACACAGAGTCAATATTTCGTACAGGTGACGTGAATCCATAGGTGGATACAGAATAGACATATCGAATAAAAACAAAAATTAATGGACGGGTACGTACATTCGTACATACTAATTCTCTGGTAATTTGACAGTCGACGATATTTCATCACATAAATTATTGGTGAAGTTTTTCATTCACTATGAGTCTGTCAATTTTCATTTATTAGACTTTAATTAACTCTTTGTTAATAATATTGAATGCCTTTCGATTCGCGTTTATCAATAATCCTAAATCCGTCCACGTGTATCCGTTACGGTTGGACATTTGATTTCTATTAACGTCGACGCTGCTGCCATCTCTCGGTACTTTCCTAGAGCCTTGTCGATGCGCTCAAAAGCGACCTCACACGTGACATGGCGGGATTTAAAAGCTCCTACCGTATAAATACGTATGTATGCACGTCACGTGTCGTCAATACGTGCTTTGAATTACGATAAATACGCAAAATTTAATTCATATCGCATGAACGCTACACGCGGAATATATACAGCCTGTTTTTCCCAAGGTTTCCGCCATTCTGGAGCGTATATGCGAAATATGTATTTACGTAGGTATATACGTTTCTACATATATTTTTTGTACCGCTAGATGGCAATGCTACATGACGGAATACGATGCTTTTTTGTTATTTAAAAAAATTCTATTTCATCCCTAGAATTGCTCATAATGATTCTGTCCCAATTTTTTGTTTCTATTGTATCTTTTTATTCGGCACAAAATCGTTCCTAAATTGTTTCTATTATCTCAAAAATTGTATTTGGTAAATAAGCATTTTTTCTTTCAAAAACTTTATTCCATACAATAGTTGTGTTGGTGGGATTGTTTATTTGTTTTTTTCTACCAAAAATTTAATAGATTTCTGTGTATGTTTATTTGTTATACGCTTTTTGCTTTCTTCAATCGAATTGTGAGTGGTGTAAGCAGACCGTATCGTGGAAAAATCGATTGAAAATTCAAAGGAATTTAATCAGTTCCAGACCAACGAAGAAGGCTCGAGTAAGAGCTTTTTTAAGAGTTACGTTGATATATGTGTATTTGTGTTTACTATTGCAAGTGGAATCTCCATTTTTGAACAAGTCAACTCCATGAGCAATATACGATCAAGAACGGTAACTGAACGGTATAGGAAGGCTAATGTATTTCTTATTAATTTTTTTTTTTTCGTATTTTCCTTAAGTAGCTAACGAAAGCTTATGTACATTTTTGAATTTGAAAATTCCTTCGGTTCATCGCTCAAAAGGTCGTATGGACCAAAAAGGGCCGGTTTCATGGCAAAAAGGTATACACAAAAAACTTATATAAAAAATCTGTATAAAAGTGAAAAAACGTATTTTCGAAATCTATACGGTTTTTTTAAGTATTGGTAACATATATCGAATTTCCAATTATATCGACACGCATACTCTTCGTTATGTTTTTATGTATACATATAGTACTTAAGCCCTCTTATGGTCCTACATACTATTTTTTCGTATTCATAAAGATCACGTATGCACATACGCTCTTTTGCCAGAGGACTTATTGTTAGAAAAAGACGGGCACAACAATATATGTATGTACATAACAATCGTCACTAACATTGTTAACTCAGTAATAGCCAATTATCATGTAACTTTTTGCACGAGATTGAATACGAGTTTTTTCCATAGTTAAATGTGACCCGCTCAGAACCCATGGAACAACTTTACCTGTATTTCATAATAATTTGTAAGTATAGCGCAAGGACGCGAAGAGATGCAGGAACTGAAGAAAATCATATAAAAATAATTTGTATCCCTTTGTATATGCGAAATTTCGAGAGTATTATGTAACTTATCAGTTTTCTAAGAGAAATTTTAATAATTGTATTTCTTAAATGAGTTTCTCATTGCTTTCTCGAGTTCTTATCCAGTATCGAATGTATGGGCACCAGTTGGTGTAGTTCCTTGGAAAAAATTAATAAAGGCTCACTGTTTGTTTTTTGAGTTAATAAATTTTGAAAATAGCAAAAATATAATGCGATCTTAAAAGAAGGGCAAAGTTTTCAAGATTTTTACATGAGATTTGGAGATGATCCTCTTAATTATAAAAGAGGCCTAAACTCAGATTTTAAACAGAATAAGATCAGGAAGCTGAGAACGTGAAAGAAATAATGAGAGGACGCAGAGAAAATAAAGGTCAAAGGAAGAGCAAGTGAGTGAAATAGAGTTGAAAAATAAGCTCGGTCTTATTGTTAAGAGGGACCCTACACTGCCGGAGCAAATAAGACCAAAGTCTGACTGGAGGGGTTGAGAGAGTTTAGGGGCAGATCTTACGAATTCGTCGATGGAAATCGAGACGATTGTGACTCCTGAAAGTTAAGAAGAGGCATTCGACGTTTGCTCGAATGATTCTCCATTCAGGATCGTAAACGTAAGGACCAATTAAGACTTTCAGAATTACCGCTCAGACCGCACTCTAGCGGGAAGTAAACGAAGCTGGAAGTCTATGGCTCGTAATATGGTACTCTTCCACCGGTACTTAATTCCCTGACGATTTCTGGATTTTATTTCTTAATTAAGAGAGAACGAGAGTACTGGAAGCGGTAAAGGAACAAAGAACGGAGAAATTCTCTGTGTAATTTGGCATTACTGTAACTACGAATTTTTTTTTTCGGATTCCCCTGTGCAATTTAGCACCACATCCCCTACGGATGAGATGTACCCGAATTGCAAACGATTTTTTCCTGCGAAACGTCTCTCTCTTTTATTTTTTTTTTAAGGGATATTACTATAGCGTTGTTACAAATACGAGATATTTAGTATTTTCAATAATTTCTATTTTTTTTTTTCTTTATTTCCCTCTAGGATTTTTCTATTCATATGCTCGATATACGTCATATTATCGAGTACAAGCCATTGTGTGCTCGCGATGCCGCACGCTAGTATTATTTTCCAAACAGTTTTGGACGCGAGCCAATCATGCAACCGTTTCGCGAAAAATGAACGATAGGATAAAAGCACGAAGCGAGGACGGTGGCTTTGAAAAAAAAATCCAAAAATACCCTCGTATTAAAATTATCTAATTTTTACGCAACTTTTCATACTAGCTTCACTAACGTAAGATTGGATTAACGAATTCATCTTCAAAGACGTTACGATAACTGTGAGAAACACGTGTGTCTTTCGGCATGGATCGCACGGCTTCTCATTGTTGAATTTTCTAATTGCGTATTTCCGCACGTATGGTATTTCAATGTGCGTGTGAGATACGTGTTGGGAATCTCAATGCTCGTAAGGGATAATCTACAATTTAATTAGCAGTGGTTCGGTGAAACTGTTATTTGTTTTATTTCAGGTATTAATAACAGTGTTTATATATGACATTGAAGTTAAGACGTTCGTGATATGTTGCGTAATTAACAATTAAATAATTAAAGCGAAGCATCTGGATGTACAGTGGAATTTCGATAACTCGAACTTCTATAAGTCAAAAATCTCTAAAAGACTATGAATCTTCGAATTTTCTAATGCTTCGCTTCTATAACTTTAAAATTCCGATAGATCGAAACTACGATAACTCGAAACATATTTCGTTTCCCTTGAGATTCGAGTGTCGAAGTTTTACTGTATTTCTAATAGCAATATGTGTAGGGGAATGAATTTTGAATAATGTTTAGTAAATAAATAAATCTTCTCTAACTAATGGCAGGAATGTCAAAAAAATTTGTGCGTTTGAAACGTAAAAAATATTATTCAATTTTTTAACGTAAATATTAGAAACAGCTGAAAATTGTCTTAATGACAATAAATAGGTGAATCTTCCTTTGTACGCTAAAAATTCTATTTTAATAAGGCCCTTGTATCTCCTTGTGATTCCTTATATGCTCTTTATCAATATCCTCGTAATTGATAATAGGTTTATAGCCATCTTTATCAGCTGTGTATTTAACTGTTCTTTTTTTCTGCCATCAGGTAAAACAACGATAGACATACCTCAGACAATATCTTCACCTCTATTTTTCATGTGTTCGAAATCATTGCCAGGTTTCGAATCACTGAGCTGATATTGATAATCGTATTTAGAATTTACCTAAAATCACAATAGTTTATTGAATCAATAAAAGTAATAAAAACATTATTATTATTATTCCGTGAAGTCATCGGATGATTATCTGTAATTCGTAAAATCCAATTTTATTTAAAAACATAATTCGAAAAGATATGCCTATCACGTGACCCATCGGTTAAGATAGGATTATGATGGAATTTGTGTAAATCGTGTAATTTGTAGGTTAAGAACACTTACGATCTCATCAGTGTGCGGATATCCGTAGCCAGTTGAATGGCGCAGTGATTGACCGCCATATTGATTGGTACCAGTGTGTTCCCTGGTAGAGTCGCCATTTACCATCCACTTGGCTTTGCTCCAAGCGGAGACG
>JARPRH010000734.1:31610-43186 GCA_031763665.1 Calameuta haemorrhoidalis
TGAAAAAGTCAAAGCCCAAGTCAAAGAGGGTTAAAGCTTAGCCGACGATTTTTCGCGCCGCCTACGAGATATCAAACAGAAAAAGCCAGCCCCCGATTCCCTTACCACGATCCTTGAGCCTTCTTTAGCGAGTATTTTTTATCTTTTTTTCATCGCTAACCTCAAAAATTCTTTTCACTTGATACACCGTACATGCTGGTGATATCAAATTGGATTTTTTTACTTTGCAATTTGTGTCTGTAGATTTTATTGAGTCTTCGGGTTAAATTAGAAAGTGATTTTGCTTCGCAGAGAACTGTGATGGTGGGAAAAAAAAATTCATGGAATTTGAGTTTCTTAGGGTGGCGTAATTTTTGAATTCGATTTTTTGGCCGCTAGTCATTTGCCGTGAGCATTCAAAGAATTAGTCTCAAAGGTATTTGAATTGACTGGGGCGTTTGGTCATTATCGATTTTTAACTCCTTTGAATTGGCTTTTGCTACAGGGCTTGCATCCTTCGAGACTGGCTTTTTAGCGGTTTTTCTTTAATTTTTGTTTTTCTTGCAATTTTCTCTCAAACGCTCAAAGAACTCGGAATTCATTGAAGAACGATTTTTCAAATGACTTCCGATTAAAAGGTAATCTCCAAAAAATCTCATCCCATAAGTCGCTAATATTACCATCGATTAGAAAATCAATTAAAATCATTTAATTACCCATATCGATCGATTGATCCTAATTGAAAAAAGAACCCTTGACTATCTCTATTAATGATAAAAGTCCGTCCAACAATTTTTATCAAATTTCTATATTCTTACTTCATACATATTTAATCCTTTTCCATCCGCAAATAAAAGTTCCTTTCACGCAAATCCATTTATCCTTACAATTCGTAAAAGTAGGTTAACCGATGATAGAAAAGCTGCAGGCACACTAGCGCCAGTATCTCAACTAGCGTTCATAACTCGAACTGACGGATTATCAAAAAAGCGTCTATCGAGTATTCTAGAATCAAACGTACATATTTAATTACCAAGAATATATCTCCTCCTTGATATACAAACTTAATAACATCATTACTATAAGCTAATTTCACAATATGAATATTTAAGTTCTAACCGAAAGTTGCACACAGCGCCACAATAATAACTAGCGCTTCAATCCAGAACTAACGAACCATATAGAATCGACTAAAGGACTACTTTACGGTTATAATACAAATTATTACAAAATCTTACGCAATCATAGGACTATCTATCAGCAGGCAGTAAATCGTATCATAACCATAAAACGCCTTGAGTCATATTCCACGTATCAGGAGCCTCTGGCGCTTCTCCAATTTCACATTTCGTTCGAATGGAGAATGTCTACCATTAACACGTATGCACCCATGTATAAATACCGATCTACAACGTCACGTTCACGTAACATTAATACCAGCTGAGATCCTAGAAAGAAGTCAGAAAGCAGACATCACTATTCCGACACTCTGCCTTTTCTGCGTCTACTGCCTTATTCTTTGTCCTTCTCTATTACTTCTATTTATACCTCCTGCCCGCCAGGTCGAGCTTCGCTCGCGCGCTGCTCTTTTCTTTGACGGGTATTCATCGACAGACGAGCTGCCTTTCTATCTAGATTCTTTTTACTTAGCAGACGGATTCCCGCTCTGACCTAACTATTTCACTGGAGATACGGACCGACGTGAATTGTTCGACTTAACCTATCTGAATTTTCATATTGATGGTCGAAGCATTTTTCTTAACCTCCCATCTAGCCGTCTGATCTTGGAATCGAACAGTCGGATAAAATAGTCTGATCAGGTACGCCCATCACTTTCTTTATTGTTCCCAAGCGATTATTTAAATGTATTTTTATTCTCGGATGCTGCATATTCGACAGAATTTAATGTGCGATTCATTCGCAATTTCTTATGTATTCTTGTATATAACCAAATATACGGCTATCATTATGTGCACTTAACCTTTACGTACTTGAGGAGAAGAAACGCTTTTTTTTTCGTTATTCGAGGCGAAAGTGCTGAAAAACTGTAAGATGCCACTTTCGTGATTACTTAATACTATTTTTTTCTGACGGGGAGTCAATTTTATATTTCGTAATTGGTCCTCCGATTAGTCGAGTATTCGTAACATTCTTATCCTTTTATGGCAAAGAAGGTCAAGGGTTACAGGTTATGGCAGTAAGTGTATAGCATTATAGTAATTTTTAATCACTTTGATCAAGATAATGATTACATTTTATCTACTACAGATTTAGTTGTGATTGAGATTAAAATTGTTCAATAATAATATCTTAATTAGGTAGATATTGCGCAATTGGTCAATTATCCAATAATTAATGATAAATAATCCCGGTGAAGATCATCATGAAAAATATCATTTAATTTAGTTGTCACTCGATGACGTTTGTGAGAGAATAAATATATATCCCAGTAGCCCCATGATTATCTGAAATTCAAATAGATCGTCATTGTCGAAATGAGTCATTTTACATTGTCGGGTTAACTGGTAATCAACATCTTGACCTAATGACCCCAACGTATTCATATATGTATAGCCTTTCTACACGCTTTCAAAGGGATACAAACGTTAATAGGTACACGTATTACAAATGAGTTTCTAAAGGCATTCTGTGCTGGTCCCTATTGACTGGCTTCGTACCATATGTTGGTACATGCTTTTGGATGCTGCTAGTTAATTTTAATGAACCCTCACAGATCATTCCGAGTAAGAGTAATTAATCATCCAAGATCATTTCTTAATAAGAAAAAAAAGTTTTTCTTTCGAAAATACTTACCACCCCACAAAATGGATAATCGATTACGAACATGTGAAAGAAGTAAAATTTGATATTGTCATTTGTCATTATTGGATTTGATGATTGAATCTGAAATAAAAGAATTAATTTTAATTTTTTTTTTTTCAATTAAAATAATACCATTTGACGAACCTCTCGAAATTCATGGCGGTGCGTCAATAAGTCACGTATCAGTTCAGATTCCTTTTTCACGTTGTGACAAGCGTTTGTTATGTATATCAATAATCCAATTTCGAAAAACGACCAAATTATTGACAAAATAATATCCACCAGGTGATTGACGTCGTTATAATTTTTTGGGATGATATTTAAATGTCCACATGTGCGCATGAGTATTACCATTATGCTTATTAATAATTGAAATCGATAAGTGTCGTTTATGTCACGTGAGATGGTGTTGAGGTCGCTGTATAATCTTCGAAATTGAAGAACCCTGGAAGCTGTCAATTTAAAGACGATGGGCTGTCAGTGCTTGACTTACTTAAAATTTTTTACAGTAATTGACCTAGCTCAATAAATAATTTGTTTCATGTTCATTAATGAATATTGAAAAATCAACGTTGCAAATATTACAAATTTTGTATTCAGCTTGCGAAAACTACGTCTCATTCCTTTAGGGGGAGTTTTCACCAGGAGTTGACGTAGACGAGTGAAAGGGAAACCGAAAACGTGTGACACTAGAAACAGGACAAAGATCAAAACTTTCTTCTCAGCAAAGTATTTTTCGAATGCTATTATATTTCCATTTCCATCGCTTTTTAAACTTTTTTTTTTGGTTTTTCCATTTTCAATTTTTTTTTTTCGTTCATCTTTTATCGTTC
The DNA here is from genome assembly GCA_031763665.1 of Calameuta haemorrhoidalis. NCBI lineage: Eukaryota > Metazoa > Arthropoda > Insecta > Hymenoptera > Cephidae > Calameuta > Calameuta haemorrhoidalis. Next base: position 35,246 of record JARPRH010000734.1, read on the forward strand.
AGCCATTCATAGAAACGCGTTTCAGTTTGCCCGTGGAATTTGACACGGGAATGCGTGCCGCGAAAAGTTTTAAAGTTTTCAATCTCTGGTAAGAAAATTTTACACAGGGGAAATATTGATCAATTGCCACTTGTTGGAACTTTTATATGTCGGATATTCGATTACTGATATTATACCGTATAAGCTTTTTCGTAATGTATCGTAATTTTTTATATTAACGAGTAAAAAATTATAAAAAATTGTAAGTCCATGGATAAAACTCGTTATATTCACGATCACTTTTTATATATTTGTGCACAGGTTTAATACGACGAGAAAGTGTTTTCCAAAATATCAGGGAAAGTTTTTGAAAAAAATTATTTATTGTTAACAATGATTTATAAGCGATTGACTAATGGTTTGTGTGAGTGTATATCAGTTATATTAAATTCTCAAAAATTCTATTCAAAAAAGATCATCGACTTAGTTCATAAAGTAATTTTCAAAAATTTTCAAACTATAATAAAATTTTTTTCAAAAACATTTCACTTTTTAACTATCTTTTAATCGATGCGAATTAATACACAAGAGATATGCTTACCAACATCGAGGCGCGAAACGGCTCCGAGTTTGGCTTTTGCCTGCGGCATGTAAATGAGATCATTTAATTTTGCGAATCTGTCGCGAATTTTCGCCAGCAGAGTAACAAAAGCGCACGAAACAATGGCGTCGACGATTCTAGGGACGAAATTAACGATCCACAATAAAACGAACGTGCGGCTGACATTGGCATTTCTCAATCCGTGATAGTCGGCGGCGCTGATAATACTCGTTATAAATAACAGAGTCGTTACGTGAATAACTTCTCGTCGAAAATTTCCAAAATAATCAAAGTACCCATTGAGATATGAGAATTGTTGATCAACTTTGATGATCTCGTCGAAAATACGATCAATTCTGCGAGCCATGGCGACGCCAATGATAATGACTATCGGTACGAAAATGAGGTTGAAGTTGGTATCGAAATTTCGAAATTTCGAGGACGCTGAGTAAACTGAAAAATTTTCAAAAAAATTCTCAGAGTATTCAGCGACATATACAAACAGGACGACGTAAGCCGTAATTAAAATGAAGATATACAAAAATCCAGGAATTTTCTTGAAAGATCCCACGGGACGAAGACCTGAACAAAAGAAGTTTTTTATGTCAATCTTTTTGGTTTCAACATTTTTTTATTACATACCCAACAATCCTTTTAGGAAAAATATTATGAAACTCTCTTCACGTACGTTCAATGGTCGAAGGATACTCATGATTATTAGCCGAGCTACTGTGATCATTCGCTGCACAACAAAATGTCACATAGTCCAATAGCGTGAGAGTTTCTAATTATTATTAATACCATGGAAATACGTTTGTCACACGTAACAAGCAAAGCGCGTGACAGGATTAGTATAAAATATTAAGTGACTCTGGCCAGTTGGAATAATAGTTATAAATTGACCATAAAGAATGCACGAAAAGTCAAATATTGATAAATTTACTGAGAATATGGAAATAATTTGTTTAATAGTTTAAAACTGCCCTTAGTTTATAAAAAAAGGGACCATAAAATATTCTTTCGTTTCTCGGGTTATTAATATTCTTTTTTTAAATTTGTATTACTTTCCAAAAATAATAAAACTTTAGCATACGAATAAAAATGAGAGTCGTATGATTACTTCTGACAATACAAACTTTGTTCATAGGCTGACTCGTTGTCAGTTGCTGCGGAAATAAATATATAACTGTTTCCGTGTGGATATGATAACACCTCGGTATTAATTTAAAGTTACGTGAATTCCCATACTATTATTAAGGTGAAATTTGTAATGGTCTTTCGAAAACTAATCAGAGTTCAATAATACATTTTCTGCCTATCGTACTTAATACGTGGTTGGGTTAGCTTTGTTTTTGGAAAACAATGGTAAGTCGGTATATTGGATTTATCTTGTAGACGTAAGCAATAACGACGTCTCAACTTTCTTACTGTGTTATTTGTTTATTCAGTTTTCCATACAGAAATACAGTTACAATATTCCACGTCTGTTAGTTTCTTAACTCATAGCTGCAGTTCTAGTCGTCCTAATTTCATAATCGGGCATTGGAGTATATTAAGATAGCCAATCGTAGCAGGAGCTGATAATGCACGTGATCCCCGTACCAAGGACTTATTCAATTTGAAGAAGTGGAGGAAACGTCAAGTTTTGACAGACTCCATTGAGAAGCTTAGTCACTTAAATGACTAGAGTGTAAATTTAAAATACAGAGTAAAGGATTGTGTGTAGGGGACTCATTGACGTTAAAAGTTACAAGAAGATGGCCCCTCCGAAAACAATTTCACTCGTGGTCGGACTCCTAACTTCTGTTGCTCTTAAGATACGAGGGAGATTTTGAAAATGTCTTTTGTCATTGGCTAGATGCAAATTTCAGTTTTCTTCTAAATTCCGTTTTCGCGTTATCATATGTATATAAATGTTGAAGAATAATAACGTGTTCTTATCAGCTTTTATTTTGATTTTTTGCCTTCTATTTTTTTTAATTTGTTCAATCTCCTTAATTAAGTTAATTCAAATTTTAAGATTGTCAAGAATGGAATATTGAAACATCGAAAATTATTCCCCTTGAGCATAAAGGCATTTCAGTTGAGCAGTCGACCCTTGAAGTTTGCAGGTGCTGCTTGAAAAATTATGCACCCATAAAACACTGAACCCGATGTTTTCACTTTTTAATTTTTTTTAATAACGCCTCGGAAATTTTGCTTAAAATTTTATTTTGAATTCTTAATAAAAATATGTATATCATAAAGTGATTATCTATACAAAACTTATTGTTTTTCTTATGTTATATAATACTAATAAAAAATTGTTTTAACATTCAACATCAAGTATGACAATATTTGAGATATTTTATTTTTCATAGATCTGCCATTACATTTCCCTCCTTTAACCGTTCGAGTGCCAGGGGTCATTGCAAAAATCCTATCGAATAGTGCAACGCAGCGCGATAACGCTTGTTTAATATAATCTCAAAAAATGTAGTGATTCTTTTCGATATAAAATATCGATAACGTGATTGCGCTGTATGATACTCAAACTATTAATATCACTCGATCTTAGGAAAATTATGTCAGCAACGAACATTGCCGTCTGGGACAAAGCACAAATAAATCATAACTATCGCAGAATTGGAGATTTTCGTAGGTAATTTTCCATGACCTAACCTAACCTATATAATAATAAGTAGCAGCAGTGGAATCGTTTGGAGCAATTAAATTGGAAGCACTGAGATCCAACGGTGTACAGATGTCGCCCTGGGTCTACAAATGCATCAATAATATAACAACAGTGTAACATTAGCATCACGTAACAAGCCAAGGCTTTATTATAATAATCCCATTGTCCTGTAAAATTAGTATTCATAATGAAGCACAGGAGGTATTAATTTAACGGGCGCACTCTGGCGGAATTAATAAAACGATGGATGGCTTATTGGTCGAAAGCAGCGAACAACGTTTCGCCTTTCTATGCAGAGATGGCAGCAGTGTAGTAGTGACGCTTGGGTAGCGGAGGATGGAAAAACGTGCTTCAACCGGTTTCCATCGTACTACAGTAAGTTAAGTGTATGATCCTCCAGGATTACTCCCTAGGGACCATTTTGTATTTTTAGTCTGGAGTAAGAACCTCCATAGGATCGCTTGGGCATCTCTTTGAAATTTTCCACGATTCGACAATTTATCTGTTACAGTATTGCATATGTCATTTCGATGATCTCTTAAGGACTTGACATTTGTCAAGATTCACAAATTTTTTAATTGGCATTTGGGTTTCAAACTTGATTTTTTCTAGTATCTGTAACCCTCGCCACTGGTGGATCCTGGTCCTGATCCTGATCCTGATCCTGAGGTTCCTGGTGCTGGATACGTAGCGGTTCCTTCGTAACGTACCATAGGGCGATATCCACCTCCGTCCGCTACATAATCAACGATCTGGGTCCTTCCGTCTGGCAGTAAGACGTGATAACTTCCTGTGGCCTCATCGTCCTTACGCATCTCCCGATGTCCGAAGTCCAGTCCAGCAGCGGAGTCTTGGACCTCATAAGAGAACTCGTAATTTGCCGGGTCCTGAATACAATGGATAGTCACGCTTTGAAACTGGGTCTAGGGATATTTTATTGATCTTTGGTTATGCTTTGCAGACGTACCCCTGCCCATTCGTCTGGATGACCTCCACCACCTGTACCACCTGGACGCGACCCGGTACCACCAGTTGGTGGCAGATATGATGGTCCTTGAGGCTCGCTTTGAATTCCTGCGAGGATCATCGCCAAGACTAAAACCTATTGGTAGAATTCAAATTTATTACTAGGGTTAGAAATTGTTACTAGAATTGCGTAATATAGCAGGGATTATTTTGTTTAGTAACTTTTGTGCCGTGACATTTTTTCTTTATTTTTGCGTTTTTTTTAACGATTTACCGAACACCAGGAATTAATTCAGACATTCCGACGTCCACTAAATCCCCTAGACTGCGAAGGAAATCGTATTAAGCTTCTACGGTGAAATGAGCTTAATGGTCGCGCGAGACAAAATAACCTCGACTTTTCTTCTATAGCAAATTCGCAGAGTTACTCTCGAGAAGTATTGCATTATTCAGTGAGTCTTAGCCCGGTACCCGAATTGAAGTAGACATTTAAATAGTCACTAGGGATGCATCGACACCCACTCGTCTATGCAGATGACTCGGCCGATCCTCGAAGTGAGCAGTTGCAAATTATTTGAGCAATTCACCTAGCTGAATCTGGTAAAACGTGAAGTGGGCTTCAGGGTGGAATTAAGTGAGATCCAAAGGCGTAACAGGGATCGCAATATACGAAGGGGGCAGCTCTAGCTTTGTAATAAGTAAAATCAGTAAAATAAGCCTGACAAATGTTACGTATACAAAATTTTTTATTTTCGCACAAATTTCACGATTAAGCGACATTAAAATTAGACAAATCCCTAATAGGTAAATTTAATATACCACTGTTAGCAATTGTTTCAAAATTATTCAAAATAAAAAAGTTTATTCATATGGTATCGTGGAAAAATATTGTTTTGAAATTTGGTCAGTCATTTTTGAAATATTCGGAATCCGTTTTTTGAGTTTTTTTTTGAGTTTTCACCAAGTGTGACGTCATTGTCTAATTCTCTATCTGATTATATATATATCTGTACTAACCTTGAACATCATGAGTGAACCACGTGTCTCCAGACTGTACACGAAACTGAGATAAACTGCTGATGCTACTACGTGCTTATATACCCGTCAAGAAATCGCAACAGCGTCTCGCGCGCAAAGTCCCCCATTATTTGACGGGACACAGAGATGCGAATGCATAACTATAATTACATTTAGTAATAAAACCGCAGATCTGTGACGGAATCATCTCCGTGCTCGATTCTCTCGTGAGGTCGTCTTCCGCCTCCTTGGTGAAACTCCCTAGGAGAGGAGGGTCGTGCGGAGAGGAAAAAAAATGCATGTGACGTTAATACGAACGATAGCCAAGAGATGGCGCTGTTTAGGTTTATATAGGGAATAAATGCACTTGAAAAATGTGTGCGGAGACAGTTGTTGTTTTGAAACAAGGCTTTTATATATTTGTAATAATGATTTATAAACATTTTATATGGAGAGATAAAGGGTTGATTATGAGATATGACGATTGAACACGATTATGGCTGGTTAAGGAATAAATAAGAATCTAGTGATTTTTATTCTCATACTTGTAGAGGAATTATTTGTAGTTTTTTTTGTTTCCTTTATGCTTTTTTTTTGTCGTGTATTGTCTAGTGATTAGGATATTTGTGTCTAGATGACATCACGAGGAACGCATCAGTTGATATTACTAGGGAAAAATAATGGCGAGAACGGTATCTTCGATTCTAGGGTAAAATATAGAATTACGAAGACTAATTCGTACTCGATCATTTGTGATATACTATTATACATGCGTGATTGAGATTTATTATTTAGCTATGCGATCAGTATTGATATCCGCCATTGGCTTCGGCGTCTCCGCCATTGCCAGATGGATAGCCGCCATTACTAGCGCCATTGCCACCTCCGAATCCTGGGGAATTTGAACCGCCTGATGGATATCCACCAGATGCCCCATTTCCGCCGTTTCCAAATCCATTTCCACTGTTGCCACCATTTCCAAATCCACCTGGACCACCCGATGGATATCCTAAATTGGTAAGTAAATAAAGTTATGTCAGGTAAAATAAAATTGTGAACTAGTATTCTATCCTTTTAAAATTTTCCTCACCATTTCCACCGCCATTACCGCCGCCATTACCGCCTGACCCACCTCCACCATTTCTGCCAGCACCATTTCTACCACCGGAAGGATAACCTCCATTGCCACCTCCATTGCCTGACCCAAAACCACCACCATTTCCTCCAAACCCATTGCTTCCACCTGGACCACCGGATGAGTAACCTGAAATGAAACATTGTTATAATAATTTTTCAAAATTTTTTGTTTTTGCAAAATTTGTTTCTGTACCATTTCCGTTTCCGCCGTTACCTCCACCACCGGAAGGATATCCTCCATTTCCTCCATTTCCTCCACTTCCTCCACCTCCTCCACCTCCTGAGGGGTATCCGCCGTTGCCATTTCCACCACCCGAAGGATATCCTTGGTCGCCACCTCCTGATGGATAACCATTACTGTCCCCTCCATTTCCACCTGGTCCACCTGAACTGTATCCACCATTTCCAGCTTCACCCTCATAGCGAATTTGTGGCTTGAATCCCTCTTGATCTGCTTCATATTCCACAATCTGTTTACGACCATCCGGAAGCAGTACGTTAAATTCACCCTGAGCACGATCACCATCGCGAGTTTCGGTATGGCCGAAATCGGTGCCTGATTCGTCATCCTTCACCTCATAGGAGAATTCGTATTTTGCAGGTTCCTAAAGATTAATGTACTTATTTTGAACTTGAGTTTATGAGAATTTTGAAAATTTATAAATATTGGTATTTAGTGAAGTAATGGACTATGATGTACGGATCATGTTGGCTGGACTTACAGAATTTTTGTTGTTGAAATTATTGTACTTACGTCACTTCCGTCGTCAGCATTGCTTCCGTAACCACTGCCTCCGCCATTGCCGCCATTGCCGCCACCTCCACCGTTTCCATTGAATCCTCCATTATCTCCTGGCCCACCCGAAGAATATCCTCCATTTCCTCCAGAAGGTGAAGACGAATATCCATTGTCACCACCACCTCTGCCACCTCCATTTCCATTAGCTCCGGGAGCGCCGTATGTACTTGATGGTTGTGAACCTCCAAAGGAGCCACCTCCGTTCGAAGAACCTCCGAAACCGTTTCCGTTTGCGCCTGGTGGTCCATACGAAGACGATGGTCTACCTCCTGCACCTCCAGAACCCCCAAAACCTCCTCCGCCTCCAGAGCCGAAACCGCCTCCACCGTTTCCGGAACCTGGTGCTCCATACGATGAGGATGGTCTCCCTCCTGTACTACCAGAGCTTCCACCGAAGCCTCCGTTGCCACCTCCATTGCCACCTCCATTGCCACCGCCAGGGGCACCATAGTTGCTAGATGGTCGACCTCCAGGGCCTGCACCAAATCCGCCTCCGTTTCCACCGCCATTTTGGCCAAAGTTACCTCCTTCTGGTGCTCCATAGCTACTGGAAGGTCTTGAGCCACCTCCGTTTCTACCACCGTTTCCACCTCCAATTCCGCCACCATTGCCGCCTCCAAATCCGCCACCATTTCCACCTCCAATTCCGCCACCATTGCCGCCTCCGAATCCGCCACCATTGCCGCCTCCAATTCCGCCACCATTGCCACCTCCAGGAGCACCATAAGAATTGGAAGGTCTTCCACTGCCTCCATTTCCACCAGGTGG
>JARPRH010000735.1:16061-46093 GCA_031763665.1 Calameuta haemorrhoidalis
AAAACATAAAACGCATAATTATCCCCTTTGACTCAGCGGCGTGTCCAAAACGTTGCATGGCCTCTGTATAACGTCGGTCCGACACGTCAACCGCCACTAACGTAGCCCTTCGCCAATACGTGTACTCCAATAAGGATAAGTCTGAAAATACAAGAAAACGAATCTTCCACTTCGCGTCACTTGGCGACTTTACTCTTTTACTTGAGCATCCTCTTCTGCTCTTATGCTTCGAAATTGCTCTTTGCATATCGTACGTGCCACTATCTTCTTCGCTGAAAAGAACGCACTTGGCAATTTTATCTGAAGTCTCGGATCAATATTGAAGTGGCTGAAGCTAATTCTTGTTCATCGATAATGTCAAGAATTCATAACTGGATTCGGGTCATAGTTCACAATATTTTAATATTTAAGTTGCATCTGTAGATATTCATTTGAATGGAAATGAAAATCTGCTGAATGCGTCTATGCACTTTAACAGGGAGAATAATATTTGCATGTGACGCATGGAATTTGAAACTGTATAGGAGGGAAAGAAAAAGGAATCGAAACGACTATGTTCTGTTATTAGATGTCTGGCGTGAAACTTGAAATCGGTTAATTGGTAAATTAGTAAATCTTTCCGGGACCCTGACAAAGTACCATAACTCAGGGTTTTAGGAGTTTGTTATTTTGGTAAAGGCGTTAACTCTTGCAGCCTTACAGGAAGAGATATTCGCCAGACCACCGCGGTATACTTCAACTTCTCCATCTTCTTCTGCTTCTGTTTCTGTTTGAAGCGCAAAAATATATAGGTATTTCGTTTTCTGTGCAATTCTCACAGATCGTCGAACGCTCATCTCACATACTCACTAATCTCTTCCAAGATAGGTACACGAAAGAATCACTGACAAGTTCATCTGTTATATGATAATGGCACGATCCGTTCAAATTCTAATATCAAAAAGTCCTTAAGGTGACTGTGATGTTAGAAAGTTTAAAATTGGATTTTTTTCATTATTCCTTCTAGTATTTTATCTCTTTAAAAGACACACAATGGACCACACACACGAGCACCTCAGCAGAACGTGCTGTCTCGGGGTCAGGGCCTGTATCATCTATCTTAGAGAGGCTCATATTCAGCCAGTGACACTAATGTTTGGACCTTTCTCCTGGCGAACCTTTATCTCTTGATCTTAAGGATCCCACGAATTTTTTCAGTTTTCTACTAATAGAATTCGTGTAAACAAACTGTTTGCTGACAAACATGCGAGCCTTAGCTGGCTATGAACTCACAGAGTTATTTATGAGACCAGACAACAAACTTCAGAGATACAGATTAACGTTAATGTTCTGGTTTCTTTTTTCTTTTTCAGTGGCCAACGTGGTTTTTTCGTCCTGAAATTCCAGTGAGCACCAGTCTAACCAGTCACATTGGAAATTCCAATAATTCCACGAATTCGTCAATAAATTCATTGCCATCGCGCCCTCATGCAGATCTACCGAAAGGACCGGAAGGTCCTGTAGACGGGAACAAGATCCATGGCCAGACACCTACAATCTGCACGGTGAGTGACAAAAAAAGTAACATATTCATGGAAATAGTTCTCGTGAGTCTAGTCGTAAATATTCATAGTCCAGACCCACCCACTCTGTCCCTGGCTATCCGAATCGTATGTGCCAATCTTCCGAATAATGACACGGCACGCCATAGAAATTCTAGCCAGGTATAATTCAGTCGTTTCCATAAAACTGAAACAGGCCCTGTGCCTTATAGAGCTTCTTCCGATCCGATAACTATATCGCGTTCGCGTGTCGTCTGGTGACACCATAAATCCGTGTTCAGGAGAGCAGCTCGAAAAGTCAAATTACACGTTGGGTTCCCTATGGATTCGACTAGGGTCTCTGGCAAGTTGTACTCAGTCCTGTAATTTTCTTCTTTTATTAAGGATCAACGACACACACGCTATTTCAACGACACCTCGGCTCCCTGCTTTATTCCACTCGCTTATGAATAATGAGCTTTTTATTTTGACCAAGAGAAAATGATACATTTGTCGAAAGTAAACGCGAAAGCGAACGCTCCTCCCTCTCTATCTTTTTTTAGCTTCATATTCCATCCTATTAATTCATCTCTCTAACCTTCGCTGGCTCTTGCTACTCTCGTTTAATTAAAAGCTCATAAATGCACATAAAAATGCCCGAACGCTCCAAACCCGAACCCAGCTTTAAAAGCTCAAAGCATTAATCTAGCCAGACGGACTGAATGAGGGGACGATACCAGAACATGAATTACGTTACATGCAGGATTTCTGAATCGTTTTGTCGGTACCTGAATTCGTTTAAAGCCCCAAAGTGGAACGATCACAAAACTCCACCGATTAGATTTAATGTTGAGCAGCACGACACACAAAACTTCCTTGTTGGGTAGCTTTTTGTATAACGTATACCACATTCATATACAAGCATAACGTGGTATGGTTAACTCGACGTTATCCGGGTCGATATTCAATTTACAGTTTTGTCACAATGATATTGTGTTTCCCGGAATGAAAGAGTCTTGAAAGGCCATTTGTCAAAGCAACCCCCTTCCGGAATACACAGGGCATAATCCACAGGGGGTGTCAGGTGTTTGCCCTATTAAAGTCACTGTCTCATTGTCATGACAGCTCAAACAGTTCTTGTTGCTCAGCCCAATCTCATTTGATTTTATTGTAATAAAAAATAAAAGAAAAGGCACGTTCATCCCTTAAATACCATGAGTGATGTTTCATCCCTTTAGAGTGACTATAGGGGGTTGTTTTTTTTTAAGCCGTGAAACGGATTTTAAAGCGCGTTCGTTATCCGGCTCTGGTTTATAGCCGGGAGGCTGTTGCTCGTGAGCTAGAGTTTCAGCCAACTGAGCTTCGATGCTGAGTGGTGAGCGCTTAGTGCTCAAAAGCAATGGCAAAAATTATTGTGAAGTTAGAATCTCATGTGGTGGTATCCCAAAATAAAACTACACGTCCCTTTGCATCCAGCAGAGTTCTAGAGTTCGTGATAGTATGTAACAATAGTTCTGGTAATTTAGCTAAAAAACGGCATTTATGAAAATGATATACTACTTTTTCCCGTCCAGCATCCCAGATCCGAAAAGTGAATGCTAACTTCACAATCATATGGCAAAATATTACGCTGCATAATGGACTTTAACCGGCACGGAGATCCGAAACGGTAGGAAACGAGTCAAACGAGTGACTGGCTCGCGACCAATTTCACGCTCCCTTTTCTTTCCACCTACTATTAGTAATACTATTATTACCAGTAACCGTGGTAGTATTCACACTTGTACAGTAGTATCGGTCGTTTCATTTAGTGTAGTTGGATATCTCCACGGATTAATAAACCTCGAAGGTTAAGATTCTTCTCTTGTACAATTCCGAACTACACGATCCGCAGACGACAATAAAGAATCTAAAAAAGAGCAGAAGATCAATAGCTTGTGCTGGACATGTCACCGAACGAGTCTTTTTTCATTTCTGCTTTTTTCTTGAAACCTATTCATAAGGAGCACGTAGGCGTAGAGAAAAAGAGAGAGATAGAAAGCGGGGCGAGTAAAAGAGAAAGATAAAGAAAAATAAAAAGGAAATACTTCTTGTACAGAAGACTCTCTACAGAAGAACATATGGCAAGCACGCGCCTATGGAGCACATCGGCATTCGGCCCGACACGAGGATGTGTCCCTCTCCTTTCTGTCTCTCACCCCCCACCCCCCCCCCCCCCGCCCACTCCTCTCTCTCTCTCACACACACACACACACACACACACACACACACCAACTCGTTCTCTTTCTCTAGGTAGTCATGCTCGCAGATAAGACAAGTGGAGCTCGTTATTAGTTATTCGGAAGAGCAAAAAAAACTCAATTCCCTAGCGGCCTAACGACTCTTCTAGCGTCCAGCGACAAAAAGCTCAATCTATCAAATTGTCACTGGGCTTTCTATTCCACGGTCCCCGCACCTTCTTCCTAACTAATAAGCAATCTTCTACCTTGGGAGAAGCCCGACTGTCTCGCGTAGTCGTGATTCACAATGGATTTCCTCTGTGATTTGGTCCTCTGCCATATGAAATTGTTGAGGTAATAGAATTATTGCTTAGACCTATATAGGTAGTTACGGTAGCTGTAGCGGCCGACGTAATCTCGTATCCGTAAATACATATGTATAGGTATATATGTACACACCATATACCTAGATTAGTAGCGCATCCGACGTGAGAAAGGATGAGACAATCATAGCTCGTATCTTCTTAGAGCGAGATATTACTTCCGAGACAAGTGACCGAGCTAATAACCGCATGCGGATTTTGTTGCTTCCTTTAAAGATGATGTTTTATCACGTTTTACGAGTGGCTTCGCTAATAAGTCATTCGACCTGCGTTAGATGTCGCCGCTCGGAATAAGGCGACCCTTTCACGGGACGCACAAGGACGTTTCATTAACTTAAGACACTCTATCATTGCCGTTAATTATTTCTAAGAAACGATATATGGCTGCCATCTTTCTTGCATCCCCTTCGTTTTCCTCTTACTTCCTACTCGCAACCTACAAACTTATAATATGTAACGCGTATACAAGAGCGAATTCACCGTTTCTCCTTTTTTTTCTTTCTTTTACCTAATTTACCTCTTTCCGTTCTTGATAGTCCCTTGGTAATTTACTTGGGTTTCTAGCAGGACGTACCAGGTATCGCTAACGAGGCGACAAGGTCTGATCGTTATTTATGCTAGTGCAAATGTACATGGAGACGGGTACAGCATACAATCCGCCAGCATACAGTCGTTGATAAAACGTCCTGCGGTGACAAATAAGACCAGGAGGGGGGGGGGGGGGTGAAATGGTTGAGACTTGGCGGTCATATCTGGTGCAAAAAGGGAACAATAAATGCGGCAGGTCCACGTGAGTCATAACGGTTGACGCATTTAAAGGAAGCAAGGAGGATGGAACCTGGTCGCTCGGACTGTTGGTCGCTGGTTGGTCGTTGATCGCTCAGTCGGTCGGTCGCATTTACGGCGGCTTAAGCTGCCTCGACATTAAGATGCGGTGGTCGCGGATCGTTAGCAGCTCCGTTTTTACATCGTCCAGGCGCAGTGATTGCCTCGAACGTTATTCTGTCGTCGTTGACCGTACGCTTTAGTGCATGTAGCGCCGTGCACGATGCAGAGTGCACCAACGTGTGGTCGTTCATGCATTGGTGCACGTAAAGACCCCAAGAATTCCTGAGCTCTTTTAATTTTAATTTCTAGAACACGCGGCGCCTTGGTGAACCCAATCAATTTCATTGAGGGTTCTTTCGGGTGGGTTGGTAATTTTGGCATGACTCGTGGTAGTCCAGTCGCATTAGTGTTATGGGACGGAGCACATGGGGAGCAGTGATTAGGCTGATCGTCGGTAAGAAAAACTGTGATTTTAAAAAATGATCTTGGTAGCCCTGCATATCTGAATATGAAAATCCTCACGGAGTACTGGTTCGGTCTTCTTCCTGCCTAGAGCCAAGTTCCTCGTACAGAGGGCGCAGCGGTGCTGCGGGGATTGAGCGTGGAACATCTGCGCCCTTAATTATTTTACAGATTTAGTAGATCGTTATGGCTTGTAAAATTACTGCCAATTTCACGCCCCTAAACTTATTTTATCCTCGCGTTAGGCTGCCTATCGGTGCATCGCGTCGGCAAAGGCTTTCGAAGGATATTGGGCATCCTTCCTACTAAATTAATGGCTCCGTTCTTTATGGCTGCATCGTCGCGGCACGCAACAATTCCGCAGCGAATTTCACGTGAATACGCGGATAATACGAGTCTCCCAGGTTCGCCGAAAGAGGGCGCCCACTGTATTCATCGATACTTCCAAGGATACCGTCTCTACGTCAAGTCCAAGAGACTCGAGCGAGAACCTCCTGACTCCAGGATCATTCCGGTGAACTCATACTAGGTTCATGCTAACTGAGGAGGGTCCTTTTAAGCAGAGCTATCGCTATACCGTATAACTACTCCAGTGGCAGTTACCAGTACTCGCGTGGGAACGGACACTTTCCTATGAGGTCGGAATTGAAAATCGGCAGAAAATCGCTTTGCGAATGGACGCGCGACTACCGGATGCCGAGAGTCGATGCCGCGTCGAGGCACGAATCACTGTAATTTAATAAATTGCGATAGCTGCCGTCCCGGGGCAAATCGTAGCATAATCATTCATTAGTAGGTCGTGACTTCGCGTCGGTGTACATCGACGGCGCGTTCCTATGTGTTACTGTGCTGTGCGCGAGCAGAATCACCGCAAGAGGATTACGCTATTATACGATACTATACTGTGGCTAATACTATACACTGTGCTGTGCCATAGTGTATTTAGGTACAGTCCTAGACCGACAAGAGTGTCCATACTACTACGAGACAGTAGATACCCTGACTACATTGTGTTTAGAATAGTATTTACTTTTCATCGTTCTCGGAACTCATTCAATGCCTGTACTCTCATCGGGCATTTAGGATCCTCGCGCACTACACTAATCTAATCCCATGCCTATCCGTATACGTTTCTACCTGCACGCATACGCACCTATATCGGTTCACCCGTGTCATTTCGTTGGTAATAAAAAAGGCTTACTCACCTCCGATAAGTGGTAATTGATTCGAGTCGGTGGTCATCGCCGTGTGATACTCCTATCTCTCCATGACAAAACTACCAGTGCAAGCCTCCTCATTCTTCGATGTTATTTCGTACTACCGTTCATATGAGTACGTTTCGATACTTCGCTCTGGTACACGAGTACAGTCACGAGATGGTGTCAATTACGGAAAAATTATGTGGTTCTTATAGACAGTTTTATCGTTCGAACGTTATAATATATTTTTCATATCTCGTCCGGCGAGCTAATACGATACCAAGATGTACCAATCGTAAATACGACGAAAGGAGACTCAAAATGTCGGTTATATGGTACAATTAGTTAGAAGATAATATAAGTCTTGATCGATTAAATCTCTATAGCGTATATTGGCCAGTACAATTAGTCACGTTAATTTCCAGTAATTAGAGCCGGTAATAAAGTTATTACTGGTACATGTCCTCGATTACGGTTCATTTACATATAAAGCCGCTACCGTGGAGCAAGAGACCCGGCCGCGCATTTGATATCGTGGAATATCACGATGTCGTTAGGGCCTGATTAACGATGGGAGTTATATTCCACCGGATTACAATTTCCATACGAAAAACTTTCCCAGAAGTCGAGAGAAATTCTCGCGAAATGTTCGGCCCGGGAATATCCCGATGGGGATGTCTTATATAATATTCAAAACTCTCCGGTTACTTAAATGGATGCTGAGGAGCCTCGTGGAAGAATATCGATGATACTTGAGAATTCGCCGGTAAAGCATTAGTAAACTTTTATCCAGGCTATCGAAATATTTACAGATCCGAAGCACGCCGGCTACTAGGCCAGGAGAAGGAAAAATGAGTGATATAAAGTGAGATGTAAAAAGTACACCGAATATAGAGGAGAAAAAGTTTCTTAGCTAGTCATATCTAATCTACTGTACCAGTAGAAGCAAGGTGTATTCAAGGAACAAAGGGTGTGGCACAGTCTGTTCGTTATAACTTAAAACCTCGACTGGTCGATTCGTCCGCTCGTCCGCTCGTCCACTCCCTGCGAATGTTGTATGGTTGGTTACCCGTGTACCTATTGGAGACCTTTTGAACAGGCAATCGTCAATCTTGGAGAAATCGCTGTGAGATTGGTACAACCAGTACAGAGAGAATCCAACGTCAAGAAATTGTGTGACTACGGCGGCTATACACAAGGAGAATGCTTCAATGTTGGTAAAGGTGGTACGCCCGGTTAACCAAGTATATGACTACGCCTTCCAGTCTCTCCTTACGCAATATTATTATGCGATAGTGCTAATCGTATCATAACGATCCTGAATCGCGTGGGAAATACAGTGTCTGCGTATACCAGCGAGATGGGTACTCTTGTAGCGGTCAGAGTCCCCGAGGGCAGCTTGGAACGACCTCAATATAATTATCGAGATGAAAAAAAGAAAGAGTGAGAAAGAAAGTACAAAGAAAAAGTGTAAAAAGTCATGGGAGCCAGCACATAGCTAATAGGAGTATGGAATCATCTGATATTTTTTTCTCCCTAGTGTTTTTGTCCGGTTCGTACACGTATAGATACATATATACATTGGTACAACTAACTCTGTGTACCTGATGTACTTTTCCAAAAGATACCTGCGGTACTGGGAGTGAATGTAAAGAGCGGCTCGTTCGAATTCCCTTTTGAAAAAAGCTGAGCATTCCATTGTCTTATTGTCCCAATCGATCAATCAGCATACCCACCACCATACTTCTTAGTCTCCGCACTGTACTTCTTGTAGAAGCCATTAGCCTAAACTCGGTTTAATAGACGAGGTGCTGGATGTCGCTACCAAGCATCACCAGCCACGAGACGTCAGATCCTAATCTCTTTCTGCCTTTTCACAAGACGGACAGTCGGCAGTACTATGTATACCTATGTACTTTCCTCAGTACATAACCTCATGGTTAGAAAATCCAGTACCTTCTTATTGGGTAACATGTGCCTACACGACCGAATCAAACGCTTCTACTGCCGTATCCTCGGACTCAGTTGCATCATCAGAAATCAAGGAAGCACTGTAGACAGTACTTACACCAGCGCGTGTCATCGTCGCTTAGATATTCGAGGCCTTCCTCGAATTGGCCTGTCTATATCAAATCCATAAATGGGAGACAGAACCTTAGATGATATAAATGCCAAAGGATCAATAGATTAGATCAAACGTGCATTACAACTGTAAACTTTAATTTTTGTTTCTTGATCATCACGAGTCAGGAGTGAGTTAAGAGTGTATAAGAGTTTTTGAGGTGGTACAGACTTTATTCTCTGTGGAGTATCAAGTGAAGATGCAAAAGGGTCGTAAAGGACTGCTGATACCAGTACTTCTCGTTTCCTTGCTAATTCCAGCTAGGGACCAAGTGAAAAAAAAAAACATCGGACAAGGAAGGGATGAAACATACTCGGTAAAGCAATAAGATGGCGCAGACGGAGAACCTTGTTAATTGCAGTTTAGTGTTCTTGTTCGTAATTAGGTGCACTCGAGCACCTGGGCAGTCGAGCAGCCCATGCGACCTTAGTTATAACAAGAGGATGGTCTGAGTCAAGCAACTCGAAAGCCAGTTTCGCACGACTCTGATCATCGGATAATTACCACATTGCTATTGAGAATCGTAGGTTTCGTTGGTAGACCACGGCACTGGTCATTTCTGTGTTCCCTTTTGGACCAACTACCTAATATCCAATAGACTCAAAGTTGATTTATCGTATGCTGTTAGTTTTCTGTTTTCTACCTCTTTTTTTTCCCACCATAGACTGAGATGTTTGTCCAGGCCAGAATGGGGCTCGCGTTATTCGGTTCGGTATGGACGCAGGATTCCAACCGGTATACGGGCTCCTTCGTTTAACAACTTTGTTGGTAGTGTATTCTCCTTGAAAAAAGCTGTAACTTCGGAGAAGAGTCTTGTACGCATTGGCGTACCTTAGAGGATGGTATGAATATCGCGGGGCAAGAATAGCTCGTAAATCGAATAATTCTTTGTTCGAATCCGGTATCTATATGGGATCTGCGAGTTACGGGGTGTTTAGTGCTTGTTGGATATATACGGTGCGCCATAAAAAAAATAGAGATATATTTCCAGGACACGAGACGGTAATTATGCGAGCAGTAAGAGCAAAGGGTTGCTCGTGTTGTTTTAATAAATGCAAAACACTTTTTGAATATTCATGACTGCTGGTGGTGGATCATTTCTTTTGTCGTTGCTAACCCCTCGAGGCCAATACTCACTCCGACATCATCTTTCTCTTGGAAAAATTTCTTCCATCTAGCTACTGAACTTCAGGCCGATCGAGTTCCGTGCAAATTTCGTCTTAATTGGATTTCGCGTTATCCCATCCTACAGCATGAAACGAAAGGGGTTGATTTTCATAACTGTATCAGAGGTGTTTACACACTTCACGTCATTTTTATACGTTGGTACGAATATCAATCCTTTGTAAATTTGACATTTGCAATTTTGCAAAAAACTGTTTTATTCAATACCTCAACTTTTTTTTTTTTTAGATTTCTTGGATGAATTAGATTTTTGAGAATAGTTCACAGAAATTTGTACATTTAAGTAACCAAAGGCATGTCGTACCCGTGTTGAAAAATAAGTCTCAATGACTAATGGGTTCCTCATTGGCAGGAAAAAAAGGAAAAGAACGAAAAATATGAGGTGCACACTAAGCGCTCTTTTCCGACCCGGCGGAACTCCAGAGTGCACATATTTGCCGAACTTTTTAGCTTGGTTGTCGTCCGAAGTCGCCGGGTCGAGGAACGACGGCCGCCGCCACAATTAGCACCTCGCGGAGACGTTAACGCGCTTGGAGCTCCTGGGCTTTGCCTTTTCGGCCTATGGCTTCCCTTTTTTCACTTTACGGATTTTCAACCCCGAAGGGTCAGGGCTGCTCGGGAGGATCGCGCGTATAACCATGGTGGTCTTATTGTTATCCGGTTTCTGATTGTTTGTCCTGCCCGGTAGCCGTCTCGGGACCGCTAAACAAATTTATTTATCGCGTAGCAAGCGGTCGGTGTGTCTCCCAATGGAAGTCGCCCTTACTTACTTCTAGTCCTTAACGGACAAGAAAGAGTAACAGTTCGAACTAGCAATAGAAGAGTTGAATTTGACCAATATTACAAAACAAGAGTCCGTATCTTCTACGTAGTTCTCGACTAAACGGCATGCAGGGAGCTGTAGTGTATTTGGGGCGTTCTTAATTTCTTATTGTGAATTAACATGCCACACGTGTGGAATCACGCGAGCATGAGCGAGTATCGTGCTTCCTAGTTTTCTTTCGCAACGAAGGACCCGTGTGGGAGAATGCAGCTGCGGACTCTGATAATGGGATCGCGTACGGAGCCATGCGATTATGGGATGTGTGTGCACATCGCACATCGCACATCGCACCCCGTCACGTTACCGATAACGAGTTACACTGGAAAACGCACCCGACCCTCGACGAACACAGTCTTCCTTAGTCTCATTTGACTTCCTTCACTCGAGAACACATGTCGGCGTATAAGGGATGCGCGTCGAGATAGAATAATTACATAGAGTCATAATTTTCTAGTTAACATTTAGTTTAAGGATACAAAAGTTAAGCAGATAATTCCTCGTAAGTTAGGCCACTTTTGCACTTTTCTTTTTTTTTTAGTTTTAAATTATTGCCAATTTTCATGAACGTCACATCGTCGCGCCGCAGGCCACAAGAGAGCGTCGTCCTCTCAGGATAAATGACGGGACCGCGTGGAGTGTTGAGGCACGAAGAAACGAGTCGAGAGAAAAAGACGAATAAAAGAATTAAAAAAAAAAAGTATCTGTGAAACGAGCCCACACTGGAATCTGAGTGTGGGTGGACGCAGATTACGAGGCTGTCATTCTGCGCGCAAGAGGCGTCAAAGCTGCATAGCACGGCATGCTTTTGCACCGATGCAAATTTCGCATCGCGTTGCGGAACGTCTCGTGACCTTACGTTGATGGTCCTCCAGTTCATATTACTCATGGCATTTAATTACATTAATTAAGGATACATTTGATACATTTGATTACGAATATTTCTCTGGATGGGACTTAGTTGAGTCTGCGGTGACCTAAGAAACGATTAGCCATTAACTATTTCGCGAGTAACGGTGAAGACAGGTACATAGGTCGATAGGTAGCTCGTCGTTCTGCCTATGTGGTTTTCATGTTACCTCGGCAATTAACCGTATAATTTTACGAGTGACTCTTACCGTGAGTGGCCTCTCGATTGGCCAACGGTACCTTTATCGTCTTGCAAATTGAATTCTTGATGACGCCTGATGCAACGACATCAGAAAAGTTATCCGTCCACAGAGCGGTAGCAGTAGAAACGCAGGGGCCCCTGAATCGCCGCCATTTCCAACTGGTATAATCGTAATCATAAAGTTGAAAATTTATCGATGCTCACGATACCCGATCAACAGATGTTTCTTATATTACCGAAGAGAGAGCTGCACGTATTCATATGCATCTACATAAGTGCATGCATCGTTCGACGTGCAATTGCAATTAGTACGGAACGACTTGGTCGCGTTCCTTACCGTTTATCCAAACGTTTGCGTTTCCATGAATCTTCACCTTCTACGTTATCGCCATCTCCAGGCTCAAGACGGAGTCTGGAAAAGAGACGAAAGAACTGATTTCCTAGTGACGTAGTAAAAGGAAAAGAGTTGGACCACACAGCTCGCACGGTTATTACGCTTGCCGGCTGCGGCAGGGGCGCCACCAGTCATGGTGTTGAGGTTGATTAATTATCATTGCCGTGCCATCCACGTATTAGGTCGTTGAGTCTACGTGTGCACGACATTGTACTCCATAAGGTAACGTGATTCGTAAGGCATGTGGCGATAACCTCATGCTCGGAGCATTGGATGCTGTAGCTACACTCTATTGCTCGTTGCGTCAGCGCGTGACAAGCCATGCTTGGTAATTGCTAATAGAATATCGGAAAGCACTGCATCAAAGAGCGCCGTGTACGTGCGTCTAATGTCTTGTAAAGATAGCGCAGTACTTGTACAGAGAGATACGCCACGGTGTCTCGAAGAAAAATTATTGACTAGTGATCGATAGACGTGAAATCGAAGGCGCCTTTTTAGATGCGTCGGTAATAATGAAAATTTTCATTGGAGCCTCGGAGAGCGTTCATAGGACTGCAGTTTATACTCTCTATTCGCACCTGCAGCATCACTGTTCATTATGCACCTGTCATGTTTCACGCCCTTAAAACAACATACCGCTTGACCCGACTCCCGGTTAACTTGTCGATCCTGGATCTCGAAAGGTGTGACTCGGGTGGAATCTTTGCTTATTTATTTCCAAAAGAAATCCCTAGTTAGGCTATGGGCTTCCACTCGAAAGGGTGGGCTGCGTCCCATGGATATTTATACTGCAAAGCCTAAGTAAAGATGTGCTCCATTCAAGAGTTCTTTACGGGAAACAGTATAGTGGGACTTTGCGTACTAACTGAAGGACTGACTGTCTTCAGATCTGACAAAGGGATAACAGGGGAAGGAATTAGTTTTCAAGACTTTTCGTCATGGATGCTCGCGATTATTTAGAACTCGGAATATATGGTGACTTGTATCCGTCGGGCTTGTCAGGTCTTTGTTTGGCCAGTAAACAAAGAGGTGAAGTCTTGCTCCTTTTTTTTTTTCATTCTACCTTATGTCCTATAGGATCAGCATTGTTTGCTCTCGGCGAAACGCAGCTCACGCTATCTTTTCTCGCGATGCTCTGACTGCAGGCTGTTTCTCACTACCGTCCGACACCTATGCCATTGGC
This sequence comes from Calameuta haemorrhoidalis, assembly GCA_031763665.1. Lineage (NCBI taxonomy): Eukaryota > Metazoa > Arthropoda > Insecta > Hymenoptera > Cephidae > Calameuta > Calameuta haemorrhoidalis. The sequence goes on from JARPRH010000735.1 coordinate 29,488, forward strand.
AACACTGACAGACTCTGACGAGTCCATCCTGAAAATATTTGCATGTTTACGAGGTGCTCTTGCACCTGTGCAACCCTGAGTATAGAACTCAAGCTTCTCTTCAGGTTGTACTTCAAAGTGAGTTTACCGTTGGCTCATACTCCGTTTAGATACGTTTGCTATTGTCGAGTCGATTAATTTCTATGGACGTTAGAATCAACTATCACTAGCTGATGAATACCTTTACACTATCAGAAATTACAGTTAAGCAACGTCGAAAAAATCAGCGTCCTAAGAATTCAGTCTGATTCTGGCACATCACTGAAATGATCGTCCCTCTATATTTAGTGAGAGAGGCCAACTACTGTGCCACTTTGACAAATTCCAAGAAGTTGAACAGCCTTGGAAATTGCTCTCTTGGAAATGTCTTAATTATCATCGTTCCAAGAATGCAAGTGTCCAGCTACTTCTTGCGGTTGTGTGAATACTTTTTTTTTTATTTCTTGATAGAAGGGAAGAAGCTGGACCAATTTGGCTGAACTATGATATCGGTTGATAGTCGCTCGTTCGGTTGCTTGCTCTGCACTGAGTATCCATACCAGCGTATTAATGATCGTTGGCAGTGGATGTCACTGGCATGGAGAGAGCCCAGAGAGAGGTTACCAAGTACACTGAAGTATCCACTCGAAAGAGCTGGGTGGGCTAATTAGCGCGTTGCCTGGCAACCGGACGCTGAGTACATTCTGCACTTTGCTCAATTCCCCCCCCCCCCCCACTCTCTCTCTCACACATATACTCCCTTTCTCTCTACCTTTCTACTCCATAGAAAGACATGTCAATCGAAATTACGTTTGCGAAGGTACGTAACGTTATCTAGTTCAATATTGGTATAGCACGAAGGAAGTTACTTAACTAAAATTAGAATAAAATCGTTCCTGTACAGTCCTTCGGAAATAATTTGGAAGTCGTATGAGGCCAGACAAACGAATATTCCTTGTAATATTCCGAGCTGAACGGAGCCGTTTTGTCGGCATCCTGAGCTGTGAAATTGCTCCGACTTATCATTCCGCCTAACGAGGCTCGGCTTTTCACCTCTTCAGGCTTCGAAGTCTGTGCTTGTCACCTTGTGGGACAGGCTCGAAATCCTCAGAGGGACAAGGTTAGAGAAGTGGATGAAGCGGGAGAACCTGAAATCGCCTGTAATTTGTGCCTCTGCCGACACACGTTGCAGCGTCCTTTTATTGTTGGTATTCATTGTTGTTTCATCCCCTGCCCTTTTTGCTTGACACCTTGCCACTTTACCGACTTCTCACACTCATCTCATTCTCTTCTCTCTACGCTCTCTCAAGTCTACGTCCCGACATTGTTCTATGTGTTCTATTCTCGTTTCTCAAGTATATTTTTTAACGTACTTCTAAACGGACTGGACTGTATTGTATGAGATTAGCAGGGAACGCATTGTAGATTCGTGACAGACCGATCTACAGACTCCTTTCGAATCCTTCCAATTAAATGTCCTTCTACGTCGATGATCGACGAGCGTCAGAGATTTTTCTGGTAGTTAGTGAGCCATTCAGCGAAGATCTCGTGAGATTGTCACCTTGCTGAGATCAATCGAGTCCCGATATCCACTCTGCGTTGTCCCACTTGAAACTTCAAACGCTTTAATTACGCGAAGGTCGCATCTCAATCGTATCCGATGACTATTGACATCGACACAACAATGACTTCGCGGAGTGGGAGCGACAAAAGTGATGTAACGAGTCGACAATGAAACCACGGGATCACGCTAGCGAGAACTCCCAGGGCCATCACTAAGAGACTCTGTAGGGAGGAGGACGAGATGGATTCTTATTCTTTTTCTTCTCGTTTTCTCATCTTCCTCGTAATCGTTGCGATATATTCAGACTGATTCGAACCGGACATGGAAGGCATCGATTTCGCAGAAGGATAGAAACAGAATTAGAAAAGAAAAGAGATGACTCGATCTGGTCTCCTATGAAGCCAAAGTCTCATAGACCTCATTAGAATGGAAATTACGAAGAACAGCTTGGAAATATTTAGAAGTGATGAGAGGCTGGCGGACACTCCTCTCGGGAGAGACACAATTAGAATAATCGGCGTATGGCATTAGGGTCGTTTTCTTTTAGACGCATTCGACTAGTTTAAAATGTTTATGATAATGGCGCGCGACCGCCCTGCATCCGAGGAGCCAACAATTTGCCAGACTGTGCCCTAATGTCAACAGATTAGCTGTAATAGTGAAATTACATGGTCGTCCTCTCTTTCGGCAGACAGACACACATGCACAGTGATACATTCATGCTCGTGCACACGCATGACAGCGTCACGACGCCTTGCCGTAATCCACGTAATCGGCTCCGGGAAGATTTTGGTAATGTTAGGGTTAGACATTATACCAGGGAGGAGAGGTCAAATGGCTTTCAAGATCTGATTACATGAATTATTTTTGCGCACGGATTTTCAAACGCGAAATCGACGATAATCGTCGCGACGCCTATAGAAAAATGAGATCATCCTTAAGGCATACTACTATTCTCTCTTACTATATCGTGTCGGCTTTCTCTCTCTCTCTCTCTCTCTCTCGCGCGCGCCCGCTCTCTTTCTTTCTTTCTCTCTCTCTGTCTCTCCCGTCCTCAGTCTAGACATTGTTGGCACGGTTGTCGGCAGTGCCAATAGGATGAGAAATAGGAGAGTTTTGGATCTCCCAGTTCGTAATAATGACGTAGTAGAGAGAGGAGAGAGTGAGAGAGTGAGAGAGTGAGAGAGGGAATAGAGATGACGGACGACGGAGTTCCCCAAGGGAACTCGAAGTGGCTGATCCATTGTTACGCTATCTCTCTATTCTACTCCACGTTTAATGCATAATCTATTACGGGCTTTTAACAATGCGAACCACCTCGACGGAGCACTCGCTTCATCGTCCTAGGGAATTGATCTTCCGCGGTCTGCACCCTCATATTTCACGAATGTTTTGACGTCTGCTTCGTAAGCATCCACCACGTCGTGGCATGAATCGAACTCGTGGCACCGAGGACTGGGCACCGGGCATTGGGCCATCATAGAGTCCTATATAACTTCTGTAAGGAACTTATGTAAAAAACCCATTTCTCGATCTGCGCTAAATGTAGAACGATGATGCCTGAAGACGTCATTGGACGCCATCCGCATTATGATAATCGTAATGGCAGGACGTACGGTCCTGATGCATCATTTGGAAAGGGATTTGAAAGCAAGGAAGACTAAATTCATCCTCTTCTCGGGGTCGTTAGGAGATTCTGGTCTGACTACCCCTCTTCCTTCTTATTCTGTAACTTTTTTTTTTCTTCAGGGTGAAGTCATTTGAGCATTGTGTCGCGTCACTTCCCGTAATGTGATATGTGGCAAAATTTCCTTGATCATTCTCGGGCTATTAATCTATTGGCGAGGATCCAAGGCCAATGCACTTCCAGGATATACATATTCAACGCGCACCGCTAAGAACTGGCACGGGTAATTGCGCGAGAGAGCTTTCCCCGTGGACGATCGATCTGGGACGACCTGGCCGCTCCTTCCTTATCCGGAATTGCCCAGTGGAGAGTCGGGTGAGTTGAAGGGTGAAAGGATGTCGGGGAATGAGAAGAAAAAGAGTAAAGCAAATTAAAGAAGAACCCAGTGGAATCCTGGATCCCGTAACTAGGGAATCTCTCCAGATACGTCCGCGAGTCTTTGAAATAACATCGATCAGGATTCCACGTTGTATGAACATTCAAAAGTTCCGATGATCCGGCACATCTGTCTTGGTTGGCATTAACTTTCGCTTTCAAAAGATCCGGATGGACGCCAGGTGTGACCTCCCCGAGGGCTCTAATGACGAGACACTGTATCCACGATACCCAGGATACAGCCAGAGATTGATATACCTTGTTAAAGAGCAGACTGATAGCTCGAAAAATATCCCCAGGGGCTAGAAGACCGCGATTTTTCCATGACCTAGGGTTAACCTGGTAGAGCAACCTCATAAGAACCTTTTTAAGAACCATAAAAAATTAGCCAATGAATTCCATAGAAAAGAATGATCTTTAGAATGGCAACTATAAGAATTTCTAGATTCAACTTGAGATTGGTTGATGGTGTAACAAACCAGCAAGAAGAGACATGGGAGTAAATGTTATGTAATAGTATAACCATCACCCCTATAGGAGCGTGGCCATGGTATGGAACGCAACCCTTTTGTCAGTAATGGCGGAAGGGGCGAGTTGAAGGGATCAGGCAGAATAAAAGAATGGGGTGTTGTTACGGGAAACGCTTTTCAGTGAGCTGGCTGAGATCTTTACCGAGGCTCAGGGAAAAAGTGGTTCTTCCGGACGGGGTTGGTGCAGTAATGGAGTCTCATGTTGGTCATGGAATTTTAGCTAGTCGTTGTAGGCCTTAGGAGTAAAGCTCAGAGAGAGGACCTCGTTATTAATCACGATGCTGCCATCTCCCAGAGCAGCGGCTGCTCGTTAGCAACAGGGGGGTGGGTGGGAAGTAGCCAGAGGGGATCTGGGTGGTGGCCATCTCTTAATTACTTCCGCGCCAATTAACACCGCCTCGCATAAAGAAGGGGTAGGAGAGTCAAGCATCAGTGGGAGTATGGCGCCCAAAAACTCCTGATGGCTCTGAACCACTCATTTTAAATATCCCACACGTTTCAACTCGCAATTCGGTGCGCGAATTTTCCTTTACATTTCTTTTCTTGCTTTCTTCGTTTTACTTCTTGGGCCCTCGATCCTTTTATCCAGTCGTCTCCTCGTCTCTCACATACTCTCTTGCGAACCATCGAAAACCATCCGAACGGAGATTTTCATGGCTCTCGGTGGGCAACCCAAAGAGTAAACCGGTCACGTTCGATGGAGTTTGGCGGATTCCAAAAAGGGTCGAGAGGGTAAGATAGCCGAGAGGGATCAGCTTTAGGCTTGGAAAAAAAAAGTAGAGTCCCATGGGAAGTTAATCAACTGGCCTTTTCTTGGGCGCCCTTACTCGAGGGGCGACTCGATCGGTAGAGTTTTCCAGTAAACCGACAATAAGCGATCGCGATCGTGGTACTATGATGCTTATCCACCCTCTTATTTTATCCACATCAATAAAACACTATCAGCATCCATTTCACATTGCATCGAGCGTCTGGCTTATAATGAAGACAAATATATATATAATTTGGCAACACGCAGTACAATCTCCGGAGCCAATGAACTGTCCCTTTCCTGTATGACGCAATAGGCATATCCCAAAATCCGATATATTGTATATTCGCGCTCTAATAATAAATATAAGCACGACGCATACCGTGAAGCGATGAAATAATGCGGATGGGTATAGGGTGGCCGATGATAAAGGATAGGAAGAGGAGTAGCAGGAGGTGGCGGTTGTGGCGGTGGCTGCGGCGGTTGTCGAAGTACCGAAAGAGAATAGAGAGTTGCTGCTTGTGGTGGCGCCATGCTACGCTATACTGTATTCTGCTGTGCTGTGCAATACCTAGAGAGGGTGGAATGGAAGTTGTGGATGGGAGATGGCGATACTGATGCCCCCGATGGTCTCGGGTATGGGGCATGGGGGTGGGTATAAAGGGGGCGGATCGCGGAAGACCCGGCACACAGCAAGTAGAGGGTGAATTGAGTATAGAAGGGGGTTGGCGATTGGCATTTAATTAGCGGCCGGATGACCGCCGCCGCCTCCGGATCAATACGCTGCCCCCGGGGCCAGTGTGCAGGAGGCAGTAACCCCCTACGAACCCCCTCATACTCACCCCTTCGAACGGAAACCTTCCACCCAAACCACCTACCACCTGAAACCGTACCGAACAGAACCGAACTCGTTTGCTTCGTCCGAGAGAACCAAACCCTTTGCTTTCCTCCCTCAACTACTACCCGTATCTGCCTCTTCTCCACCCCGCGCTTCCACCCTCCATTCACTTCGACCACCTACAAGTACCCCAACTACATAACGGGGCAGCCTCCGCTGACCACGCTATCCCCCACGTGCGCTGAATATCCGGAAGCACTTGTGTAAAATAAAGTGAACTGCCAGTAAGACCCACTATCCCCAACACAGAACCCCTTTTCAATTGATTTCTTTCTACCGCTGGATAATATTGCGATCCTTTTACTATCGTAACTTACCATTCCCACCGGTCTTCCGAATACGCATAACTCGTGACCGATCTTTTATAGAAACGAAGAAAAAGATTTAAGAAATCGAGAACGAACTCAAGAGTCACGTGAAGGCGAAGTGTGGGATCGCAGGAGTCCATGGGCCCATGTCAAATCAGTGTTTAACCTAAAACTTATGGCAGCTCGAATAACAACGTACGAGAATATCAGTAGACTAAGACGATTCTCAAACTGGCGGCACGACTGGTATCTCTAAGCAAGCGGCATCCGTGCGTTGCCAACGAGATAGAGTGCTCTGTAATAATGTGCCAGGAGTAAAAGTATATGTATGCACCTCTGCCCTTGTGCACCAGGAAAGAAAGAACAAGGAGTGTATAAAATACGGGACTTGTTAACAATGTTCGCACCTCGCGCGTGTACCGCATCCATACGTGTGCGAATCTCGCTGAAATTGTCCGTCCATGGTTCCTTTATACATCAGAAGAGAAAAGAACCCTTTCGGCGACCACGACCTTAGCCCCGAGATCCCCGGCAGATATTTCATTCTGGAGAATTTTTACGAGCCGATATATCACACATCGACTGGCCCTGCTATACCAACCGTGCCGCACCGAGACGCCCAAACACGACGCGAACGGGGTTGCTATTTTACGCGATGCGCCAAGCCGAAAGGCTGGGGTGCAGTAACGCTACAATTCACACTAGAATCCTCCCTTCGTCTCGCCCCCCCCCCCCCCCAGCATCCCTCGTCACTGCCCACGTATCCTGGCTCTACTTATACACGTGCAGTCTGTGTGAGCAACGAAATGCTGCAGATACTTGACGTTTCTCTTGTTATTAATAGTTACATCGTTTAAGCTAATTTAAAAAGTAGGAGTATTATGAGATTAACACGTGCGATTTATATATTAATTCGATCGATGGGAAACGTGTTCAATTTTGCAAGACCTTTTGCAGAATCTTCTAATTCCGTTTCAAGTTGGCCTATCGATTTTTTTGCTATCCCACATGCCTGCCGCTCTACGTTCGCTCGTTCGCTCGTTCGCTTTTGCGAACACTCCTTCTATCAGATGACGAGCTTCCAGCACGAGAAATTCTCATCATTGTATTATGTCCATCCCCTGTTGTCCATCCCTCAATTTATTACATGCTACGCTTCCCTTCGTCTTGCTTCGCTACTGATTGCTGATGTATTAACGCACCACTATCTTACTGGTAGCAATCAGAATTAATGTTTACATATTGTGAAAATTTGCACAGACAGCGAATAAAGGTGCGAGCTTGATCTAATGAAAATGGAGTAAAGTGTTTGGCGAATTCGAGTAGTCTGCTCCAATGAATGAAAGGGTAACAGAATTGTTGGCAAGGACAAAGTAAGCTGTAGAGGGGTGTCTGTAAAAGGGTAAGGGATGGCAGAGAGCTATGGTAGGTTGAACATTACTGGGAAACAATGTCCCGTGCCAGGAAGCCATCAGGGGGCGAAACGACGTCTAAATATCTCGACGAATGCAAATTAAGGAAGCTATTCGTATAGGTTCGTCTTAGGGGTGGTTCGGGCGCAGAGGCGAAAAAGCAAGAAGTTGGCCAGCCTGGGGACGACGGGGTAGATTTAGCCGCTCGCGTGTGTCACTTCATTTAGAGAAGTGTGGCTACGGAGTGTCATGGCTGAAGTTTGGTTGTTAGAGAACACAGTCCCTCCCATTACGCTATTACGGTTCATTTTAGTTTAACGGGAGATCGAGGCAGTTCGCAAGGTGTGGCCGTCACGATGAAAAGTCAGCCCTACACTCCTAGACAATGGCGATCGATAAACATGCCAGAGCGACCCAATCGGAAATTGCCGATGAATAGGGACGATAGATGAAAACACGCTTTATTAAAATGTCTAGTCATTTTTCAAAAAGATGTCACGTTACGATTATGAATTTGCTTAAAATATCTGGTTGCCTACGTGTACGTAATGTATTCAACCTGAGGTTTATTCGTTAAGTAAAAGCAAGATCTGTGACGTCCTAAACAAAAGCAAAAGAAGGATCTATCGCCATATGAGGGTAAATTAGAAAATGCACCCCTAGAGCGTGATGCGGGGTCGCAATCTACTTTATTAAATTCCGCAGGGTGTTTAATCGTGCGTCAGAGAGAGAGAGAGAGAGAGAGAGAGAGAGCCGACTTAGCAGCAGTCATATTGTTCTTGTTATCGCATTTAAAAAATCTTAAACACGTGGACTCGTACTGGCAGAGGCGAGAGAAGCACAGAGATGGATATATATTATACACAGCTACAGAGAGAAGCAGGAGAAAAAGAGAGTGGCACGCGTTCGGGAGGCTGCGCCCGTTTTACGGCTAAACCGTCGCGGATTAAGCGCCCCTTCCGCGTGCCGCGTGCCCGTGGGTAACCCTTGGTTATTTTTCAAATAGCTCGCAAGCGCTAATAATGAGATTTAAAGGGCAGCATACCTATCTGCTGGTACGTGAAAAACAATTTTTCTTCACCCTGCAAGAATACAAACCACCCCCTGTCATTTCCCACAGGCCCACTGCCAGCGCCGCCACACAGTGGTTTTACAATTTTCCCTAAATAATAAAGAGCTACGATCCCTTTACTCTTTTTTTTTTCTCTCTCTCTGCCGAACCTCTGTATTTTTGTGCATTGTCCTCATTACATCCCCTACAGAAAGAATTGCTCGGAATTTTCCCCGCGTAATTCCATTTGATTTAATAACCAACCAACTTCTCTTCACTTTCTACGTAAATGAATCATCATCCAACCCGCTTCGCATAACGAGCTAATTGCACTCGGCACATTAATTACGTGAAAACTAATGCGCGAGAAAGTGACCAGCGCGTCTCATAGACAAGCACGAATGTTAGGAATCAAGATTATATCGTTTTCGTTGAGGGTGAGGTTAGGTTAGCATAAGCAGTGACTTAGGGCTCCTATGGGTGTCGTAAGTCAAGTCCCGAGAACCTTTTCCTATTGCGGGATACTTTGTCGCCGTGGATATTTATCGTTCACGGCTGCTCGAGTTCACGTACACTATGTCGAAAATCCACATGGGTGTTGCGAGTATTCCACTTAGACATGAGGACCCCGTACGAAAGAGCAGATAAGCGCGCATTATCGAGCGTGTGCTTTAAGGGTTCAGGGCTCAGGGTTCAGAACAGAGAATTCTACGTTCACGCATTCGAAGGCACATGGCATATCTAGCGCCTCCTCTCTTTTCTCGTCCATGTATAATACGTTCACTGGCGTATTTCTTTTTCTTTTGAATGGCGTTGCCGACGAGTTAATTCCGCTACATTTGAAACGCGTTCCGGTAATGGCCAGATATATCACACAAATTGCCATTGTGGTCGCGACAATATGCTAAACCCTACTCGTTGCCAGTTATATCATGGCTGTTAGCATTTCGTTATTTTGCACCACACAGAGAGAGAGAGAGAGAGAGAGAGAGAGAGAGAGAGAGAGAGACTCGCTGCCCCGATACTTTCTCCTTTTATTGTATCTGTCCTATAACGAAATATTGGGCCAGTATTGTAGTCAATCGTTGGTATTACTTTATTTCAGGATCATCGATGAGATGGATTTCATAGCTAGTATGCAACATGTATACGTGTGTAGAGTACATGTTAATTAATTGTACAAAGCGTCCTGATTACGGAATCGTTATCCTCATTTCCGGATTCACTCGGCGCTAGAGACGGATTTGATTTGCAACAGGCATACATCCTATCTGTATGTAATGAATTCACGAATAAAGCTCTATTTCCACGTGCGCTAACGATGTGATATCTCTTGCAAATATCGCGGTAGTCTTAAATTCTGTGGAACGAGAGAAGCCATTTAATTAACAATGTCCAGGATAGCGAATCGTGTCGAAATGAATTATTAGCGGATGTTTACGAGATATCTAAAACGAGATCCAAAGTGATACTGCGAGTGGGGAGAATGATGGCGATGATGCAGTATGAATAGGACGTAAACCTGGCTAGTCGTGTTTAATGAACAGCACTAATCTCCCAATTCGAAACGCAACGCTAACAGCGTATACCGTGGCGCTCATTGTTGCAAATTAATTTGCCCAGCCCGAATTAAACCTCAAGTATATAGCTGAGCGAACGCGATGCAGCGGGAGCCTAGTAGGCCTTGCATTAATGAGTTCGAGGATTTTCGGGTTTTGGTTTTCAGGTATTTCCATTATATCCATAGTTAGTCTTAATCTTTTATTTTTTGGAAACGTGAACCGCATGGTGAAACTATAGAGGGAAAAGTGTAGGTAATGCAAATGGTTGTTCTAGAGTTATTCTTGCTGTAAACTTGGGCAGTCTGAGCCATCTTGAGCCATTTGCTTGTTGGATGACTAGACGGTTATTTCTGTCTTATCTAAATACTTGTGTGATCTTGCTGATGCTTTGTCCTTTGGCTCAAGTTGCGACACGGTGGAGAATGGAATATCGCGAAAAATCGTACGGCACCTGTGCAACCTTAAACGGCAGATATTATGCGATATGATAATAAAGCGGCGAGGAGGGCATAACCAGCAATAAATGTTTCGTGGCTCGTAAAAATGTTATTGCCTGCTGGGCGGCACGATATAAAAGACAGTATATGAAAATTAAGGAGATATAAAAGGAGGAGACAAGCGCCGAAATACGATGGAGGTATAAGAGAATGGGAGCAAGGAGACTGTATGCTATACTGTATAAGGGGATCTGTGTGGACGTACCTGACGCAACGTGGTTCAGAGTTCCAAAGAAGATTATGAAGATTCTTAGAAGAGTCAGGATAGCAAGATAAGCTAATATTATTTCGGAATCTGTCCCCATAAGGAATAAATAACCAAGCGTGTGCCTAATAAAAGCCGGTAGCTTGCAAAATATTGTCGCAACAGATACTTTAGCTTTATGGAGGGTGAGAGCTTGCTCACTGACAGAAGTTACGCTGCGAAGCTTTTACACGGTGCCACGAGATGCTGTCTATATAAAGACACATGGCCCAGGGTCGCGCTTACGCCTTGCTTCATTTGTCTTTATATTAACGCCATACGCCGTCGCGGAACAGCGCTGCTGCGTTACGCCATATAACGATCCCCCCCTGTATGTATAGCTATGGGAGCTTTCCTCTATAGTTTCTTGTATGTATGTTGTTTCTGATGTTGTACTTGTTGTACTTCTCCACTGCCAAGGCTTCGACACCTAAGAAATAATTTCACCCCTGCACTAGAAACCTTCTATAACCATAGCTACCTCATTGACTGCGCAGTGCCGTATCATCTTCCTGTTGCAACTTTCTTAACTGAAGTTGAGGGAAGTTTGCAAAAAGTATGCCTGACTTTTGGAAAATTCGCATTAATCGAGGAGCTAGACAGTAGCACGTAAAGGAATCATCCACAGGTCCGAGCAGGGGTATGATAAAGTTGTGTGTTGCGTTCATACATAAAGTAAGGCAGATACATAAGGTATGGAGTAGGGGTTGGACTCCTTCCCTATAGCGGTCAGGATTGGATAGTGGTTCCCAGGGGGTTAATTTTGAGCCGAAGGGCGGAAATATTCACGGTTCCTTAAAATCCGACAACCCCATCTCTTACGGACCCTCTCGGGTGGCGTTATGCCAAACGGTCACTCAAAATACCAGTCCCACCCTCTACCTTCTAGGAGGTTTCACCGGGCTCACCTTCACCCCTGGGCGATCTTCTCTTTTAAACCCGGCAACCCGCCGACCCGACGTACAGACTGAACGATTTCATCCCTTACTAAATGCCTCTGGACCATATAAGTATATCGATATTTAGGAAGGCCCAAATATACTCAATTCCTTACAGTGGTTGACCGTACCAACCCTTGGGATTTTTCTATTTACAGTCAATAAGGTGCACCGTCAATGGATGTTCCTGCGAGTCATTCACACCTGGGAAACGTCATCTACGCTATTGTGGAAAGTGTCATCATGGTTGGGTGCCGCACGGTGAGTTTTTACTTATTCTGAATTAGAAACTACGCTATAACATGATAATAGGAATCATTCCCAAAATCGTTCTTATGTAACTTATACGATATTAACGGTGCCATCCGTATTTCTCGTGGATTCTTGAAATTTTTTGAAATGTCAGCATAGCTCATCCGTTGAATCCTCAGGGACAAAATTCAATTTTCCGGCGATGACCAGTGCCATCCCTTAGTACCTTCACTGAAACGGTTCCCGCGTATAAGGCTGCGGACTTTATGCGCTCGTAAGTTTTAGAATGTATAGAAGGATATCGGCCAGTTACTCGGGGGGCACTCCCCCTCTATCTTAGACACTTCGATACGCGTGCGTATATATTTCTGGCTAACAGGAAGCCGCTACCTTCTCGCACACACGCGAGGCTCGTACGGAACACGTACATATAGAGATCTATATGTGTATACGTACATATATATATATAACGTGGCGTGTATCGCGCTTAAAATTCCGCCTGCTTGACCCACGATAGATTGGACGTGGCGCAGCATGGAATACATATCAATTTCTCCAGCATGTCCCTAGGGAATTTCAGGAGAGCACAGAAGCGAAAAAGCGGTTGCATTTTCTCGGACGTTTCCCGTTTCACCTTAGCCCTTGTTGAAATATCTCGTATGTGGTTCCCTAAAAATTCTGCCCTCGAAATTTCATCCACGGTTGAAGAGAAGGAGAGAGATCTTTGTCCCCTGTCAACCATCGACAATGGAATCATGCGGGAGCATGATAATGATAATTGGCCAGAATCATCGAGGCGGACGGAGTAACTAGCAGAGGCCTTTTCAAAAATGGACAACAGAGTCATTTCTCTTTCGTCGCGGTCAATCAAATGATTGTGCCCGGCAACTAAAATTAGAAATCCACTATAGGAACTTGGCTCGGCTTCTTATGCTACAGTTTGGACACACACGTAGCCATTTGTGATCTCACGTGCACGTGCATCTATATCTATACGTGGTGCTCGTCTCAGACTTCCTTAGTCAGGATGCCGTCGAGGGTTCGGACTACATGCCACTTTACTACTTTTTTATCGGGCCTCGACGTTCTTCGCCCGTTTAAACATGGCAGCCCTGCTTTCACGAGCCGATGCCGCGTATTTATTTTCTCGACATCCTAATTGTATCGGTTTCTCAAGTCCCTACCGAAACCGATATTCGTCACGGTTTATACGTTCACCGACCTGGGCTGATTTTAGGAAATGGAATCTCGCCTGAATTGAGAGTTCAAAGTAATTCGAGGGAGACACGTCAGATCGGGATGGAGTCGGAGCGGGAAGAATGATACGTATAGGAATCATGAGTAATATACTGACAAAGACCTTTTTAAATTGTAATGAGCTGCCAAAGAGTGAATTATGTGCCGTCCAAGTGCCATCGAGTCCTAGCCAGAAAAACCCATCCTATAAAGACCATATATATTTGGCCCCTAGTCACCCATCCACCCCACATCATGAATATATTTACATTGATCGGCCGTCTCGGCATTTTTCATTTGTCGTCGTGCCAGCCTGCCGAAGTATGTTCATCCCTTGATACTTTATATCGTTGGGACTTGGAGACGTGGAGACGCGCCCAAACAAAATCGAAGGACTTCTCAATCCAATTCTTCCTGCATTCTTCATATAAGTCTTGCCCTCTATGACCGATGATCTTACTCCGAGGCCACTGCTTCATGTAGAATTCCTTCACAGATTCTTTTTATCAGGACGTGTTTTTTTGGTTTGGAATAATGGAATTTTCAAAATTTTGCGAGAGTGTTTCTGAAATAGTCCACGATGACGAAGTCATGGCTCGCGATTCTCGAGGACAATGTACATTCAAAAACAACATCTGCAGCTCCATCTGCGTCGTGATGGCAGCTGCTACGCTCGCGAAGAAGACGTCGACGATCCTTTAGCCCTGGAGCGACTCCAGACTGGTGTGTATAAATCATAAAAGAGCCCAGTCAAAAGTGACATACTCGGCCCGCCGTTAATAAACGCGTTCTAAGCTGTAAATTACCGATAGAAGGGTGGTTTGCACCCCATAGTCATTCCGGTTTCAATGCTGCCGCCCTAACGTCAGCCAGTTGGGTGCCGAGCTACAAGAGAAGGCAGCCAATGGTAAGCGCTGCCGACTGGCAACTCTAAGGGATGTCTCCTTTCGTTTAGGGGCTGCGTATTGCATCCCATTAAAAGCACTGGTAGGTTTGCCTTTTAGAGGCTAAAACACGAGCCTATTTGTTCTAATATGAAACCAATGCTAATGGCAATATATCATCGCTCCTTTTCCCCTAGATCGGTTCGCCCGCGGGCTGCCACTCTATGAATCATTTCTTGGATGCTAATGTATCAATTTATCTTGGCTCGCCTTATTAAGACTTATTTTTTTTAGGTATGTCCTCTATAAATGGAAAAGCCCTGTATGTCCCACTGTACGGCACTACATCAGCCGACTGTGCCTGCCCGTCATAAATCCATAGAGGCAATCCTGAACGCAATGCTAAATTGTCCTGTACAAAAGTGACTATACATATGCACGCATCTATCCAGTAGGTAGATAGGTACGAATATACGTGCTATCCTTTAAGATTCCAATTCTCATTTCTCATCATTCACCAAGCAAAAGTTCAGAGTGTCTCTTGGCTTCTGACCTCGTTGAACTTGAAAGGATGGGTCTGTATGCGTCATGTCAGTAAGATCGGGCTTGACTGTGTGTGACTCCTGTATAAAAATAGATACGGAATACATAAGCGAGAATCGCGTCGATGCCGTTCGAAACGAGAGGCTCGTGTAGAGACGAGCGTTGAGTCTGAACGGCAGTCGGTATAAGACAGCGTTGGTGGGCCACGACGTCGCGGTGTAAACAGTGAGGCGCCGCGACGCTTTACGACGCCTCGCGACCCCGCGGAATGTTTAACTTACACAAGACTTTCTGGCACTATTAGCCATTTTACCAACTGGGAAATCTGACTATAACGGAGACACTGTGCTCGCGACTGACAATTGACATCTTGTATCTTCCTGTCTGATGCAGAATCTTCTATTTATATCAAAATGTCCTATGTAATCTGCGCTGACTATGACTTGAGCTGGGTATCGCTAGATTTGTGAGCGTCGTAATTTTCCGGATTACGATTAAATATTGATACTTCACGGCTGATACAGATTAATGTGCGCCACTCTCGGGTTCTTCGTCTTCCTCCTAGTTTCCTCCTTCGTTCCTCCTCACTGACCCTGTCCTTCCTATTCTGGTTAGATTCCTGACTTCCCTTATGGGGCAGTGCGGTCTCCTTACTTCGACAAGAATGCTATTTGTCTCTTGGCCTAGCGGTGGCTCACCCTTCAGGACACGAACACACTCCCGCAGGACTCCTTCAGCGTTCTTGGGGTAGAGAGATTTCTGATTGCCACCTCGGTCCTAAGGAATCACGGGATTTCTTATCTGTTACGATACTCTGTTTATCTTCCCTTATGGATTTTTCATCTTTCACTCTCTCTCTCTCTCTCTTCCTCTGTGCTCTATCATACGCTCAGGTTGGGTTGGCGTTTAGTTCTTTTACCCCACTGAAGTCACAACCACCCCTCTGTCGACTTTCGGCTATGATGAACGGTGTCGCTAGGGGAAGGCATTTATTCCGAGATAGCGTCCTGAGGGAATCTATTAGCCGGCTGAATGAATGTTACCTTATTTACTCTTTATGCTACGCGATAAAGGGAAATTATTTTAACGTTAATTTATACGGGAAATTATACCTAGGCATTTCAAATGACTTCTGGTAAGCGATACCTGGTGGAATCTTCGATAATTCAGTAAGCGTGCTTTCTTCAGAGAAGATAAAAAACAGTCTTTGATAACTTTGTTTAGCATATGCACACACCTGCATCGTACTGCAGAGAAAGCGTCGTGATGGCGCATGAGTGTAAGGCGAATAAAGAGGGACACGGTAATGGCCGTTTCGTCCCGGTCCTTCAAGTAATTAATGGCGAACAGTGTATTGAGCCTGCCCACCATAATAATCAATAATTACTAACGATTATTAAATAATACATTTATTGCTTCGCAAGCACGACTCTGGTGGCCTACACTATAGCCATCTTACTCGATAAATACCGGTCGTATAAATGACACCTGGTTGACACAGTCGACTAGGCATAACCTGTGAATGGTCCTTTCTAACGGTAAAATGACTTTTCTATAGCCTAAAAAAATCTATATTCTCGAAGATCATAAATATCAGTCATACACTTTGTGCTATTTGGCATTGCAAGTAGGACCCATGGAATATTCACTAGGGTAAACAATCCTCTATTACATGACTATACGATCTATGCGGACGACAGTGCCTACGTAGTATCGAGGTCGTAAAGGTCTCTTAAACCGCAGAGAGAGTAGAAGATGCGGTCAGGAGGTCTCACCGAAATTAATGTGTCGCCTCCTATCACCGGTGATTGACAGCGACGTGACCACGACAAAGTGCCGACGTGTAACCCCTTCCT
>JARPRH010000735.1:49228-64903 GCA_031763665.1 Calameuta haemorrhoidalis
TTGGCTGCCGGGAGGGTCTCTAATTTCACTTCGGGTCTCCATGGGGTCGTGCATTATGCAGGGAAGCAAAGGGTTGGAAGTCTCGAGGGATGAACCTGCCGACGTGACACTGCTTGGCCTTTGTTAATAGAATTACCAAACAGCATGTACTGTAGAGTCCGCGATCTTGCATCTCATGTGCACTATTGTTTCCATGCAAAGTGAATTCCAGCAGACGAGGTCCATTTCCGTCGCGGCAGCAGTCTAAAGAAATGGTGGCTGTATCGACGTTCAGAGAAACGATAGTCGGCACGGTGCCGCGACAAAGGTTATCACCAACACAACCGGCCTATGACATCGATCAGTCTGTGTCACCCGCTGAACTCCGTATCGCTCGACATTAATTATTATTGCCTCTTGGACACTTTTAAAAATGTCTGTTTAGTCATGTCAAAAACATATTATACTGTAGTCTGTGATAAGACTGATAATCGAATCTGCAATGTGACCAGTTCGATTTTCCGTTGTTTAGTGTTCGAAAAAAACCAATGCAACACTTAACAACAGTGACAAAGAAAATGAGAGTTAGAGATAAACGGAATTAAAAAATGAATACAGTTCAATTATCGCTTTGTCATTTAAACATAAAACGTAAGGTATGCTAGCAATATCGTCCCAGCATCCGCTGACAGTGAAAATATCTGGACCATCCGGCGTCTACATTTTATGAGATAAACAAACTATTGGTGACCCTCAGAAAACTGTCATTTTCATCCGCGTAAACTCGTGTGACAGTTTCCAGACAGATACCCTTTCGGAATCCTTGAGAGGGTGAAGAGTATTTCGTTTCTCGGCAGAGGACCATTCCTTCTTCAGAAAATCTTGAATCGCAGTTTCTACGAAAGAAAAAAAGAAAAATCTTTCCAATAATCCAGAAAAATAATAATCTATCAAAAAAAGCTCAGTGAATGGGTTTGAATTTCCTGGTTTTTCAGTAATTTCCTCTCTTTCTCTCTCAGTTCTATCGTCCTTAAGTTTATCTTATCCGTGTTAGATAGAGCATAGCCGGTAGTAGGAACCTTGGTAGTCGGTAGTTGGTACGTGGCACGAGTTATGAATGGAAGCAGTGTGCGGTCACGTCAATGCGTGAAGCGTGCGTGAGGTTAGTTACGCACCGCTTGTTGGGCTTCAGGGGTGTCCACTTGCCGAGTAACTTACACCGAGCAAACAGTAAAGGGCCCTATCACAACAGAACGAGAATCTCGTGTTACTAGAAAAGAGGGAGAGCCTCTGCCGGACTATGAGGCCTCTTTTTCACACGTCCTGCCAATGACAAAAACAAGAGACACTCGAAAGGAAGACGACAGACGTGCGGATGGCTGCTCAGAGACAGAGGGTTGTTTGTCTCCGAGGAATAAATCAAGACCGCATTTCAATCCGCAGAGTATGAGTATGTCAGTCTGCTCGAAGGAAATGTGGACCGAGACCATGTCTCATGTGTTCTTTGCTGATAAGAGGAGTTATCCTTAGAAACGTTATTATTTATCTGTCTATTATGATTTTTTTACGTTTATTTATTTATTTTATTTTATTTTATTTTTTTTTTGGTAACCTGAAAATAATTGCGAGCACATGTGCTTGGAATATATTAATGATATTAGGGATGAATTAAGAGGATGAATCTTTCACTAGAATTGGTAGCATGGATCATGGTATAATGAGTGGGATAGGTTAGGTTAGGTTAGGTTGAGAAGAGGCTGATTTATCGATGAGAGAAATGAGTGCATCCAAGTAATCTTTCATAATCCAAAAGACCAAGGTAGGAATAATGGCAGTTCGCATGGGCTTGCCAGGCTCCTCGCGGATAATCGAAGAGTCCCGTCCGACGAGAGCGCAAAAACGGAGTTTCATAATTGATTTTCTTCCTTCAAAGTTGCTATGCAGTTATGCACCCTTCCAAGCTGACTACTTGCGTTAACGTAAACTTGCAGAAAGCTCTCGGAAAGTGTAGAGGCTTCGCTGCAACTTGCCGTTGTTAAAACTTCGCTAATGCTTTTAACCCGGATGAAATTTCAAATCGCTTGTTAAAGCTTAAACATCTGAATATTCGATATCATTGACAGTATATTTACTAGTTGCCGAATTGAGAGCAAAAATGTCACGTAATTTTTCTTGTGGAGTCTCTGCAAAAAAAATAAACATCAAAGCTGACATAGCCACGAAATATCACTAATATAATTTTGAATGAAGGCGTGTATATTTTTGTATGAATACCTATCGGGACGTCATATTTAGAAACATGTCCCATCTGGCGATGTTGCCGCGTCGATATAATCGACGTCGACGTATTACAATAAAAAATGGTGAATAAACATGGCGCCGCACTAGAGGCGGGGATTATAAAATTCTTGCGCAAATCCGTGGAAAAATAAACGGCGCCCAGGGCACGAGGCTCGCATTAATAATTCTCATAAAATTCCAGCGCCCGTTTCTACGAGACGCATAAACATAAGGCGCTAGGCGTCGTTTGTCAAACAATAGTATTCGTTAGTGTCTCTTGGTCACGGGACGAGCACGGGCCTTTTTTAAAGTATGTTTATAGGATGTGCGAACGGGAGAGACGAGTTATGCTTCGGGCACCTGGTTCTACTGTAAACGACTAGTCGTCTCGAATTAGTCGAATAAATACACCGTGACGTTCCTGCTCTATGACCTCTTTATCTCCTTAAATATCCCCAAAAAATTCCAGCAGCCTCAGCAAATCCCCAAAAAATCAGTACGTCCAACCCACTGAACTTTATCACAGTCCCTCCCTTGAAACTTCAGCAGAATCTCAAGCGATCGGTCTTGCAATTTCTGGTTAATTCTGAAATTTAACGTAACGGGGTACAAGTAATACCGATTCCGCATGCGTTTTACTACTTTACACGTTACGTCGCATTTGCAAGTTGCCCGACAATAAACGGTGATGTATAACGACAGAAGTAGCAATTATTGAATATTACTGCAATAGGCGTGCGTTCCCGTTATTGGTATTACCATATACTGTTATTTGGAGTCTGCTTTACAGTCTTCGCTAATGATAGCGGCAGTCCAGCCCCTTCTTATTATACTTCACAATGGTTCACTATACGGGTCGTGCGTTTCTTCGTTGGTTGGTCTGGTTGGCTGGGTGACTGTACCTACTTGCTCTGCTCGACCAAACGACCAAACGACCAAAGGACTAAAGTACGTACCAGTCGACAGTCCACCGTATATAAATCATCCTAATAACCGTGCGGTTCCACCTGCAGACTGCCAAAACGTCCGCGTGCGTATTTCGTTTGTGCCGCAAACCTGCATGCATTATTCAAAAGTCTCAGGGACCCGGTTGCACTTTGCATAACCTCTCGCGGGGACTAGCTGCTCACTAGCTTAACTACCTGCCGATCTACGAGTTATCCGTTCCACTCAGAATCCAAGATACAATTCGGCTTTTATCTTTCTTGCTATACCCCTCCAACACAATTAGCACCTGATAATTAGTACAGTCGTTTGATTAGCAGGAGAGAACGTGAAATTAGTAAGTCGGACTGTTCTTGGTAATGACCAATAATGTGTTAAGGTTTGCGTTTACCTGTACGTGCTAATCGAACCTGACTTAGATATGTATTTATCTGAATAGAAATATATTGGGTTGCTTCGTAAACAGGTATCGTGTCTAAATCTATTTCTCGATTATTAGAGAACGATGAAAAAAAAACTGAAAATCTTTTGTTTTGATACAGTTTAAGAAAAATATTATTCGCTTTACAATGTAACTAGGCAGGTGGTTCACGATGCATGAGTCCGATAGGAAAGTCAGGATCCGTGGCGAACTTCCGGATCGCGTTTGCGTACGCGCGGAACGCCGTTCCGGAGGAATGTATCATAGCGGCTATTATCGTTAACATGTAAATGTTGCCAGTCTAATGGTGTCTTAATTGAGTTGACCATTAGACCCTCCCACGTGCCACGCTATGTCTGGTAATATTAAGATATTAGCCTCGTTTGTATAATAAAGGTATTAGGGACCGATTGAGGTAAAATGTCCATTTGAAAAATTCGTCCCTTAACCCGTCACTTTTTTTCCCTTTGTTCTTTATCGGTGATGACATTGGCAACATCATAGTCTCGCATGTAGCTCGCGTGTAATAATTGAAATTAGTCAGGAGCGTCCTAAGTCTTTATGAACTGAGGAATAGAATTCTAAATCCAATCTCAACAAACCGATTATTCTCATCAAGTTTGACCCTGCTACGGTAATACTGGTAAGATGGTAGCACTGTACGAACCTGCAAAGCTTGATAGAGTCATAAATAGTGCTATAGCTCATTGATCCGCATAATCGCATGCATTACCGCTCTTCTCTCGGCGTTTTCTTGTGCTTTTCACTTTTTATGCCGCCGGCTGTATACCGTGTGTATTATTATACCACGATGTGTATGAACGTCTTCCTGAGCCTTGCAACCTTATCAAACTTTAGTACCTAAACCGATGTGTGGGCGATAACAGATTAATTTGCCGACTGGCAAAATCATCATGACGTCCAATGAAATTGTTCAGGAGATGATCCTGATGATGGTGAACCACTAAGCTCTGACGTGCTCCTAAAATCATGTTTGAGCACCGCAGCGGCAAAGTACGACGTCCCGCGGGGGCGGTCGCTTTGACCCGGTAATGGCGTGCCGAGAAGAATGGGAAATGTCACCAGGGGGCGACGGGCACAGACCGCTTGGTCTCGAGTCAACCTTGATTCTTTTTGTTCGAGCCGACGCAAGAGCCACATGGGGTTGGATCATTCTCGTGGCGTCATTAGTTGTCTCGTCGACGTGCGCACATTCTTCAACCGATGAAAACGCATCGTCTCCATAAGTTTTTCGTATTACTTTCAAGGAAAATCTTTTCTTGATACTAATGTCCTCTTCTTCGCCAAGACGCATGATTTTGATAGTTGAACATGAAGGTACAGTGGAATTTGATGGTGTCAACTATCAGGGTAAACAGGTAGCTTTGATTATGGCAAAGTCTAGATAATGGCTCGTGGCCTGAAATGATGGTCTGACCTGTCCCGGGAAGAAGAATTTGCTCTCCAAGTCGATCCCTATCGTCCTTGCAGCACGCGCCGACTACACGATTACAAGGAATTCTCGAGTCAAAGAAAAGAAACGCGTGTTTTCGCCTGAACTAATGGCAGCAACCCTCGTAAAAAGCCCAGCATGTCAATAAGGTCTGACCTGCTATCCCAGAAGAATGGAGACCGACTCAGGGCATTACAGTAAAGATGACAAAAAAAAAATGAGAAATTTAATGAATCGAGTTATGGGATTTTTGATAAACTTCCGATCCTCTTAAGTATGCTTAGAGTTGGTGTTTTTTTCTTCTTTTTTTTTTTTCTTTCTTTTTGAAGGAGCTTAATCCTCGTTCAAAGACAGTAAACTGCCCAGTCTTGGCAAGGCAGTGTAATCAAGGATTTCTTGGTAGCCATTCAAAGTAGTCAGTAGTGGGTACTTTCGGCAAACGAGCCGATGCGCAAATGGAAAGAAAAAAGATAATGGTTGTCCCTCGTCTACCTAAGACGCGGGTAGATTAAAACAAAAGGAGAAAGAAGCTGAAGATGAGATAGAGGAAGAGAAGAAAAGAAAGGGCCGAAGGGAGCTGGCTGCTCTAAAAGCCAATCAAAGAATGACAGTCCGAAGACCGCCTCGTAACCTTCAAAAGGGCTGCCCGAGGGCTGCCACGGGATTGGACACAGGGCTACTCCATATTGATGAGTGACCGCTCTCGTATTCCTTGTTTTTCTCTTCTCTCTATTTCTCTCTTTTTTTTCATCTCTTCGTGAAACAATTGTGGCGCCTTCGGTGTCCGGCTGATGATGCAAACCGATCGATGAGATTTCAATAAGCGGTCCAGCCACCATCTTTCTATCTCACTTCGCTCAAAGCATTCTTTTATTCATCTTCCTTCTACCACCATCCTGCTTCTTTTACTTGCGCCATGACGCCTCGATAATTAAATCAGATTTGACATCCCGGCCAGGATTTTTCTAGATCAAATTTCTTTGTGCTCGATACCACCGCGAAACTGACATTTCAATGATATGAAAAATAACATTTTCCATAATTTTGCAATCGCAGTTGACATTTCTTCATACTGTTATTCACCAAAGCGAGGGTCTCTAGAATGCAGTCACGTTTGAAAAAATATCGCATACGGTTTATCAGCGAGGTTATCCAACGAGACAAAACTAATGACATGTCACTCGAGTTGACGTCGCGTGAACCTCATACTTCGTCAGTTTATCGTTTTATGGCCAGCTAATTAGTCACTTCTTGGATTATTAGTAGAGACACGTTGTCGTAGGGTTCGCAGCCTCTCTGCTCAGAGTAACAAAAGAATGTGTAAACGAACATACAAATAAGTGATAGAATCGACAACAGCTCTCAAAAGTTTACTCGATGAAATTCAAGAAAAAGAATAATAATCCCACAACAGACTTTCAAGCAGCTGAAAGTAGTGACCAAGTCAAAGCCAGACCGACAGTCAAGAATACGTAGCCTAACAAACTCCAAAGGTAGACGATTCCACTAACTTAAGTGCATATGTCTTCGTCGAAGTCAAGTTAATTTCTACGGCCGACAATGCACCGGTGATTGTGGAAGCTGCGCCCGATGACGGATTCTCGGGTTCACCTCGTGGAAGTCACAACAATGTTTGTTAGCGGAGGCGCAACCTTCCATCACGTTTCATAAACTAATGTTGGCTCATCAAACGCGACTAGGAGGACGGTACACGGTTGAAAACAGCGCATTTATTACCGGACGAGATGGGAGCTTGAGTTCTCTTTCTCCCCTAGCCTCTTCTCGTAGGATTATTACAAAAGGGGATGGGCAGCCGGACGAAACAAAAGAAGGAAGACCGATGCTCGAGGATAAATCAAGACTAACCAGCCTCGCAGCCTTTAATTCAGACGCGTGGGACGTTCTTCGGTGCTTTCCCAGAGAGCACCGCAGCACTCTAGCTTTTGAAACTACCGATCAACTTTCTATTCATTTGATATTAGCTACATTCCCCACTCTCTCTCCCTCTCTCCTCGTCAGCTCCTTTTTCGACTATGAGATGCAAACTAGACAATTAATATTATTTTGTTCCTATTTTGTTGTGAGCTTAGGGTGGATGTGGTGAATGAAATTAAAATTTGTATAAACTATTTCTAAATCGATATTGATTTGGTTCCATTGAGAAGCCAAAGATCGAGAGTAGGGAAGACTAAGAGCGCGGATAAGTACCGGCGCACGCCCGGTAGCAATTTATTCATTGCGCGCGCTAACTGGCCGAGCATTGAAAACCCGCTACGGTAATCTGCATTCATTTGAATAAATAAGCGATCAATAACCAATAATAAGTTGGGCAATCGCTGGTTTGTCATCTTAGCAATCCGCTGGGTGATAAAGTGCGTTGGTGCGTCGATGCCACGTGGACAGAGTATTCAAATTCTTATTGGAGCTCTGACAATTCCTATGTGGACGTTAACCACAATTCAGATTACATTTCCGTAAAGGTGGACATAGAAATTATATAATCTGTTTCCTGCTTCTATCTTGGACAATGAAACAGTCTCAGCGACGTAATAATGGATGAAAATAAAGTTGGAATTCAAGTTGAAAAGGATGGAACTGGCAGTGGGTCGTTTGAATTCGAGTGCGAACGTGCGAACGTCTCGTCAGCTCGATGGGACTTCATCTCACTTGCAAATGCGCGGCCCTTGGCATTCTAGTGAGGACGGCGCTGTGGCGCGTCCGGCCGAAACCAATTTGTGACTGACGAGGCGATTGGTAATAAGCAACAGGAACTCAAATTGCTTGAGTTTTTCTGCGCTCGTTCATTGGGTGTTGTCGTCGAGGGAGCCTTGGGAGCCGTCTTCTCTGCGTCCTGAGAAGGTAGACCAAGCCGATCCAGCGATCCCATTAACCGGACCCTGTTCTTCCTCGGGCCGACGCCCGGTCGACCAACAAGCCAGTCAGCCATCCGGATGGCCGCGTGTCTCTGCACACCGGCCACTCTTCACCCTGGTGAACGTGGACAGTGAAAGACTCTTCATCTCACTCTTATTCCTCTGATATTTTCTTGCTCTTCTCATTCCATCTTCTCGTCGCGAGAGTGAAAGGGCAAAAGGGATAAGAGAGAAGGATAGCCACGGGGAAGACGTTCATGGTAGGACAGAGGCGCTCGAGGTTCCTTATATTACAAGCAAGCTGAACGTGTTGTAATCTTCTCGAGACAATGGCCCACAGATGGACCTGTTCACAAAAAGACCAGGGGCCGATAATAGCCGCGACGTCGCCCAATTCAAACTTTTGTGCTGCTCATTTTCTTATGGACTTTTTAAGACATGTGCAAAACTGGATCCGTTCTACCTACCACAACGAGGTAGCACACGTCGAATTTTCAGCTACTTTATTCGCATGAGAAACATACTGTGATGGTGGTCGGCGAGTACAGAGGGAAACGAAGAAAATCTAATGAGAAAGCCAAAAAGCGAAGGAGTCGAGTGTGCTTTGGACTTAGCGCCATCTCGAAAAAAATAAAAATGTCCGTAGCGAACCTCTCCTAAAGAAGAGTAATCGTAAAGCAATAAAAAGGCAAAAAGGTCAAGCAAAAGTGGATGAGGTGGTGCAAGAGGGATTAGGAAGGGGAGGAGGGAGGTATGGTCTTAGAAGGGAGGAAAAGGAAAAAATTGGTGAAGCCGAAGAAAAGAGGAGATTCCCAATTACTTCTTGGAAGCTAGAGGGCTAATTGGTTCGAGGGAGGAGGAGAACCGACCATAAACTGTCGCCTGCAATCAGCGGATCCACGATTCTAGCCCGCGGGTGGATACTCGTAATACGTGGTCCCAACTTTTATAAGGACTAGCTCAGGGCATTATACGAGCTTGGGACCATGTACGAATTTACATTTAGAAAATATAATGAAGCAGCGTGAAGCGACCATTAGTCGTTCGGAGATGACAGACGATTTCGGACCCCCACAGCTCCTTCCCTTCCTCCTTCTACGGATGGGCCGCACCTGAACACCATCGGCCAATGAAACAAAGGGAGGGCCCTAATGACATTGGTCCGCGAACAGTGGTTTTCATCATCATTTTCTGCAATCCAATCATTACCATATGAGTCAGAGTATACTCGCTCAATTGACTTCAATTATTCCCGTCTCCATTGCGCAATATTCGTCGACGTTAATAGATAGACATCCTAAATCTGCCGGAAGGCAATGGCTGCCCTTGTGTATTGGATCACGTGCTTGGGTCGATTGAATGATTTCATTCGATGTCACTTGGTCAATGATTAAGGACTCTTTCTGTACGAAAAGTCAGTCGAGGCTATAACTGTATTGCATACTCAGGGACAAGAAAATGGCCCCGGGCATATAGATTGACAAAATGCTAAACGACAAACGAGTGGCTCACGGCCTTAATCCTTTCCGGGACAAAAACAACTGGTAATTACATTAGTTGCGCAATTCAACGCGTTGGCTTAAGCAGCGCCTTCCTCGAAAGCACCGGCGTTCCTTCAGTTCTCTCCGCTCTCATTCTCTTTTGCTCTCTTCGCTTCTTCGCCCGTTCTTCTCTGTCCTTCGTCCTCTCGAGAGATTCTCTTCAAGTTCTCATTCTTGTTCCTGGATGGGATTAGACCCCCTCTACTACGAGGCGCTTCAATCCAAAAAAATCTGTCCGTCCATCCATCTCGACGGGCAAAGAGGCGTGTCCTCTAATTATTATAATTATTTCGGACCGATACCCGAAACCGTAATTAACGCAACCACGCCAGGACATTTTGACAGATCCGAGTTCTACGTAATGATAAAAAATAGTCGGCTCTGAGGACCGATGTCTGACAATTACCTCCAATTTCACTGGACCATACATCACGTCTTGTATTGACCCTATAGATTGTGCGATCCTCTGCCCGTGCTTTCGTTTGCACCAGAATCATCCCTGAGGAAAAGAACTTTCCCGGAGGGTTGCCTAAGAGAGCCGATCAGTAGGGAATTTATAGTGTTATTACTACGTAGCTGTATGAATAATTTTCTGCTTAAGAGTTCCCCCCTTTTTTTTCGAACTTTCTCTCATGACACGGTTTGGACATTTTTAGGATATAATCGGCGACCAATAATAGCCAGCGATCGATAATTAAATCAGAGAGTTATTCCCGTCACGCGTCTACGCAATTATAATTAAGGATTTATTAGCGGCCGTGCCCGCCCCACGGCCGAAGACCACAGAAACGCCTCTTCGGATCCTAACAACTAACAGGGCCAAAACTCCTTAAAGACCGAGAGTATCTTCTCAACCCCTTGGCTCTCACCCTGGAGGGAGAACAAATTAAAAACTGTCCCAGTGGCCGTAAATAAAACGCGCTCGGCATTCCGCCCATCTATATACGCTTTTAAAAAAGGCCTCTAGACACGCACCTACATGATTTCTATACCGGGTGCCGTGCGAGCCACCATTTTCTCAATGGTTTCATGTTCGTTTGTTCCTGTCAAATGATACGAGCTATCAGGTACAGTCTTTATATTGTATCATTATTGTACCCTAGGTCTAATTCATATTCTCAAGGATTCTTTATTGGTTTACGTAATTCATGAGAATCCATAAAGCGTAATGACACATTCAACGTTAGAAAGTAAGAATAGCTAAAGGGAATCTATTTTTCCAACACCCGATATAACAAAGCCCATCGTCCATGTGGTGTTTCAGTAGAAGGATGAGATACTGGGTCCTGGCGCCGCATGGTCCGAAATAATGACACGGGCCAGGCCGCGGTCCCATCGGGGGAACTTTTAATTACAAACTGATGACCAAGCCAAACCCGAAAATATTATTTCCAAGGGGTTGTATTCTTGGGACCTGAATTTATTAGCGGTCCGTCTTACAGGGAAGATCGATCGCCAGTTTACGCTACCGAGTGTGAACGGTTTTTCGTATAAGACGACCCAATCTCATGGACCTAAAACAGCGGGCTAAACCATATTACTAAAATCCGCAAAATCATGGGAAAGCACTGCTGGTTCTCTGAAATAAAAAATTATCATCTCCCCCACCATCTTTTAAAAATGTCCCTTAATTCCAAAGTAATCAGTTCCCATCGGCCAGTAATCGATTTCTCAGCTATAACGAGCAGGTAAAACACGAATGCTTTGGCTGGTGCTATCCAGGAGAATCGTGAGCTCGTCCAGCGAATTTCGCGGCTAACGTAAAGCCGTAAGGCTCAATTTCTGCCTCAACCAATTCCAACTTTGGCGGAGCCCACGTAACGTAACTTCTGCCCGGCAATCTGACTCGAAATCACCGTTGGGTGAATTATCGTGGTAACTGCGTGCCGTTCCCGGATTGCGGCAATTACCCAGCCTGGGTAATTATCGAAGAGAAGGACTCGAGTGTTGTTTAATCTGTGATCTGCTGCTCGAAGCGCGGGCCCGAGGTTCGATTACGTCAGAGACCTAGCCACGGGACCCAAAGGTATAAGCCTGCGAGCGGGATCATCGAAGCATTCGTGATTTTCACAATATTATTTCATCCGCGTAACTGACAATTGGTCAACCCAATAATGAAATTGATATCAGCTAGAATCAAGGGACCGAGATGGTTGTACACCGGAACTATGTCGCTCGTTTGGCAACTGGGACAGTATTCTATTGGGAACTTACAAAAATCCTAACTGGCGAGCATAATATATTAGGAGTACCCAAAAGTAATGTCCTTTTTTAAATTGTTTAATAATTTAAAAAAGACAAAATTAAATATGGATACCCCTAATATTTCAGGGTAATTCGAAATTGCATAAATAAATGAGAGAATGTTTGCTGTTCCCATTACGAAGACACTTAGTGTTCCGAGTACGTTGGATGCACAAATGCAGATGGGTAATTAAACCAAATGTGTAATTGCATAATTGCGCAACTACCGATGCAACAATCATACGATGAAACGCGCTTCTAACGTAACATTTCCAATCTTTACGGTAATATTTACCGTATTTCTTTTGTTTTCAAGAAATGTTTCTTTATCGGTCACTTCATAAGGAACTATTTTTATAAAGAATAGTTGTTTATTTTCGCGATTGCATTAACCCACCTACGCAATTCTGTATCGCTATACATGAACATTTTGGTCTCATCATCTTCGCAGTATCCTTGATCCTGGTGGAGGAGAAAGAACGAAGAAAAAAGTACGAAGAGTGGAACACGGTATAGAGTGGCAATAAAACAACAACGAGTAGTACCAGGTCGTAGAGGCAGAGAAGCACGCCAGTCAAGAAGAAGAAGAAGAAGAAGAAGAGAGGAGCGTAAAAAGGATAGGAGGAAGTAGTCCGCATAAGAAATATGTAGGAGGAGGTGAGAGAAGAGAAGAGAACCGAAGAGAGAAGAAGATGAGGAGAAAAGAGGCCGGGAGCTATGCGTGCTCCGCCCCGCCCACGCTTTCAGAGACCCAGGACTCAGGACTCAAGTTGTCCACCTTCTTCGCGTAGTACAGCCATCCACAAGAGTGTAGACAGGATCCCGATCCTGTAGGACATGATCGGACGACCAAAGGTCTATCCCAAGAACTACAGTAAAAAAAAGGCCTATCGAGTAATTAGCACGATCTCATCGAACTTAACCTAAAAGGTTGACAATTGGACAAACATAAATCTTGAGTCAGGAATTTCTGTGAAGCGTATCACGTGTCCGAAAGGGGTGGCTCAAAAGCACCTAAAGAGGATGATCATGGATAATTTGTGTGGAATGAAGGAAGAAAGGTGTTCTTTTGCGGTCGATGGTACCCACACGCCGTAGGCCTGGAGGCGCCATCCCTGGAACGCTTATCCAGTATCCAACGCCGAGTAAGTCCGTGTCCCTCGCGCATTACCATAGCGTCGGCCACGAAGCCGCAAGCACGTTGAAGACAGTTCGTACCGCGTGAGGAATAATATCCCGGGCTACAAAAAGGCAAGTGGCGCATTATGCATGCCGGGACGTGGCAGCCGACGTCGGCGGCGTCGAGCCACGGCGTCGGGCCGCCGCCGCCGCCGCCGTCGCAGAGACGACGCATACTCCCTATACACTCCCTGTACATAACGTTCCGGGTCTGGACCATTGAGTAAACGGACGATACAAAAGCCGGACGTGGGTCCTCGTCTCGTTTTAAGCAAATACTGAATGTTAAAGGGATTCTGTATTTCGTTACTCCATTCCTGTCCCTCGGCCGTTCTCCAGGTTCCGCCCCCTTCTCTATCGACCTCGAATCCAACATCTACGCCATCTCCGTCATATCTTGCTACTGCTCTCGCGTGGGACTGTTTGGAAACATTGTTGAAACGTCAGGTGGAGGCTCAAGCCGGCCAGATGGTTTGCCATTGTGTCGAGCGGACAAAACCAACCGGCCCAATCCAAGCTACCAAGAGCTACCATCCAGCCATGGGATATGGATGAACCAACCCTCTCACTCATTGCTCTACGCGAGGGTAACCACGCTGCCGTTTAATGGAGGGTTGCGAAAAGAACGAGGGCATTGTTTTTTAATCGGCGAGCGACGGTCTGCCAAATGGCCATAGTGCTTTGTAACACACTCGCTCCTGGCACTTTTGCTCTTTATTTTCTTTCTTGTTCAATTCTTTATCCTTCGACCTTTTACTCGCTTTACTCAACCTAGTTGTCTCTATTATTCTCTTGGTACGAACCTACGGGAAAAATCAATTAAAAGAAAGATTCGAATGCCGCTCCAGAGCACATCGTTCCGTCCAGACTGCGATCCAGAGGGAGATTGATGCGCGCTCTTGATTAATAGTGGATCGCATCGATCGTACCGAAAACGGACAAGCGAACCGAGAGCCAAGATCACATGACAGGGGATAAAACAATTTATATGGTGCCTCCGCGGGAGGCGTATTGTCTTTCGACTACGGACTAAAGCTAAGCCGACGCTAAGACTCCACCTTCGCGTCTCGACGCCCGCCGTCTCCTCGCAACGCGCACTCGGGACACCTCACGAGAATTGGTCCCTGCTCGACAGGGGGTGGCCGTTGCCTTTCAAACCCTCGCCGATAATTATCGCCCCTCAGGACTCTACGATCTACCAAATGGAGAGATAGATAGTGAATAGCCAGGAATTCATCCAGTATCCTAGGTCAAGACGTCTCCTCGTCTCTTCTGATTTTGGAATCTCACGAGAAGAATTCTATTCAATGAAGTGGCCAGAATATCCATCCAATACTTCTCACGAGTATAGAAAACTACTGGTGGTGGGTATATACCATTTCGATAATACTCCAGCACTCATAAGTATTCAGTATAATCGCCTTTTGGATGCTGCTGGTATACATAATCCCCAAGTATAGTGAGATACTCGAGGACTCTTCGAAATGCCTCACCAAGTGTTTACATTTGTCTCTTTTGCCTCGTCGAGCTTATATGGTTAACACAAAGAGGGTTTTATAGTCTAGAGCTGAATCTCTGCCTTCTGCTTTTGCCGCATCAAGAATTTCACTGCCCGGTCATGGCGTGTCGCGACCCGCGACAAAATGCTACAAAGACAGCCTTGTCAATTACCACATACCATAAAGGCGAGTTCATTTATTGCCGATGAGTATCCGGTTCCCAAGTCCAAAATTTTTATTTCCAATTGTGACACCATGAGACTAGTCACCTGTTGATGTAAATTTTCGAATTCTCTCGGTTCTCCAGTTTTGGGAACTGCTTAATCCCCGTTCTTGTCTTTTTGCAGCGAATGGGTGGCCGTTATTGATAAAGAAAACTTGTAGATGATGTGTCTGAATTCACGAGGAGTGAGGATCGAGCAACAAAGGAGCTCAGTTGAAAATTGGAATGTTATTCCTGGATGGTGATCGTCACTTCGGTTTGTTTATACTGGGTGGGACAGAAATACAAGAGTGTCGCGGCGCCGTGGCACTGAGACGCGAACCATCTGCTAGAAACCGCCAGCGTCGCGAAGCAACGTCGTGCTATTTTTGACTATTTTCGATACACGTTGTTTGATTATGTGTGTGACGAGCAGTGACAAGGCCGACATACAAGACGCCTTCCGAGAAGACTTTCTTAGGTAACGAAGGTGACGACTCGCAGGGACACTTCTCTGAAATTACATGAGATTCTTCACACTTCGCTCTTCTTCCCTTTACCAGTTTTCATTTAGAGGTTCCTCTCAACTACCGTAGACATTACTCGGAGACTATCAATGACTATTTCGAAGACACGGAACCCAGAGGTAGCGCACGTCAAAGGTCTGCATGTCTGGATCATCCTTAAGACATCCAAAGAACGTGCCCAGGTCTTTTACGCTTCTTCTTCATTTTTTTTTCTCCTTATTGGATAAGGATAATACAGTGTTTTAGTTCAGTAAGAGAGCGAACGTGTTTTCCTGTAGACTTTATAAGTTCAGTGGAATTCTCATGATGTCGCGTAACCAATCATTACCCAAAGTGTCGCCTGGCGGGCTTGCGTGTTGGAATGGCTGGAATGCCAAGGGAACCCTCTATTATCTTACAAGGAACATCACTTTAGTGTCCCCCTCCGATTTTGATGAAACTCAACTATGTTGTAACGCTTGAAAAACTAAGAGACACGTATTTTTTTTTATCGGCGGAAAAACGGTTTTAGGGGGTGAAATCAACCCCCAAA
>JARPRH010000735.1:78231-97903 GCA_031763665.1 Calameuta haemorrhoidalis
TAAAGAGGAGGTGAGAGAAGGGATGGCTAATTTCTTTAGCGAAAAAAGGGCTTAACGAATCGCTTTGCAATTGTGTTTCCTCTTTTCTTCTCTGCAATATTCCACTCTTATTCTCTCACTCGCTCTATGGCCAGAGCCTTGAATCAAGGGGTGCGGAATGGAATTGATCACGTCGGTCGGCCCCAGGCGATATTTCATATACAGGCTGCGCTCACAGCGAAGCGACTCCGACGCCGTTAGAGTCACAGCAACGACTACGGCAGCCACTGTATCAATTCTGTCAATTGTCAATTCGAGGTAGGGTGAATAAAGCGCCTTTTGAAGTGCGGTTACTGGGAAGCGCCGTAATCCCATTTGGTTTTGGTGCGCGAGACACTTGGCCCGAATTAGGTATCCAAATTCGCCTATTTCTCCAGAAAATTTCATTTGCTAAAGCCCTCTTGGCCACCAGAGCCCCTTTTCTGTTTACTGCTATGGGCTTTTTGGTAGGCCATGTAATTACGCTTACGCACCACAATATAAGTACCTTTTCCTTTTTTTTTTCCTTTCTTTTCTATACACCCATTGACGCGCTACACCCCGTTTCGACAATAAACATTAAGCAACAGAATCTTCTGTCCAAAAAGCTATTCTCTTCTCCCATACTCGGTAACTAAGTCGACCATTAACATTACAGCTACCGATGATAATTATGGACGGGCAAAATAACTATTTTATTGACTGCATAAAAATCTTTCCATCTTTTGGCATTTCAATATCTTCTGACCAGTGGGTATGTACTAATCCTGGCGTGGGGCTTCGGATTATTTTGCAATTACTCGACTCGGGAGCGAATTCGAATAGCAAGGGGCAGTACGAGGCCAGGATACTCATGTAGTAGGAAGCTGCGGGATTGACGAGAATGAGTGACGAGCAGAAAGAGTGGCATGTACGCATGTGGAGTAGGCGCATGAGACCGTAGACGTGTATGAGGATGAAGGGCCAAAATAATGAGTCACCCATCTATCCAGACTGGCACAATACGAGCCCCAAATATCCTATAGTATAGTAACGTATCGGATCGCCTGAGGGGAGACGGCAGCTGAGCCACGGAATTATTGCGAAATTTAGATGTGCAAAAGGTTCGAATATATTGAAAATCGAAGCCGTTTGGTCAACCACTACAGATTCTAAAGAAAAATCGAGAAAATTACAAAATACTCTACAATCCCAATTTTGCATCGCGATACACGAATTTCGGATTGAAATTAAAGTTTCCATGTGTTTCGATGCGAGTCATTATTTCTTGATATTTTATAACGCGGAAGAAGGTTCGTACTCTCTATTCTCAATCTTCTAGAACAGCCCCTTCGCATTCCTGCGCGTATAGAAAAAGCCACCCCTTGGAGAAACATATCGAAGCATTAATCCCCATGGGGTGCGGCCAAAGGGGCGTACACCAAGCAAGGCTTTTATACCCCTTTGCAAACTGCATGAAAATTGCTTCCTCTACCGAGAACACACATAGAACCGTTACCGTTGCTTACGTTACGAAACTAGTCTTAGTTTAGTCATTCTTACGAAAGTGTCCAGAGACAGTCGGGATCAGCATCCATGCCCATTGATTTATTTCGGGTAGCACCTAACGCTATCAAGCAGGTACGATACGTGATTATAAAATCGTTAATACAAATCTATCAGTACAGACATTCCATTCTGAGAGTAAACAGAGAATTGATATAGCGGCCATTCCGCATCGGTGATCATACATCATGAATTCGTAACGGATATGTATAATATCGCGTACGCGCAGTTACACACGTTTCGGCTGCTGCCCTTCCGAACGTTGTGTAATTGGCTCGTTAAGAAAGTCTGTAATAAGTTCTGTGGTGCAGCTAACTCTGCGATCGCAGAATTGAACGAACGAACGAACGGAACTGGATAAAAAATAAACCCCATTAAAATTATTATCGCATCCGGTCGGGATATTAAAGGAAGTTTGACTAAAAGAGTATCGCCACACTGGGGTATAGTCTCCTCTGACTAGACACTTTCATGCAGAACGTCCGATGTTAATTTGAAAAAAAGTGCCAGTACCGTGAATGATTCGATGATTGGATAATTGTTTGTCGCAAGGATTACATTTATCTGTGTTAAAATGAGGATGTGATTCGTGCCGCCCTCCCCAGTCTACTCTTGTGCTTCTCGTATCACCTAATTACCGTAACGGAATCCACTTAACGTTTTTGTTAATTAATGCCCCAGTCCTCGTATTGTTTCTGCACACGTTATAATCAGTAGATCGTACGATGTAGATCCTCTATCAGTGTCTCGAATTTCCTTGCGACATCAAGATTGCAGGTAAACCGTACGAAGTGCATGACGAAAGTGCATTGCGTGTCACAGAAACTTGAAACTCGAAATAAGAAAGTCCAACCTCGTTAAATTAAGGTTCCAGACGTGTTTCTTGTAATTACCGAGATGTCTTGAGGAACCGTGAAATTTCCATTGAAAAGATGTCGCGTAAGCGTGTTGTGCATTCGTCGTTCGACCAATAAGAGAGCATGAAAAATGAGGCGAGGATTTAAACGAGGATGTAAGTGAATAAGAAATGTAACGCAGCGCGAGAATTTCAGGAGCGGAAACGAATTTCCCCTGGAAGAGGAATTGCCTAGGAAGGTCTACATAATTCCACGTTCCTTCGGATGCGCCGCCGCGATAATTTCACTGCAGGAAACATTTATTGCGAATTATTGTTCCACCGAGATAAGATGCCGTTCTGTGCTAGAGAGGTTGAAAAAAAAAAATTAAAAAAAAAGCACTCGCACCTCCTCTCATGTCGACGAACACTGCACCACGGAAGCATTACGTTATTCGACTCGTTAATGGAATAGTAAGCGTTTTTCTTCACGTGTCCTTCATGTTTACGAGTTTCTAAGGTTCAAATTGAAAGGGTGCTGCGCTACTGGTTACCGGTGGCGCTAACAATGGTAGACAGTGTGTACGAGCCTTTAGTCACGTCACGCAGCAATATGCATTAGCTGTAGTAATAGAGATGGTAGGACTGGGACAGGGATGTGAAATAAATATAATATATATATAGTAGAGAAACGGGTCAGAATTCGATTCTGATATCGGCACGTTAACCAATTCGTACGAGAGTGCTACCAAGGTGGAAGGTTTCTATAGGTTGAAATGAGATAAAGAAAATTGCGAATAATTCAAAGCCAAATTGCCCCGGACATATTCCCCGACAAACAGCGATTCCATCGGTGAAGCTCGCGCGAAACCACTCTACAACTTTTGATATCGATGCATCATCTCGATCCTCGCTCGCGAGCTTCTCTGATCGATTTTCATTCCGCGGGTTGCATGGCGGCTCGCTATCCGGGTGCTATCTTCGCAACCACCTCGCCTTCGACGACTATACGTTTCACCTACAAGGTGATCATGAATTGCAGTGACATGATAGGTGGGATCAATATGAGGTCTAGATGGGGTAGATAATATTCTAAGCATTGCAGGAGAAACAGAATTCACCATGGTTTAGTAGCTCATTGAATTTTATTGAGTTGATTAAAAATGAGTATAAGTCATCAAATGCAATTGGTCGTTATATAGAAACTCGACTAGCCGATACACCCTGTATAAGGTACGTGTAAGCCTTTGCTTCGGCCTGTGTAAGATATCAGCTAAGAAACGGGCCGTCCAAGAGTTTACGAGCGCTCTTGTAATTATCTCCAAT
The DNA here is from genome assembly GCA_031763665.1 of Calameuta haemorrhoidalis. NCBI lineage: Eukaryota > Metazoa > Arthropoda > Insecta > Hymenoptera > Cephidae > Calameuta > Calameuta haemorrhoidalis. The sequence continues at coordinate 81,956 of JARPRH010000735.1, forward strand.
AAATATCTCCGCGGCACGAGAGCGTATATCGAAATACTTCTGGGGGTCAGAGGTGAGCCTCCTACCTCCATCTTTCGATCAACGCGTTTCTTTTGGTCGCCTATTTCCCACTGATAAATTTATAATGTTCAGAGTCCGCCTGTACTCAGCTCAGCTGAGACTCATACCGGTCGGAAGACCACGATTCCATTTTCTATTTTTGCTTAACATGTACCTGGCCCTTAACAATTAGCGGGCTAATTCTGAGGCTCGATTCATGTTGAATATTCGAGACATCGTAATCGAGTGCTAGATCCATAGATCATGAGACCAAGTGATGAAGGGAGTCAGAATGTGTCTGGATTACTTTCTAGGCACATCCGATTTATACGAGGACGTTGAGACATCGTCCTGGCTACGCTCGAAGAGTCCGTCGGACATGGCCGAAAGCGATGCGTCTTCCTGGAGCTCCTAGTTGAAGTTGTACAATGGGTATAGATATCTTCTTTCCTATGCTAATCGGCTTCCTATTTCTCAAAAGAAAATTAACGCCCATTGCCCTCGATGCCAGCATTTTTCGTCTGCCGTAGATAATTGCGCTGCTGACCGATTGGACGTCTCGTCGAAGAAAAGAAGCAAGACGTGGAAATGGAGGCAATGAGAGACGACGAAAGGAAAGCGGAAGAGATGAGACATGGAAATATTAAAAAGAGGAAGTAGAACATTCTGTAGCATCCAGTATGAGAGCTGAGACTGGATTGTGGTGCCAATGAGTATTGTTGTTGTATCCTTTGAACAAAAGGGAGAACAATCTGAAAGGCGTCACGTCTCCAATGCGGGATGTCGGTGGTTAACAACTGGCTGAACAGGCCCAACTGGTCCAACTGTGGAATTGCCAGATTGTCGCCACACAAATCTCTTGGTAGCGGTGACTTTTATTCCCGATAATGACAGACCAACCGTCCGGCACGGTACGTGATCAATTTCTGGTCCTATACGTAACTACGATTTTGGCGTAATTATACGTCGCTACGCTCGAAGCGACCACAGTCACTGTATCCCATGACTCGACAGTGAGTCTGCCCTCGGACCCAACGTGAACAGCCAAAGAAATAAAAAAGGAGAGAATAAGAAAAAAGGAATCGTGTGATTATCGCGACAAACCGCATTTACGGACATTGATTCCTGTTTTTATATTTTGCTTTACGGGCCGCATCTTTCCTACATGTCTCAAGCAGAATGGAAGGCAATGTGACCAGGTGAAGCTAAGATGAGAACAGAGAAGTGCACAAGGGATAAAAGACGATGTGGAACGGAGCGAAGCGGTCATCGAGTCTCCCAAGCAGGCAGTCAGGCAGGAAGGCAAGAGGAGCAGATGGCCACGAGACGCACGTAATTGCCGAGCCATCGAGATTATTGCCTTTGGCTCCTTAGAGACGCCCGAAAAGAGATACCCCGATACCTTCGCGGTATTCGATCTAACTGGCAAACGATCGACCTCGAATCGAGTCCTCGGGTAATTTCGAGTCTGGGTTCCTACGCCATCGATTTCTCTTACCACCATTCTTCCAATAGAAGAAAGATAGGAGGGAAAGGAACAAAATGAGAAATAAAGAAGAGCAAGAAAAACTCGTTCCTCTCGTACATGATCTTTTTCCTCGTCTTCTTCATCATTCTTACCTTTCCCCTTTTTCTTTCGGTATATTCCCGTTCCATGTCTTCTTACCTTTAACGCGTCTCACTGGTTGACGTGCGCATCGCTTGGTCACCTGTCCCTCTTATGAAGGGAGTAAAATGACTTTTACGAGGAGCAGCCATCCTGAGGCTGTCCGCAGGAGGTCTCCGTAGAGGCCGACCTTTCTCGCCAACGAGATGTCTCGTTCGATTCCTCTTGACACCAATCTAACCGACTCCGTAAACGTCAGGTAAATTTTATTCGGTGGTTTTATTACGCGCTTCCATAATTTACGGTACATGTTACATTTCAGTGAGCGATTCCTCTGACCGCGACCACTCTCTCCTCCTATCTGGCTCTCCCTCTCTCACGACACTCGGATACCAGCCTGTCTAACTTAGATGTCCAACTGGGACACGGCTTGACTACGTAAACGTAATTAGTTGCAGTTTTTTCAAAGGAAAAGACTATCTACTATATACATATACATATGTATATATATACTACTCATTTTACTCAACATGTTCACTCGCTCCCACCATTTTACACCAGTCGACTAGCCAAGTATCATCCACCAGTCCCAGCTCTGCTATACCTCTAGTCCAGTCCCCATAGTTCTGCTCAGCAATGCGTCCAATTTTATGGGCCTCGTGCGAGTGAAGCTTGCCGCTTTCTTGACAGCGACATCACGGCTAGGTAGGCAGCCAACCGCTGGTCACAGTGGTTGCTTCTGCCGACGCGACTCTCCATGCATTTACATACAATGCCTTCCCATTTCCATACGTGCTATATTATGTTCACACGCGTCACACTTTTGCCTTTTGCAATAATGAACCCTACTCGCACCTTCACTTGTCGAATTTAGTAACATTACTTAAGGATTCCACACATATCCCTGAACCGAAGGACCAATTTCTAATTTGATCACCCACGCAGTCACTGCACCGCGCTTTAGCTGCCTATCAGCGACTGACCAATCATTTGATCCTCGCCATGTTACCTGCCTATTGGAAAGATTCCTTGGAAGTAATCCAAAAATCCCTCTTGAGTTGTGTTTTATTCTTTTTCTTTTTTTCCTTTTTTGATACTATCGTGGAATACAAGTAAGACCGAGTCGGTCGCCCTGGCCACAGGTACGTGCCCTTTTACGCGAAATCAATACGGACGATCGACAAGGAGAAGTCCAATCTCTGTGCAATTATCCGCACGCAGGAAGAGAGCGAGCAAGGCGTAACGTACGTGCTCTCGATCTATACCCGTGGAAAGAATGCCAAGAAAAGAGGAGTCGTTACATTTATGTCTTAAGCCTTTTCTTGCATCTGTTTCTTTGTTATTACAGAGAAACGTCTCACGAGAGTTCATCAAGTATATACGAAGTGTAACGTCCTATCGAGTCCATCGGGATAATCACAGTCAATAGTTTCCGACTGCAATGACTCGTCTCTTGGTGACTCCAGTGACTCGACGATCTTACGTACCGATGACAATCCTTACTGTATCGCGTCATATCTAAAGAGTGACTCGATGTTAATATATTCCATGGGAAACGGAGATACAAGTTGTCGTACAAGGTGCTCGGAAGTGGCCAGTGTGTGATGGAATGACTCGTGGCACCTTTGATTGATGCTCGACTCTGTATGCCTCGTGCATATTAAATTCCTTCTTACCATTGGAGTACGTGACAGCATCTTCTTGTCCTAAAAGGCCGCATTCGCGTTAACTACCTGATCTAGGTGAGATAACGTGTCCTCCCAATCTGCATAACCGCATATTGCGATTAAGTCTCAAGAGAGATGTAATCATGGAAATCCTTGGATTTATATAAAATCCTTTGATATCTCAATACATCCCTTCGTCATTATGTAGTATTCTATTAAGACTAAAGATGATATAATAAATATATATTTGAATAAGGAAGAGAATTTCATGAATTAGACCATCCTGTCCATTCGGATTCAGCATGGCTCGTAATGTAGTCAAAGTTACGTTCTTGACTCCACCTTAAGGACTCATGGAAGTTGTCCCTCTCAAATACTCTAAAGCTTCAGGCCACCAGAAAGATCTTGGAAAATGGGCGGCGCTCCTCTTCAAGATAAATTAGTTCTCCGTATTTCGTGTAGAGAAGCTGCGTTATGCCTTGGGTGACATCGAGATCAGTGTGGCCACCCTGATCGCACTGGGAATTTTTTTTCAATTTTTAGGAATATGAGGATTCAATACATTGAGGACTGTTGTCTAAAACGACTTAGGACATATTCGTGACTTCAACTGTCACTCAGCAGAACGGCATGTCTTCCCGTATGAGTCGCACGATTTCAGAGACTTCCGTTAATTTTGTTCCATGGCACATTTCCTATTAGCAATCACGAATATCTCATTGGGCTACTACCATTGGGGTAGTGAACGTTATAGTAGTAAGCTACGAACAAAACTCATTAAACGTCTGTCTGTTTGTTACGATACGTTAACACGTGCCCGGGCTCGCGGTACACGTATGTTCGCCGCGGTCTACGGTTCTAGAAGTTGTAAACAAATCACGAATATGTCGTGCACAGGGAATCGGCTAGTGCTGTTAACATAATTGGAATAATTTAACGGAGTAAAAGTAATTAACACAACGATAACGCAAAATCCCTAATAATTCCTCTCGGTAGCACCTATTTTTAATAATCATAATATACAAAATCATCGAGCAGATCTATAAATTGAATAAAAATAAAAATCATGAAGAGTCCCGCGGGAAGACAATCAGTAGTTTATTAAAATTATTTTGGCAAGCGTAATTACCAGTTACTCATTTTGAGTCCAGTCGGACTCGGCTCGCAGGATCTCATAGTTGGTTTGCGGGTTTGAATTCGAGCCAAGCAGATGTCACGAGGTCCCCAAGTCTCGGGGTTTCTGTCGAGAATACTTCGGCAGATTCACCATGAATGACATATGGCGTGGTAGCCTTACTTGTCCAGGACTCGATTCTACTCGGTTGGGTTAGCGTGTCGTCGCGATGACAGCCGACTGTGGTTTCTGTCATTTACCGATAATCATTCTGCCGGTTCCTCGTGTTCTTTATCCTTTCCTCCTCTGCCCGTGCCAATAAGCAACCCACGAGGTAACTTCCGGTTTCCTTAAGAGAAACAAGCGTAACAGCGAGCTGGCCTACCTACACGCCGGAAAGATGACACGTGGCTGCGCTCTCCCTCGTTACTTTTATGTATATTACTTCCGCCAGTATATAATGAACGTACGTGTTCTTCCCAACTACCTATAGTTACGTAGCTGCTTGATCACCCAAAAGAACTTTGCGAAGCGCCATTTATCGGATCATCACCTATACGTTCGACAGGTGTGCTTAAGTGCCTCGAGACGTATGTATTTAGGACAGAACAATTATGTGAATGTTACAATTTAATAAGATAACAGATCAGAGTTGATTTTCTGGAATTTATATGAGAAACCACACTATCGTATAAGAATATATTTCCCTTGTGAGATTTGAATATTTCGGGTGAATGATAAGCACTCAGAACTTATTAGCCCTTTTTCATATTAGGTTAGGTTTGTCGAAGTGGATCGCGAAGGGTTCGATCTACCCTGTCGTGTCGGTTTTTCATAATAAAATCGTCATCCGTGCCCCCGATTGGCTGAAATCGCTCGAGGGGTCCCACAATGCACAGGGGGTTTGTCCACGAAAATATTCGAAGGGTGAAGGATAGACATGGGGGGGGGGGGGATTGGCGGGGTTGGTAGGTTCGAGAAGGGAGGTTAGAGAGGCCTGTGGACTGTCGTTGTGTAAATAGGGTACACCAAGAGACACACGCCCTCCGCATTGTGCGTGCCCTCGTCTAAAGGGGCGCCCTTCTGTCCACACAAAGGGTTGTCGGGCTGCCGTTTTAAAACTGAATTTTTTATTCAGCCAACAGGAAAGCGGCCATCATAGGTGCTGTCGAGCCATCGCCCTCTCACTCACCATACACGTAGGTTCTACCTAGTAGTTCTTTCCGCGGCACATGGCTTCCCATAAACTCTTTACATTGACATTGACATGAAACGAGACTCTACGCTACTCAATGCTAATCAACTGCGATTCCCCGATGAATTATAAATCTAATTCCAAAAGTTATTTTGAATGTTGTGAATGGACACTTGAACACTTTTGAATTCCAATAGCTGAGATGACAAAAGCTACTAAACATAGGAGGTCGCAGCGATAGCCAATTGGAAATAGACGCGAAGCTCGAAGAGCACGAGGAAGAAGATGGGACGAATGTGAATTAATAAAGTCGCCATGACTATAGGGGGAGCAAAATAGGGGGAACATTAAATGGACAGGGTATAGGACAAAGTACATACCCAGATGCACGTGTGCATGGGGCGTACGCGGGGAGGTACTTACAACCAACCCTGTGCACGAGTGATTAGCTATATTTTATTTCACATGGGAAACCAGACAGATGAGAACTAGTTGAGTGGGAGCTTGGCTCTCTTTCATTAGGGAGACCCCATCCTCTCTTGAACCTCTTCCCTTGAGCTTCCTATCTTTCTCACTCGCCGTGTCCATTCAACTGGCGTCACTATGGCGTTGCCTTCAATAAGGATGTTCTAGTTCGCATCTTGAGACATAGGATGAGTATACAGGAATTCGAAGACTAATGAAACCGTACCGATACTCGTGCAACACTCGAAAAAGCAAATGGACCAAAGTCTTCTTGATGAAAATACACTTGTAAATATCGAGTGCAGAAAACAAAAGGAGAGTCGAACGATGAGGTAAGTCCTAAGGACGGATTTAATACGGTATGAAAAATCCGCCATTTCTCTGGGGCCATAGATTCCCCGTTAGTGTGTACCCATAGGCGCCGTTGGTTGGCAAACCCGTCCTTGTTAGCAGCTGCATAGCATCCCCCGCCTGTTACACAATGCTCTCACTCCCCCAAAATGATGGGTGCTTTAATGACGTCACGGGGAGCAGGGAACGCACCTGGCCTCCAGAGGGAAACCCACCACCAATCGACGACGTTCACCGTCGCGAAGCTTCGTAGAAATGGCTGCTGCTGTCGTGGTTGCCAAGCTCTTCTCATACGTCTTCCGTGGTCTAGCTACGAAAATTATTAAGGGTACAATATCTCGCAAGGGTTCAAGTTGGGACATTTATACTTATTGTCTTATTGTGACCCCGACCCTCGGCCAGTCATCGACGTCCCAATATTCCTGGGCCCTTGAAAAACTCCAAGGCATCCACCATCCACGACACGTTTATGAATTTATAGTCCTTTTGTCCAGCGGTAATCCCTCGGACAGGTACCTACCGTTTATGGCTCCATTGTTATTTGTATGAAAGCGGAGATCGTTTCCATATTACGCTGAAAGGCGGCACCACCGTAGCCCTTTGCTCGTAATTAAGACACGAACCGCGTTATATCCGAACGGGGAGAAGAGAATCTTTTGAAAGTTTTCAGCTGCGAAAGATGGATGCAGGAAGGAGAACGGGGTTGGTTACCTTCGTCCTGATGAGGATGCTGCGATGCTCCTCGTCCTGCTCTCCTTACTCTTTCTCTATCTACTGTAACTGCTTTTCCATCTGAGGTGGCTTCTGGTTGATGATGCATAAATTACGTCGACTAATGGCGACGTTAAAATAATCGTTGAAAAGCCCGGAAAGTATTAGTGGCCTCTTCGTTCGTGGTCGCCCTTGCGTTCCGCTCTTGATAGAAATCATCCTTGTACATCGTCCCAGAAGAAAGGATCACTGGAACTAGTATGAGTAACAACCATGAAGTGCTCAACAAGTACAGTAGCAGTCTTGTCGAAGAGTCACGTAGCCTTAACTTGGAGTGCATTGTAGATAGGAAGAATAGAGTGCACCGAGAGGTGGACGTGAGAGGTGCGCCAGTATAAGGTGAATACCATGAAGTACCTTCTATAGGTAATAATTCTATGGCTCGTGCTACACTCTACAAGATAGATCTTTAGAAGAAGAGGCGAGAGCATCTAGTAAACAAAGGTATTATACTCCTTCCTAATATACCTAACGTTGCCACGAGTGAACGACTCAGATTCAAGAAGAAATTTGGAAGATAAAAGATAAGGCTAATAATTTCAACTGAATAATTATTTTGACCATGAAGAACGTAGATTATATAAGTACCACAATTGATATCTGTCGGTTTAAGGCGAAACGACTAAAAGCAACGTATGTAATATGCAAATAAAAAAAGTCAATGTCGCTTACATACGAATGAGCGGTACAAAAGATTTGCGAGCAATATACCAATAGAAGATCAGGAGCAAGTATAATCTTAGGTGGATGAGGCGAACGTTGGTATACGTAGTGGGATAAGGAACATGAAGAAACGTACGTACGTACTACGTAGTTCAGAAACGTACGGATACGAGTATCTACTCGGCTGCCCCGTAATTACCGGGGTCGGCCTTCAGCGCAGCAATTTGTCAAGGCTGTAATATTCCCGGCTATGGCATTGTATACATATCGGTGGATGCCTCCCACCAAATCAGATAACATCTCGACGAAGCACTCTCATGCCACGCTCTCGAAACCATCCATTTGAGGGCCGCCACGTCTCGACTCGCCACGTACCACAACCAGACTTCACGCCTTTTCGAATCGAACTTCTCCACCTGCTCCGCACCGCTTCAACTTCACGACTCCCTTATTCCTTTCAACACTTGTTACAATTCTACGCTTCTTATGCTTTTATAATTGACCAGTGCCAGTCTTTACCAATGGACGACGGATCTTGATGTACTTGTTGATCCTCGGCTGTCTGAAAATGTCTTGGCACAGTCGCATCGTCAGAAAAACTCCAACACGTCCCGACTGGAACGTTGTACAAGAGATATTTATTCTTTACAGGGAGTTCTCGTGGTGTCTGGTTTAATGGAGCATGGCAGTTGCAGGAGAGCACAGACTCTCTTGATGTGGGAGTAAGAGTGCAAGAGTGGTCTACCTATCTAGATGAGATCTTGTTCTCTTGGGGCGCCCCCTGTAGTGTCCTTAGGTTCGTTACACGTTGCTCTTGCTGTCCTGACATTGGAAAAGCACCAAAAGTGCCGTCGACCTGGCCTCGACTCTGCGTCTGCGTCTGTGTCTGCGTTCAGAGTCCCCCTCTCCATAACGCCTTGGATCTACTGCTTCTACCATACGAATTTGCCATACCGGTCAAACTCATGGGTTCTCTCTTGCGTATTGAAAAGAGGGTGGTGATTTGATCCGATGGGGTAGCTAAAACTCTACCCCTGCCGGATTGAAACGTAGCCATTTTGAAGGATACACTGCAGCTTTTCGTATCTAAAAATGGCTGGACGCCTGCTATTGTTCCTTCGTTCCTCGTTTCTTCAAGGAACATCCGCTGAAAGATCTCGTAGGGATCCTTCGAAAAAATGCTGCCTCTCTCGAAACCTGAGAAGAATTTCCTGACAAATCTGGGATACGACCCTAAAGGGCAGAGGACGATCTTCATGAGGAGGTAGGGAGGAAGGCTGAAAAAAAAATAGAGAAAGGGATACAGAATGGGGAAGGAAGGATAAGGAGTGACGGTTGATTTTATTGCGTCCTAATTGGGATGACAGAGACATCAATGGCGGCGACTTTCAAAGAGACCGTAAACGTTTGGTTTCGGGTGTAAACTCGAAATTTTAGTGTCACTGCCGTTTTTTTCAAATCCTCCACCCGCTTCCCCATAAGCTACGGTGTTTATGGGGTTGGTGCAACCGCCCCCGTACGATATAATACATATTATTAAACGACACGTTCATTGCCCGTAGCGAAGATTAGCTTTTGCCGCGTGTCGTAAATGCACTTTAACGTTCATGGCGGTCTACGATTCCTTCAACTTCAGAGTCCTTCAGCTTTCAATAAACTGGATATCCTGCCGTTTCGTACACCCTTATACTCATCCTTGCGTACCAGGGGAGGGATTTCTCGTTTATCCCCCATGTGTTTATTCTTCGTATGTATACACGACTACAGAGGATATACATTTTTTAAAGCCCTGTATAAGTGTAGAGACCCTAGCTTAACCTGATTTGGAGCCTCCTGCACATTAGGTACAATCATAAGAACGTCCCCGTCCCCATGTAAACCATGTATGGCTTAAGGGTTCGCGCAAGACATAGTGGCTTTCTTGTAATTAGAAATTTATGCACTAGTTCGCCAGCGTGTTATTCAAATGTGACACTATACATATAGTATAGTTAGGCAAGGGCCGACATCGCGTATCACATTGTAATAATATGCGATATTTATACGCCTGTCGATCCCGGCTATTAATTATCCTGTTAATGGTCCTGGTGGACATGACTTCGATCGGCATTAATAAACCTTTTCTCAGATACAGACTCCAAGGGCTGTGTCTTATACATTCCGATAAGTGACTTCTTTGCTGAAAAATTTTACAGGGAATTTTCAATCAGCTACCGTAGCATTAGCTCCAATAGCATTTTTCAATTTCTCGAAGAGTCGCCAACTTCGAGGAAGAAAGAATGAAAATGAATAGGTAAGAGTTTGCAAGAACTTTCGATTTCTCTATTTTGATTTTGGAGGGATGAAGAAGAAAAGACGGTATAGGAAGAAGAAGAAATAGAAGAAGGTGGCTTCAAAATGAAAAAGTGTAGGAGCAAGAGGTCTTCGAGGCATAACAATAAGCAGCTGCTCGATCATAAAACCCAATCAAGTCCCACGCAAGGAACGGCTGCTTTCAGCGGGTCTTTTAATAAAGCCTGATTCGAGATAGCGGGCCCTAGGGGTGTTAATGGTGCGCCAAAGACACCGGGGGGTTCCGGAAAAAGTCGTGACTCTTTTTCTAGCTGGCGCACCCCCTAGAGAGTCAACCAACCATCTCGACACCGGCGTACAAGAGCAGATAACGATCCTCGACATGCGTGCGACCCCTAAGCTCTTTTTTCTTCTTAGTCCTTTTACTACCCTTCCTCCTCCATTCATTTCTTTTCCTCAACTCGTTATTTGCACAAATCACGCATGTACCCCTACCACCAAAATATTCACTTAGCGATATTTACGTTCCTCAACTATTTTTAATGTGCTCTGACCCAAAATGTTGAACACAAAAAAAGAAAAAAATTTCTGTAGAAGTTCGAAAGATTCGTTTAATATAGTTGTACAAAGTTAATGTTCGAAATTTCAATAGCCGATATACTGTAGTAAAGATGTCGTGTGGGCATCCCCTTCATGGAGAACACGTTTACGGTTCCCTGAAGTTCCTCATTAACGTCCCCACGCAGATGGCAGGACGGTTCCCACGGCCAGATTATGTCTCACGCGCTTCACGTTATTCGAATATGTAGACGCGCACTGAGCGCCATGAGCGCACCGCTCACGCTCCGTGTAGGATGGGCCCACAAAGTTGGGAATGATTTTACTTTTATGCTTAATATTCACAGGCCCTAGGCATTACCGTTCTGACACTAGGTTTGTATCTGGTACAGCTCCAATCCCGTCCTTGCTACTCTCTCTGGTCGACCTGCATGATCATTCGCTCACCCGCTCACCAACTTGCTCGTGTCCGTGTCGGACGAGATAGAACGCTGACAGCTTGACAAATGACTGGCCGATCCACGTTTTCGCTAAAATCAATCACCCTCGGCCTCAGTCACCTTTGCACTTTGCGCTAAGATAATTGCCCGATTCTCTTAAAATTCTACGGTCCATTTCACTTTCGTCTCCTTCGACCTCTCTCTTTTTTTTTAGCAAGTACCATTTCCTTTCCTCTCACACTGTCCTCTTTCTCTCGATGTATTCTAGTCCATGGTTCTCTTTTAGGAGCTTTAAAATGATGTTGATCATTTTTACGGCGTTTTTGTTATTTCTTGAGTCGAAGGTGAAAGGATTAGTATGGGTGGGGTTAGAAGCGTCGCTCGATTCTTTAGCGCCGGTGGATAAGTTGCTGCTGCTCCTCTTTGCGAGAATCTTCCGGCAGCAAGGATCTTCGACACAATGAGAAACAGGGGCCGCCGAGAAATCACGAGCTAGCCTAATAAAAAGATAGAGATACGATAGCGCGGTCCCAGAAGGTCCTTCGGAGGCACAATGGGGTATATCATGACGGGATGACACGGCTGTTTTTGTCAATGGCTACCCACAGGCTTCGCATTGTACCCGAGCTCTCCCCCCCCCCCCCCCCTCCCACCGCCTATATGTATATGTATAATGTATATGTGTATATCTCCGCTCATCTCGTGAAGCTCGCGTAAGTCACGCGTCATCGTGCAAACCTCCGGGCACCTACATATACACGCTTCAACCATAGCCATATCTTCTCTATAGATCGTGTTCTCTTACAAAATTCACCTCTAACTCGTGAACCGACTAGCTTCTATGACTATCGAGTGATGTGGTCAATGCTTATGAAGAAATATATGTGTACGTAATGTTCATATATGCAATAATCAACATTAAAGAGATTCTCTGAAGGATGTACAAGAAATTTGCACAGTAACAGGTTCAAGGAAAGCCGCCTCCTATTATGTTCCTAGTCCAGAAAGGTGGAAAGACAAATGGAAGAGCACCGATAGGTGACTGCGAAACTTTGTAAAACGTGATTCGATCTTGCCGATTCCCTCAGGAGTCCTGAAGTCCTGGAGTCCCGGTGACAGGCGGACAAAAGGATCCTGGAATCCCTTTTGCGGTTGCCACAGTGTTTTCCAAAATTTGTACCAGCGGGCGCCGATTGTCCGTGGTACATGGGGGTTCCTCTTTCAAAAAAGGCCGCTTACGATCGTTCTCTCTCTCTCTCTCTCTTTCTTTTCTATCTCACCCTCTCGCCTTCTCTTTTTCTTTCTCTTTTCTGTCGCAACGCTCGAGTGTTTTTCCTTCGATCTAGCATGGTTTAACCTATGCAGTTGGTCATTTGTTAATTCCATTGTCGTTCACTTTGCTTGTTCTTCGCACGAAAGACTCTCAAACCAAAGTTCATAAGCTACTGCAATTCAGAATTTCAACTTCGAAAATTTGCACAAAAAAATTAGGGAGTAGCGCTTAACTAAGGTTATCTAATGGCAGCTGTTAAAATTGACTAGCGTCTATGAGCTAGATAACCATCTGCATATACGAATACCTAGGCAGATATAAATAATGGGTATGGTCCAAGATGGACCCTAGTGGAGATCGAACATACTATCAGTATATAATACAGCCTCGTGGCACGCGATCGTTCGTACGCACCTATCTAAATTGAAAGGAAACGGCCGCGTAATAACTTTATCTCTTGTATATGTACGCTGTACGGTGTATCGTGTTATATATAAATTATATACAGCCAGCCGAATGGCACTTTGAATAGACTCGTTCCAATCAATTCGCCTAACGTCTTTTTAACCCAATTAATTAGGGTTGCCTTCGGGCATAGGGCGGCTTAATGCGAAATACTTGTAGTTGACCGGCAGTGACGTCACAGCCACGTCGTCCGCGCTGACGCCCCAACTTCCTGTTCGCTAATAGATATTAATAGTGAGAGAAACGTCAATTTATCGAATGGCCACCAATCCGATAATTCTAATCTAAGTATCATTTCGGTAGGGACTGTCAATTTTCCCAGCAGATCTTTCGACGCTTGTAGTTTTCTACTTGTGCAGTTAGCAATTCTAAATTTGTCTAGATATCAGTATCTCTACCTGCCTAATCCAATGGAAGAAACTTAACTCCTAGTTCCACAGGATCCGTTTAGTTCAAGGACTCAGCGACTAATCCTAACCCAAATCCATACCAAGTCCGAAGAAATAAGTAAAAATCGTGAGGAAATCGCGAGAGAAGATCCCCGTAAAAATCGTCAGAGACAAATGCCAAACTTTCCAGTCAATTAGAGTCGCTCAGACTTGGGGTAAGAGTCGGCAAGGTTGCCCGGCTCGAAGTTAAACCTATTATTAGAATATTTCATCCCCCGTAGTGAAAATGTCAAACGGACATCGAGGAGTGATTTCTTCTCAGGTGGAAAAGATCCCAAAGCGGTCAGATCAAAGCCCATCCTCGATAACTGCTAAGGCTGCGCGCGACGACATGTCCACATTCTTAGAAAGGAATGAGTATCCTTTTCCAATTCGATTCAACACGACACGATGATTCACAGAAAAGAAAACATAATAACAGTAAAGAATAAAAATGTAAAAAATCCAATATGGAAAAGAAAAACGATAACGAAACACCAACCGTTGACTCATCCCGTTTGGATCACAAAAGTCATCCGAATTGGATCGGCTCCATATCCCTGGACAGAATGGAATACCATCCATCCATGGAGCAATTATTTTGCGGGTCTCACTCGAGAGAATCCCGCAGCGCGACTTCATGGACAGGAAGACAAATGGCCGGCTGGTAGCAGCCATATTATATTTTAAAGCGACCTTAATCGGTTGCTTTCTGAACAAAAGGAACTTTTCTCTCAATATTTTTCTCAATAGATCCACATACGTGGCTATGCGTATCGAGCTTACGCTAAATTAAAGATTTTTCAATGAGATAAACAATTATTTATTGCTAAAGGCGTTTCATTCAATTCTTCAACTGGTCTTGTATTTTTACGAAAAATTCAACTAGAAGAATTCACTGCTTCGTTCACAGAAGTATATATTTTCATTATTGAAATACGCCCTGTACCCTCCTATCCCTCCGCAAAGTATGTGCAAACATATGTCATGTAGCTGCACCGCTACTATCCACTTCTAAACCAGTAGTGGCAGTGTCGAAACTGCGAGCACTAACTCGGCTGCATATTCACCGCAGTCCTGGCGTTTTTAAAACAGTGTCTATACGTAGCCCCATTCTAATACAATAGTAGAAGGTGGAAGTGCACCTATATTTAAATGGGCAAGAGTAGCCAGGAGGCAGACGGAAATGATAGTCATATAGATATATCTGCTCTAAAATCCAGGGGGAGTAACGAGAGAATATCAATACGTAACGGAGTACGATAGTCACATCTGATTTTCCGAGCGCATCGGCACGTGTATAATGTTTTAATGGAGTTTGTGGAGTACGGAGAGTGCGAGAGAGGCCTGGAAGAGAGATGTAAAGAGGATGAGAAGAGCAATTCCGAGAAGAGGGCTATAGAGGGTTGCTCGCGGCGAGGTCAGAGGGTACGAGGCTAAGGGCGAAGTCGGAATGGTTTACATACCATTTACTCTCGCCCTGTAACCTTCGTGAACCTATTGTTTGCAGTGCTGTACAAATGGGTTCACGTCGATGCAACTATACCATATCATTGTCTTGTCTTTCTCTATCATTCCGTGATAACGATAGTAGCTTATAGTATAACTAAATTGCGTGGTCTAGTTTGATCATAAGAAAGCGAGTGAAAAAATGCACCATTTCATTCTACTTTGGAACTTATTATTACAATAAGAAACAATAGATACCTGGTGATCATTGAGAAAACGAGAGTCTCCTACGTCCGTCTTATGCTGAAATGAAAGTAACAGTAACTAATAATGGCACTTTGGCCATGGTTGGTGATTTTAACAGATATAGCAGTGGAAAAAAAAAATGACGCACCTCTACTACTCCAAGTCCATTAGCTATGATGCAACAGCGGTTATCCCTGTCTTATTATTTCTCTTGCTCTCTTTTTTCTCTCGACTATCGTTCTGTCTCTTGAGTCAGACCCAACACCTACGATACGCAGGGCCACAAGAGCATCGTTCCGATTGGATTATGTCAGTACGCGGCGTGAAGATAATGGGCTGAACTTCTCATTAACGCTAGACTCATTACCTGCCGTAAGATAATGATCGTTGTGAGAGTTATCGTGCACGGGAACAACTACAAAGGATCGAACTGATAAATCCTGTATATAACATCCGACGTCACGTACTTGAGCTTCTGTACTATGTCGAAATGTCTAGAAACACGAGAAAATGTTAAAAGAAAATCTTTAAAAAGATTTAATATACAGTTTGTGAGATTTCATTTTCTTAGTTTTTTACTTTGTCTTTATCTTCTGAGCGGAAACAAGTAATAGATGAGATATACCTCGATAGTTTTCTTTTGCACAATGCCGATAGTCAAAGGGCAAGTCTAAAGAACCCCTGGAGCACGTCGCGGGAAGGTCAGTGTCGGATTCTTGGTTAGGTGTATTGGTAGTGTCTCCCTGTTGCCCCATACCGAGAGAATACGCCCCCATCCTTGGTAATAAATGATAGTTTTCATAATTAGCGGTCCCTTTCCGTCTAGTATACGTTTGCATTTGCGTTTGCATGCGTAACGACCTGGAACCCTCCTGGTATCTACCTGGTCTGGGCCTCTGTGCCTCATCACCCTTAAAGTGTCAACG
>JARPRH010000735.1:98003-122869 GCA_031763665.1 Calameuta haemorrhoidalis
ATGCGTAACGACCTGGAACCCTCCTGGTATCTACCTGGTCTGGGCCTCTGTGCCTCATCACCCTTAAAGTGTCAACGGCAGCAGGTGTAGCCCTATTGTCTAAAAGTGCAAGATAACCCTGTGCAATTGAACGCGAATACTTGGAACGCGCCGTGACTGAGTTGACAGTTTCAGAAGGACAATGGGCGGAAATTTTGGACTTGTACAATGAGAAAATTGTACCTTTGAAATTCGATCCATGCATTTTTGCAAAGAAATTTTCATGGTCAGAATACAGTGACAAGTTAACTATTATGAAGAGTTTAGTCACGCTAACGATACCTTCTGCAAAATGTACACGATTGGCAGGAGTAACAGTATTGGCAGAATTGTCATTTCAATGATGTCGAAAATATGTTCCAGAAACTATTCGCAATATACATATGTGAAATTGTTGAAACTGAACTAAATATAATATAACGTAACATAATATAACATAACCTCACCAAATTAACCGAGTCAGAAATCGTGATATCCCACAAAAAATATATAGTTCAAAATAAAACCGTGGCAGTGGTATCACACACTCCGCTGGCTGCTGAGAATCCAGTGTCGCGCAACAGTCGAGAACAGCAGCAAAAGGGAACAAATAGCGGGTAAGGGAAAGTGGAAAAATTCGATAAATTGTGGAAGCACTCCCGCGCGTAATCCTTTTTTGTTTATTGTGAGGTTTGAACAAATTTATTTTAAAAATGGGATTTCACATCCATCCTCCAAGCTTTTTACATTTAAAACTTAAACCCTTCGCGTTAAACATTCATGCCGCCTTTCGACTATCGTATGGTAATTCACACAATATCACAAATATTCCTTTCGAAGAATTTACAAGTATCTATATATTAAACTTATTCTAGCGAGATCAGCAAATCAATTGAGGGGATTAGAATCGACCGATCCAAAGCGGGATCATTCGTGATCCTAAGGTAGAAGCGCGTTCTTCCGAGAAAGGACCACTCTAGGTGGCAGATCGTCATCACGGTTTAATTAAATCGAAAATCGAAGAGTCATTAATGACAAGTGGCGCCCAATCGCGATGACTCCATGATTTCTATTGAATGCACGCTGAGAGACCGAGTGGGAGAGCGGATAGTGGAACGCCAGGAGGGTTGGGACCATTCGATCCATTGGGACTGCTGAGACGATCTGTGGGTCTGGGGCCCACATAGAGTATCTATAATGACAATAACAGCCACTAGAATAGGACCATTCCTTATGTAAGAAACACCGCCTTCTCAATGTTATCGATTGGCCAAGACTAGATGAAAAAAAAATCGTAATGGATCCTTCTGTGCGCACCGAGAGCTCCTCTCGCCGATCTTTCTAGCAATGATTCTTCCGTGGTCCTTCACCCTCACCCCTCAGTACTACCTAGGAGTAGTTCCATATTTTTACTACGTGAAGTCTCTTTCACGTGTAGTACCTACCGAATTCATTCTTTTTCTTTCTTTTGTTTTACGAACAAGGCACACTCCTCCTGCATTTGAGGCGCTGCGTGCGAAAAGCGTGACGGCTTGAGGGAAAGCCGATTGACTGTTTCTCTTACGACTCCGTTGGATTCCCCAAGTAACGGAAGCGTAACCCGTAGGAAGTCTTTATTCGGGTCGGACATATGAAAGAAGGAATAAATGGAAAAAAAAAATGAGGAAGAAGCACGTGCAAAGGAACGATCTTTAGCTGAGGTCGTTCTACGTCAGGTTGTCAGGTCCTAGTTGTTCATCGGCAGCAGATTGATGGATGCTGGAGTTTCATCAAAAAATTTGCGTGATAGGGAGACTCTAGACAACTCGTCAAGGGATATACGTGATGCGAACGTGAACTGATGAACACGGATGCTGACATGGTATGGTAGAGACATACTAGTTTACTCTCTTTACAAAAAAAGAAGCAACCACATACGTAGTATCTCCGACCGGCAAGGAGGAGGATGAGGATACGAGGTAGAAGTCGTGGAGGCGGTGTACGAGGTTGAGGTCGGTATCAGCTAGGAGGTTCGTGGCTCGTAAGTTCAGAGGCTCTGAGACGGTCTCTTGGACCAAGGAACAGGGGGGTCAGCAGCCGTCCGGAGCCAACCAGTGGCTCGTAGAGAGAAGAAGAGGGTAGGATCCAACTCCGTGGCTGCTAGCAATGGATGGAAGATGCGTTCTCTGTAGCGAGAGAGAAGGCAGACAAGGAGGAGAAGTAGTAGGCGTAGAGAGAAAGAGAGAGAGTGGGGGTGTCAGGCTACATAACCTAACGTCTCTGGTTCTCTGTATGTTGCAGCGCTCGCGCGACTGTCAAACCTCCACAGTGGTGGGGATGTCGCCTCCAGCCCCCATCAGTCTGGTAGGGAGGACAAAAGCGTCGTAGGGAGGGTAAAAGCTCCTGGTAGTGGGGATCGGAGCGAACTCGAGGAGAAGGAGGAGAGGCCACTGGCTTCAGAGAGTGTCGAGCCGACGGCCGCGTTTGACGTCGCATCCCTCGTACTCTACGGCTCGCGCGCACTGCCGATTCGCCTTAAGATCTTGCTCGATCAATTGTTTAATCAGTTGCCGCACGCACAAGTGACCCGTCTCCTTGCCGCTTTCGGCTGGACACACGAGGATTACACTAGAGGATACATACTGCAGGTGAGTTAAACGCGGGTATCCTGATCTCCATGATTCCCACTCTAATGATGAATTCACGTCCTTCCACCTTTTTTTAAATCTCGTAGCGTCTGTTTATCGGGCTGCTCCATATTTCCTTGCTCTTCTTTTGATCCTTCTTATCCAAATTGACCTATATTTCCATAAACGCGGATAATGCTGATGACGCCACCTTTGCACCTTGTTACAATGCGCCGCGCCGCGACGTCCGCGAATGCAAACAACCGCGAGTGATCGACAGGTGTCTATGTATACAATCTGGCGATTAACACAGAACGCACGTTCTGCGTCGTGAAAGTTGCAACCCATTGACAGATTGAACTGAAGAAGTTACTTGCAGCATCCGCGGATCACAACTTTTGCTTTGGACCTGGGAATCGTATGGTGACATTGATGCTGACAGCTATCAGATTACTTCATTCTGTCAATTTGTATGAAACCATACGAAACGATTAAATCATCGTTAACATCAGTTGAAAGTTAAATCTTCAAAATAGTGGATCCTCTGACATTATCGTGGAGAAAGACTAAATGGACTGTGATAAACGTCAACGATCTATCGATACAAATCTGAGATAAATCTCTAGATAGAAACAAGTGTGAACACCAATGAACAGTGTTTTTAAAAGTGCATCGCGTGTGCCGGTACTCGAGTGCTTCCCGATCGGAGATAAAAATGTAAACCAAAGTGAACGTACGTCATGCACGCACCTAATTGCTATCAATTCCTCTAAAAGCACTAAATTAATTCTATATCGTATATACATTGATACGCACGCGAAAAAAAATGTGCTTCATAAAAATTCTCAAGATTTAATGCAAGACGATTTGAAACATAATCCAAATCTGTAGTCAACCCCAACCTTTGGAGAAGATCCATTGGTCTTTTGAAGCAATTTCATGGAAGGATATAAGACGAGACGACTTCATCCAGAAACTCATTCACTCTTGTCCTGCGTAAGTCCTGGCAAAACTGGCCAAGAAAAATACTAATAAGGAAATTCAAATCCCACGATAATGGGTGCGAATAATCGTGATCGGTATGTATCGGTGAGAACTGAGGAGAGCGCACGCGTAAACGGAATCGGCGCGACGTTACCGTGAAATTAAATGCATGGAAAACCGGTTTGACCGTACGCAGCCAAGCTTTCGTAGTATTTACCTCGGCGCGCGCGCGCGCGCGCGCTCGGCTGCAACTCAATCGCCGGTAAGTTTCACACGCGATTGCGTATCCCCTAATGGGGATTTGTTCGCGTACTCCGATAATTGCTCCCGAGCGATACGCTCGTTCATCCCTCTGTCTGTCCGTCTGTCTGTATGACTTACCGACTGACTGTCCGTCTGATTGTTTCACTTTTCTTACCTTTTCTCTTTTATTCCGCTGCACGAATAGTGAATAAATGCCCGAGGCACGGCCGACAAAGTGACAATTCCCGAGATAAACGTATTGTAGATGTGTTAGTTTTTATTAACGATGTAATACATTAATTTGGATCCTTCGAATCAATCTTTTTATCAGTAACGCCGGTTTTTAAAAACGGATTGAAAAGTGTTAGATCTCAGATAGAAAAGAAACGAGGAGCAGACGCAATGACTAAAAAAAATGACAGGTGCACGTGTTTTGCATGCTTGATCTTGTAATGAGGAACGTGAGAAAGAATGCAGGCATTTGTTTTATTTTATTTTTCTGAAATATCTGAATACCGTGAGATATTTTATGAGTTTTATTGCGCGGACTGCAAGCGTTGCTGCTTCATACGGAAGCTGTAGTTTTACCAGATGATAGGTACCACGGTATAAAATCTCCCGTGAGAATGGTGCGACCCTCGTCGTGCAGTACACTACACGCGTACGCGTAACTCGATAGAAATAGCGAGGTTCCGATTTAGCCAGACTGTTGTAGTGTTAGTGTTTCGCAAGTCCGCGAGGAAACCAGTTTCGCGAGGGTACCATGGAATTCAGAAATTTTACACGCGGCAAAGTGGCCGTTTACTAGGCCCAATGCGCCGGATCGACGCTCGGCGTCTCTCCTGAGCCTCGAAGATGCAAAGAGAGTAAGAGACTGTGCAATCGAGGAAAGGAAAGAGCAGGCGACTCGAAGGAGAATAGAAAGAGCTGCCGTTCCTACAAGATTTACGATCGAACGGATCCGCGTTCGCCACTTCGTGAATGCTTCCAGGTTGCACGATAAAACGATGGAATTTCGACTGGACAGTCGAGGCGGCTCATAAAAGAGAATTGAGCTACCCAACGTGGAGGAGCGTGACCAATTCGCTGAAAACTTTACAGAACAACTGAGAAGGCCTGAATAATTAATGAACCTGAAGGAGGGAGGAATAAAGGACTTTCCAATGAAGACTCCAAAATCTGATACGGGACAAAGTATTGACGAAATTTGAATTAGACATTTTGATTTCAACTGGCAATGCCTAATGACTCAGAGTGAGAACTGGATACTTTAATGATCGTCTGCAATGCGAGATACGTGATGATACTGAAAATATGTCCCATATTTGAAAAGAGGAAGCGGAATATTAGGGCCGTCCGTAATATGAGCAGGATGAGGTCTCGTTTATCCGTCATTCGGTTGGGTTTGGCATCGGTTAATTGCAAGAAATTGGCTCGAATGTCTCCACACGCGTGAGAGATGTATGCCGGACGGCGGAGGTTCGGTCTGACAAAAAACGTGTTTCATATGTAAATCGTTGGTCCGGATGAAGCGGATGAAGCGGCATGGGAAAAGGTACTTGGCTGAACGTATCGAGGAGAGTCCTCTTTTAAAAAATAGCCCCCGGGCCGTTAAATTATTATATTATCTTATGGTAATATCGATATTAAGTATACGAGAGGCGCCCACAGTCAAACAGATTCGAGTCGCTCAACGGTGGTCAAGTCAAGGAGCATGAGAATCAAAATGAGAATCAGAATGATAATGATAATGACGACGTAGATGAGAAAAACCTACAGAGTATTCACCAAGTAAATACTATACTGTAAACGCATATGAGTATAGTCGCGAGACTATAGAAAAATTGGATATCGCTTTTCGAAACGGACCGCCGAACACTGATTTACTAATTTGTCTTAACTCTCCCTGAAAGTAATCAGTCCCTCGTATACGAGTACTTCGTTAGTTGATTATTTTAAAGGAGTCGGGGAGCCGAAGAAACGGATAAAAAGATGGTAGTTGCAATCCAATTTAGAAGCGGATATCCACGCGAGATCTTCACGATTTCTACACACGAATAAGACAGAGTCAGTTGGCGTGAAATGATATGCAGTGTCCAGTCACGGGTGGCACCTTCTTCGATCGCCGCTTCTCCTCCTCTTCACGAGGAAAACGGCACAGTCAGTCTTCACGGTTAAAATCACGCCGCTAGATAGCGCCACCTGAAGGGACAGCAGCAGAGCGGCCTTTCCCTACTGCCACACCAACGGCCTTTCCCTACCAGTAGTCTCATTCTTCTGATCGACTCTTCGCAGTCAGGCCCATCTTATGAGATACATCCATTTTTTTTTATTTGGCCGATTTTAAGCGGGTTTCGTAATCTTTTGTTTTGAGCATGAGACAGATCTTCTGCACATTAAAATTCATTTATTTCTAACACGTGAAAATCAGATAATTCTCGTTGGCTTGACTCTTATGTCCCGTCCACGAAAGTGCGACGCAACTTCACGTCAGAGTTTCCTTCGCGTGCGAGATTGAAATTTCAGTCCCACGGTTCGGTGCTCTTGCATTCTCAGACACTCGACCATTTAAGTTTTTCCCTTCCTTTTACGTAACAAGGATCGTTTAACTCCTTCGCGGAATTCTTCCGACTCTGCGCAGACGACGCAAATCTTCCGTCACGCATCTCACCTTGCGAAATGGGACGTCCTAGATTTTTGATATCTTCTATTCAAGTATTGCCAACTCCACATAGACTCTCTGTCTTTATTATCCATTAAAGAGAACTTGATCGCTATAATATAGTCAAACGATTCTCGGTAGCAGTTCGATAGCTCAAACGAACTTTGAAATCACAATCTAAACTCTGAAATTCGTCATCCCAGGCCTCTCCTCTCCCGATTTTCCTAGAAACATCCTTGTCAACGCAGAAGTTACAACAGGAGGACAAGGAATTACAAAGAAGAACTGCAGAATCGCTGTTTAAAGTGGGAAGCCTTTAAAGTCGAATTGAAACGATGGAAAAACTTGTGGGCATGTTCAAGAAAGTGCATTAGGAAATGAGTAGGATGTGTTCACCGAAAAGGAGGTATAGGATTTAAACAAGTATTGGGTTCTTGAAAATGGGATTCAGGATAACACATGAGTCTATAGGATATGCTGAGTAAAAGTGCGGATGTATGTCTGTGCATGTGCATAGGTATATAGATCCACCTTTGAAACACAGAAGCCTGGAGTGCGTTTGACGATGATCCCGAGTGGGTATGCTGGGCGGTCTTACGCCGCTGAAGAAATATACAGCAAGACACGAAAAGCGTCGCGGCGCTGGGGCGTCCTGCGTTACGTCGAGCCCGCCGGAATGCGTAAATATACAAGTCGAGAGACAAGCGTACCGATGCTGTAAACACGACTCTCCCAAATTTATAAGGACTCGTGACTCTTCTCTGAGGCCATGACGTGCGAGCGGAATGTCGAAACCGGATCGGTAGTTTAAATTGGTATCCACGCCAATGAGAGGGATAGCAGAAGTCTCAATCGCCACTATGTATCAATCCTTGGAAAATGTCCACCTGGAATTCAACTCCATTTCTTTTTTCCTGATATCCAGTATTTCTGATCCGCCACGAGAAACAATGTTTAATTTATTATAAATACATAGATCTTATTGTTTGACAGGAAATACTTGTATGATTTCAGGACTCGCAGAACGGCCCGGTGCTGGACCGATGGAGCATCTGCTCGGCTGAGGAGGAACCGCTGGTTTTACAGCAGTTCCTCAGATTCGCCGAGACGCGTCCCTTCGTACAGCAGTTACTTTTGGCCGCCGGAGCGCCAGGGTCGGATGTTATGTCCCCGAGCCGGCGACCATCCCCTCCGACGATGCCTCTAGCACACTTACCGCCCCCGTTACACCTTTTACATTGTGGTATACCACCACCAGGGTCGAGACTACCGCCTCCACCGCCTCCGCCCCCGCCACACTCAGCGCCTGTCTCTCATCCATCGATGTCACCCTCCGCGCAAAAGCACTACTCAACGGCGGGCAGCAACCCTAGCCTTTCAACGAATTCCTCCAGTGCGCCATCCAGGGCGATGGAGGCAGCAGCTGCTGCGGCTGCCGTTGCGGCATCTCATCTCACAGTTTCACCTCTTAATAGACTGCAGAGTATGCAGCCTTTCGATTTTCGCAAACTCGGCACTCTTGGTCTGCCAGCGTTTCCGCCTTTGCCACCACCACCACCACCTCAAGACGCATTGATGCAGACACGAAAGAGCACGAGACATCCTCAGAGTCCTCACAGTCCACCTCATCATTCATCTAGTTCTCAACTGAGGCCTCCGGTATCGGGAGCACCTGTTTCCTCAGCTTCAATGACGTTTAATCATCCCTTGGCGGTGGCAGTATCTTCGGGAACTCTGCCACCAAATTTTCCTACTCATTTTCAGCATCCATCTATTGGAAAACCTCCGGTGACCAGTTTATCAGGAATGCCCAGTGCGGATCCTCACAGTGGCGGAGAAAAGAGCAGCGAATTCGGCTCGGAAGAGGATGAAGATGATGATGAGAATTCAGGAAGTGCTCTGAATCTCAGCAGAAGGGATTCTGGATCAAAATACATGGATCACCGGCATTCTCAACCTCTACCTCTTCAAACTACACCTCTTGGAAGGCCTCCTGGTGTTCCTGGCAGAAAACCTCACTCGCCGGGTAAGAGACATCAGTGGGGTGCTTCTCCAAACATGCCCCCAAATCTGGGGACGCCCTTTATAAATCCTGCCACGGGTAAGAAGAGGGTGCAGTGCAACGTGTGTCTGAAGACTTTCTGCGATAAGGGTGCACTCAAGATTCATTTTAGTGCCGTGCACCTTCGCGAGATGCACCAGTGTACCGTGAAAGGGTGCAGTATGATGTTCAGCTCGAGAAGATCCAGAAATCGGCATAGTGCTAATCCTAATCCTAAGCTACATTCTCCACACCTTAGAAGAAAAATCTCTCCTCACGATGGACGATCGTCCATGGCTCACGCACTGGTCCTACCTCCTCAAGTTGGTCTACCGGTACCAGCGACAGGTCTCAATCCTTTATCCTTTGGATCCTTCCCTTTACTTACTCCGCCGCCTGATCTCCGTTCCCCAGCATCCCTCTGTGCTCTCGACTTCAAGCATCTGGATTTGTCCTCTCAAAATGCCAGAGCTTACGACGAAAATGTTCAACAAAGAACTAGCACGACGAGCACAACGTCGACAACAAGAGCACCATCGAACACAACAACAGCGAGTATGTCGCCGTCAGCGCCACCTACGATACCGGAAGGGGAAGAGGACGATGACGACGATGACTGTGGAATTGTAGTCGTGGCTGAAGAGGATAATCATCAACTAACCAGACTGTCGCATAGGGATGATGATGATCAACCAACGGACTTCAGTTTAGCAAAACGACCTAAACTTTTCCTAGGTGACATGGCTGATGATGAACTCATCAGTAATCCAGATAGCAATGAAGACAATGATTCCATGGTAGGAGCCATGGACCATCATACTTCATCCATAAACATAACCTCTGGAAATTCAGCATTTCACAGTCGCGGCGTACGCAAGAGAAAGTCTCAAAATCCTACAAGATGCACAATTCCTGCAGAAGTCCATTCATCTTCGACTGACGGTGATTCTTCAAATGACGCTGTATTTCAGGATCAACCCGAGGACATGTCCATGTCTCGACTAGAAGCTGAGGAGAGAAAGAACTCACCATCTCCCAAACAAGCGATTTCTCACGAAGAGTCGAGATTCGACTCCCCTGATAGACACGAGAGAGACTCGAGAGAATTGATAGCGGCTGCAGTAGTTGATAGCAGCACTGCCAATACGGAAGGTGCCAATCAGCATGAAACCATCATGACCGAAGAGAACAATGATTCCGTAGGAATATCTCAGGAGAAACCCAGAGATTTATCCGCCACAACGAATACCGGTAGATCTCCGAAGCGGCAACTAACCCCAGAACCTAAGTACACCCCTGGGAGTAAACAGGAATCGCCATTAACCGTATTATCCCCCATGCAACCAGGAAACTCCTACCTAACGACGAGCATTCGCGAAACGAATTCTGGCAACGAGATGAATAAGAGCGCAAAGGAGAGTGGAAGAGTGGACAAGCTCGAAACGGAAGAGAGCATGGAGGAGGATAAGGCTGTGCAGGACCGAGTGATGAGGCAGAAGAACGAACCGAAAGAGGAAGGACATCAAGCGATGGAGGCGGACGAGGATGTCAAGGATAACGAAGGTCGTGCGGATCATCGTGATCGTCCTAATGTTAGGCAGGAGGATGACGAGGATCAGGATGAAGAAGAGGACGAGGATGAGGAGATCCAGGAGGAGGATGACGAGGAGGAGGATGAAGTTCTTCAGAATCAAGAAGGTGAGCGTCCCGATGATGATATTCCGCGTGCCCCGAGCTCGGTCGACAGCCACCCGAGCACTAGTGACGACCTCTCCCTCGACTCTTCGAATGCTTTGCGTCAACTCGAGTCCTTGTCGCAGGGTCGCATGCCGTTCGGAACGCAGGAGGCTTCGAGGTCTGGCCGCATCTCTACCAGCCCCAGCCTCATGATGGACACCATGGACAACTCCTCTCATGGCTCTCGCTCATCCAGCGCCTCGCCCTCCACAGCGGCCATGGATACGGACAATAGTCTCATCACCTATGCGAGATACGAGAACGGCGGCTTCGTCAGTACCCAGGAGGTGCCACTCGACCGTGACAATCCGCGCCGATGCACAGCCTGCGGCAAAGTCTTTCAGAATCACTTTGGCGTCAAGACCCACTATCAGAATGTCCACCTGAAGCTGATGCATCGCTGCAGCGTCGATGGGTGTAATGCCGCGTTTCCATCGAAGAGATCTCGTGACAGACACTCTGCCAATCTCAATCTTCACAGGAAACTATTATCAACCTCATCGAGTCCTCCATTGTCCTCAACCATGCCAGCGAGTCTATCACCCCGTGTCGATGATTCTCAGATGAATCCACTTCTGCACAACGACTTTCTAGCGCGACTCTACGCGGATGCACGTATTGGAGCTTTAGGAGGTTATCCAATGCCACCAGGATTGTCCTCAGGGGTTGATTTAGCTGCCAGGATCCCGCCACCCCATCCCCTCCTTCTACCACCTCACTTGGGCGGTAATACGTTTCCGGATCTGACGTCTTTCGCCTCACATCTTGCCGGTCTGAACGGTCTCACGCATCAGCATCTGAGTCATCTGAACCACCTGACGAGACTCTCTCAAGAGCAAAGTGCGAGACACACGTCATGTTCAGCTTCGCCAGGGTCGCCGCAGGAAGATGTATCCATGAAGGACGAGGCCAGGTGCACGATTCCTGGCTGCGACAGAGTCTTCGGATCCAGAGCCGTCAGGGATGCGCATTCGAGGGATCCACAAGCTCACAGAGATCTCCAGATCCTTTCGACCGGAACTGGATCGTGACCAGTCTCGTACTGTCGTCCTCTGGACAGACACAATGACTATCCTCCGCTGTGATGCCAAAATTTTACTAACACCCGCGCGTGTCCTTGCGAATCCTCAGTGTTGCGTCGGAAATCGTGTGATGGGTTTATGGGAGACGAATTAAAGTCACAACTATTATCTCTCTATTAATTCTTGAACTTGAACATAATGCCGCCTGAGTACATGCAACAACGACAGAGCATTAAATACATCATACATCATACATTAAGACTCATCCCGTCCCCCCTCTCTCTTTTCCCGAAAACCGTGCAATACCAAATACTCCGGCCCAAGTCACGGGTCTATGAGGTAATACGAAAGCTCCTTTGTAGAGATGTACTTTAATTTTTCAACGTTTTCTCCCACTTTCTTGATATTTTTGCTTTTTTATTTTGTCTTTTTACTCTGTGGGAAAATGCACTCACGAGAAAGATTCTAGTAAATCGTGTTGTGTACCGTTGAGAGTGTGGATGCGCCAGTATGAGAAAAAGTTAGTATGTGTGAATGAGGTGCGTGAAGAAAACGTTTGACAAAAAGTGAATGAAGAAAGAGTAAATGCAAGAAGGAAAAATGAAAAGAAAAAAACAAATGATAGCTGATCGAAATGCTCTCTCTGAGGATCGTAGGAAATGATTTGGATATGAAATCGTATCGGAAATCATGACTGTGATCGCTAGTCGATTACGATCAATTTACGATGCGATTTATCTTCCGGCCCTGGTTCACGCCCTACTTTTATCATTGTTGTGATAACGTATATTTAGTAAATACGCTACTATTTAATCACTAACCTATTAGTACTGCTGTATATATCGATGTATCGCGTAACGATCATTAAATTTAGAGTGTAAACGTTATTGATAATCGACATCACCTTCTTCCCTCTTTGAACGGTGACCACTGAATATTTTGTAAAGAGACGTGTTGTCAGAATGGAAAGGAAAAAAAAAGGATTGACAAAAATGACAGAATGAAGAAGAATACCCATGAACAATAATTAAGTGAGGCACACACACACATACGCACATAGACACACACAACTCATAAGGGATTAGGCATGGCGATTGTCAACCTTTAATGGCAGCTAGAAATGAAAAATGCAATGTCGTGTTAGTGCAGGGAACTAGAAACGAGTGTAGAATGTTGAATACGGCGAATTGTAGGGGATGAAAAATTGACCAGTGAATCGAATAAAAAATACACGGAGGATTCTCATGGATCCTGTCGTCGACGTCGTCGTCTCGCTAGATAATTGAGAATAGATAGATTTTATTTATTGTTTCCTAGGAATCTTAACGATACTCTGTACCAGCGGCCAGTAGCGGGCACTGCCGCAGAACTTCCTCCTTAGATTTTAAAAATCGTACCATCATTTTCTAGCGCGTAACAATGGTGGTATGTGAACGATCGGTTTCGTGGCGCTGACGATCTTTCATAATCAAACATTGTCCTAGTGATTCGCCTAGCTATAGCATATAGCTTGAATAAAAAGTATTATGCACTGCAATGAAAATAAACTAAGTAACAGTGAATCCAATTATTACGTATAAAAGTGAAACTTGCACGTTCCACATATTCGAGTGCCGTCAGCGCCGTCCAACCGATGTGGCTCCTCTACGATTTTGGTTGTAAATACGTTTATTTTCATATCAAATATAATTTGGCATAAATATATAAATATAAATATAAATATATAAATATCGATACGGTGAAATATCGATTCATCGGAGACCTTTTCTACGTGTTTTTTAGTTTAATCCTCTCGTCTCTCGGCGCCTCACTGTTCACGAGTAAGCATCAATCCGATAAGAGTAAGATACGCGATAAGAAGGATGAAAGAGCGACACGAAAGAAAATTAAAAAAGGAAAACTTTACAAATGTAATTATGTATAAACTGAACGCTATGATGTATATTATAGATCAATTATAAAGAACATTCATCATTATGAAAATAAATATAAAAATTAATAAATCGTAAACCCACTCTCATTCAATCCTTCATATGCCATAATAATCAATCTCATTATAATCATCAAGAGAATCTGGACTCTCGCTTTTCTCAAGGAAAATTCTTATTCTCTCACACCAATTTATCCATCACAAATACATTCAGACTCATGTAACGTGTACTCGATATCCACAAACATTCTCTTATTTTACACAGACGTACCATCGCATATATGAGTACGTAGATACCTAGCGGCAAGATAAATGGATTTGGCGTGACTTCAGTCTCGCACACATACCCACACTGTCATCACGCACATACATTGTTGTACTTAGGG
Organism: Calameuta haemorrhoidalis; assembly: GCA_031763665.1. NCBI lineage: Eukaryota > Metazoa > Arthropoda > Insecta > Hymenoptera > Cephidae > Calameuta > Calameuta haemorrhoidalis. The sequence continues at coordinate 111,633 of JARPRH010000735.1, forward strand.
GGGGGGGGGGGGGCACATATCCACACGTCTATTATTGCATACAGAGAGAGCTCACTACTACGCAAGAACATTGTGCACGTGACAGGTGCAGCGTGGGAGAAGAGACAGAAGAGGAGAGGGCGAAAACAAGAGAGAAACAGGTAAAGAAGTCGAAGAAAGGAAGAGAGAGAGAGAGATAGAGAGAGAGAGGGAGAGAGAGAGAGAGAGACAGAGAGAGAGAGAGAGAGAGAGAGAGAGAGAAACAGAGATCGAAGGCGGTCTCGAGTTAGTATTTGCCGCCCACCGACATCCCCTGCTTCCTTTCTTACCCTGAACCTCGTCTGATCCTACCTCGATCCGACCCCACCATACCTTTCACGTGGTCACCTTTACTCAGGACTTGCTAGTTCGTGACAGTCGAGTCTGCCTGTGATTTTACTCAGATGCCTGCATGCCTACATGGTTACACGGATGGCTACTTGCATGTGCCACGATATGCAGTGTTTATCAATTAAAATACACGTTTAGGGTTTGCGGTGGAACAGTGTGCGACAGTCATTGAATATTTTTTGATTGCGCATCGATTGTGCGTATTATTGTTCGTTCAACTTCTGTTCACAAATAAAAAAGTCATCTTTGCCATTTAAAGTGATATCGAAAAAAAAGTTAAATGCAAAGTCATAGAGCAAGAAAAAAAGAAGAGAGATGGCATACATAATAAGTAAGATATTTGCGCTCGAAATTTGGTAACTTTTTGTTAGTCCCGGATTATTCTACCAGATGGCGATGTTAAGCGCCTGCATTAGTTCCGGAAAATTCCGCCAAAGAGCGTGTAACGAGAATTTGATAAAATGTCTCCTAAAATCGCATTTTCGCGGGGAGCATTTTTATTAGTTCCGAAAAATTCCACCAGGTGACTATCCGTATGAACGTTTTTTAATTTCTATTATTTTTTCCTTTGCAGCTCACTTTTAAATAGATATTAAATTTTTTGTCAGTACATTCCAATAATATACCAACGAGAATCATTTGATCGAACTATGAAAATCATTATTAATTTTGCAGATATTAGATCATCGAATGTTTATTCTGATATTACAAGTACCCAGGTAAGTTGAGCGTAGATTATGTCAGTTCTACTCCATTAAAAAGCAAGAATGAGGAACGAAGAATAAAGATCATTGAAAAGGGATGTTTAACTCGATGACGTGGTCTGGCCGAGTACTGTAGTTGTAAAGGGTGCTCTCACTAAATACATGGTTGGCAGTGGCCGCCGGGCCATTTAATCAGCCAGTCCGTGTTGAGCTTCCATGTCGAACCATGAATATCTCGAATATCTACCAGGATAAAAATCTCTTAGCAATTTCAGACCTGGTGCACATGTCGTGTGCCATCCGGTACGGTTTCTAACTGAATTAGACCCTTTGCCATGTTTCTGCTCCCACCTCTTCCGGGAGAATTACACCACGAAATAAGAAGCACCATGATGAAGGAACCGCTGGCTTGTTCTTCCTATCTCCGTTCCTGATCTGTTGATTCGAACGCCGATCTACTCTCGCTACCAATTACGCTCTGGTACCGTCACACCGATAATAACTCTCCGATCGCTTAATAGATCCGTATCATCTGTCTGATCATTAACTCACGATTCACTTCCGTGCTCAGTAGATATACTGTCCATGTCCCTGTAAATACTACCTACGTAAATTTTTGTTATATCGTTACAGAGAACTTACCATTGAGATTTTTGAATCAATCCATGGAATCGATTTGGCAGCGCCAATGACCACACGTTTTCCGGTGAAACTTAAATGTCAGGTGGAGTGACGACTCACGCGATGCTCAAACATCTGCTAGGTTTCGTCACGCGGAAAGTGACAAAACGTCCCTCTGATTATTACTTCACATGATTTTATATCTTTAAGGGACTACACGGTGGAAACGATTGTGAAAGACTTATAATGTTCGGCGCTATTGAAATTGAGAATAAAAAGAGTCCAAAATCTTATCCGATGTACATATCTTAAGAAATACCGAAAATTCCTTTGGCCCAAGATAGTCCCACCAACAGTTTCGTGTGCTGCGTGAAATCTCTCGATAGTTACGCCCGATAACGAACAGCTATCCGTAACGGCAACAAATTGGGGTTCTCTAATCGCACTAATACATCAACAGCCGCCGTAGGTTTGACGGTAAAATTGCTCGAGTCCTTCTGCAGGGTTGATCGTATCAACTCCCTGAAGGCAGTGCGATGTCGGCTTCTATTTTTGAATAGCCTAGAAGAACGACGTCTCAACGCAGAAGACGTTGTGGTATGTGGATGACGATAAGAGAAGGAAATAAAAAAAAATATACTTTACCCTAGCAAAATAATCCCAATAAAAATTTCCTCGGACCATCAAGTAAGCCTGTAAGTAGAGTACAGAGAATTGAATAGGAGTCTAATGTCAGCGGCAATGCGTAGTCGGCAATAGTCATACAATGTTATATTTGTGTTGAGTTTGGTAGTAAAACAATCTCTAATATTTTGCAGAGTGAAATTAGAAGAGTACTGGTATAAAAGCAACGGAATGAGTTAGTTACAACCTATGCTCGATGCCTGGCAAATCAAGGAGCAGCTGCCTCACGACTGGGCCACACGAGCAACAACAGAGCAAAGCTGCAACACCAATAGCAACAGCAACAGCAACAGCCACTGCAGCAGCAACTGCGAATTCAGCGCTGGGCTATCACGCGAAGATAGTTGGAAGACAACGACCGGCACTCAGGAGGCCGTAAAAAGGACGGGAATGTCACTGAATGATGGACCACGGGACCGGCTCGGTAAGTAATTCTTCAGCAATTACATAATTACTCGTAGTTAGCCCTTTACTCCTTGCCAGGGAAGAGTCGTTACGATATTTACTACTATATAATGGTTGCCCCTGCCAACAGACGGGGCCCCGGACGAGCGGCCAGCCAATCGACAGCCCCAAGACTTTAAAACCTGCCGCGTCCTCTGAGGTATTCTTATTTTCGAAAAACGGCAGCAACCTGGTACAGTCGACTGCGAGAATCATCGACAAATTGCAAGAGGACACTGTCTAGCGAAAATCGACTGACCGTATAATTATGGATATTAAAAGAGTCTATGGAATTCCAGGTACTCTAATTTGCTTCTTTTGTCGAATTCCCATAGCTTCACATAGGTATTCATCCTCCGATAAAGAGGAATAATCCCATAGCGTGGTCCATCTTTGGTCCAAAAGAAAGAAGATGGGCTGTTCTAGCGATGACTTTCTACAGGGAGGCAGGCAGGCAAGCAGGCAGGCAGGCAGGCGGGCAGTCAGTCAGGCAGGCAGGGAGGGTGAGATGGCGGCACAGGGAGGCAAATATAGCAACAAAAAAGGCAACACACGTGACCTGTGTTTAAGGTGGTTTCGCTCTCAAGCCTCAGCAATCTCAGGAAGGAGAAGGAGGAACCTTTTAATTCTTATTTGCGGCGGCGGCGGCGTCGTCTTCTCGTTCGGCACGCAAACGTGAGAACCGCGGCTCCGGCTCACAGGCCATTGGGCCGAATCCTTGCAAATCCTTGCGAGTCCTCGTGTGAATTCACACGAGTAATGTGCGAATCTGATTTCAATTTTGATATCAGTTATGGGAGACTGAATCGACGGGCACTCGTCCACGAGTCGAGTCCGTATCAGTCATCGGTAATAAATATCAAAATAAATTGCTGGACCCCAACGACCCGCGAAGATCCGTAAAGCAAACAACAATAATAATTATTTGATAAGCAATAACTTAAAGCCAGGGCTGTTCTTACGTTCTTGGCTTATAATATCTATAATGGGCTGTTCTACTCGAGTGACCTGTCGGCTGCGGCGGAATTAATGGCGGCTGAGATTTCGCGAGAAACGAGGGGCCCATAAGGCAGCTGCAATTGTGGATCGTGGCTCACGAACCTTACTGACGATCTTTCTATTGCTCTTTACTTTTCTTGAATAATCTATCCTCAATATAATCATCCAATCATCAGCGGGTCCTTTGGTATGACTCTTTTATGGAAAAACAGTCAGTCCGAGGCCCTCAAGAGGCCCTTGTGAATAATCATAGGAAGGATACGGTAACGAGGGCCCGTCTCACCGACTGCTAATTAAAATCTGCTCAAGGAATACATTACACGCATTTCGAAGGGTCCCAAAGGGAGGAAGACAGCCTATGGGGGATGCCGCCCACTATATACAATTTGACACTTCATTATTCCTATGCCCTCGTGTAGGACCCCATCATTAAAACCAGATTAGTTTCGTACGTAATCGTAAAGTCGGACCCAAAGCCTGAACATCTTGGCACGAAGTTGGGTCCGTTTCACGGAAGCTCGTGAAATAGAAGTCTCAGTTAAAAGTCAATAGAAAGTAAAACCGTACAAAATATAAACACGAGTCTCTACAGTGTCTTATCTCTAACTTTATCATTAATGACCATTGGATACCACCGTTAAGATGGTCCAACCAAACTTACACGAGTAAACTTCGATCCAGTCAGGAATCCACATTGCATGTATAAACAATCTATGCAAATCATCTCGACATCGCCAAAAGTAGACAGTATGAAACATCCCTAAAGTTCAGTGAAATCCTGCGAAAAGGAAACGGTCTCCCCAGCACTAGGGGTTCTCTCCATATTCCCTCTCTGTGCTTCTTCATCCCCTTTTGACTGACGATATTGACGTGGCGCGCATACGTTAGTATTACAACAGCAGACTAATGCCGCTACTACCCAGCTTACTAAGGATTAATGTCATGTATCAAATGGTCAACCATCATAGTACATACCAGTGTAGAAAATTGAGTTGAAAAGTCAAAATTTAATGCCAGACAGGTTATAGTATTACTCGAAGGACTTACAACCCTTCTGCCAATTTTGATCAAATTCTGGTTCAGAAAATATGATTAACAATTTACAACAAGGACGGTAGAAAAATTATGCCTGACCCATATTGCAATTTTTCGACTTTTCGCCAAGGAATGTCGACAGAGTCACTGGCTACTCTACACGTTTTGTTTTACTGGGCGTGCGAGCGGCAGGTATTTTTTTGCGAAAATCAGAGTTTACTACCTTCCACAGCAAGAATGCTCCTTTGTCTCTTTATGGTCTGAAAGTGCCCCGCGAGCGAGCTTCGCGAACTGCCTTCAACGGCGCATTGGCGTCTCAGACGCCGTGAAGAAGTACCTGGGGATAATAACGAGTTTCGCTCGCTGTCGTCCCTTCGTAGCCCAGCGCAGCGCAAGAGCCGTAAAACGACTGAAGCTTTTCTTGTAAGGTAGTCGGTGTCAAATTTTTATCGTCGCCTGATCTTCTTCTCTCTCTTACTCTCTGTCTCTGTCGCTCCCCCTTTCTGTTTCATACTATGTCATGGAATGCGTATGCGTTAGAAATCTGTAATCGTATTAACACGATACTTTACGTACTTAAGGTAAATAAATGACCTACTGCTGTAAATTCCCTTATTGCTCTATTTTAATTTATTACTTTTTATTATTATTACGTTTCTTTACTTGTGTAATCGGTCTACGGGGTTCTACGGCCTCTGAACGAATAAATAAAATTCTCTCGCTCTCTCTCTCTCTCTCCCTTCCTATCTCCACGTTCTTTTTACCATATTAAATTGTTATATGCATCTCTCAGGCGCGTTACAACTTTGCAAATCAATGGATAACTTCTAGCATTGTCGAGTTCTCGTTTTGCGCTATCGGCAAACATGACCCTGGCTGCGAGCAAGATCTCTGTGAAGATATCTTTAGGGAACATCATCAATTGTTTCCTCCAATGGCTTCTAGGATGAAAGGCACAAAATTTCTGTTTCTTTTATAAAAATTAAACACGTTTCTAATTTACAAAATGCTTCGAAGTACTACAATACTCGCCCGCAGCCTCTGCCAGTCATTTAATGTTAACGGTTAGTCAAAACTCTTGAAAATCAATCAATCTGAGTAACATCTGCTCCCAGTAACCTCAAGAGTGTATCCGTGTACTAGGTACTTCCCCAGATCGTACAGTTTGGTATTTCTTGGGTTTTCGAAAATCCAGCAGCTACGGTTGCAGCATCTTTGACAAGATACGATATGAGAAGCTACGATATAGACCAGAAAATGGTGAAATCATAATGACAGCCCAAGTACCAACGACCAAGATAGTTCACTAAAAGGATATTTATTTTTGAAAATAAAGAATACTACGAGCAAGTAGAATCCCAAAAATCAAGCGACCTAGCTGACCGGGATGCTTCGGAAATTCGTGATGTGACACCGGATGAACGTAACGTGCGCAGCTGGAGAGCTGATGACGATGAGTGGAATAATTACGAATACTAGTTGGATGATGTGAGCTAAAGGGCGTTACAGTGTTAATCGATCGGCACTCGGAATCCGTCCATCGTTAATCCGTAAGATTTTCGCAGTACGTGCGTATCGGACTGTAGAATTACCGTAAGGCGTTTCTATCGCGGTAAGCCTCGCCGCTTTCCCAAGGAAAGACGCATTATCAGATTGGTTTGAACGGTTAGCATTCACCAGTCTTTTACATTCATGAAGCTTTTATTCAGTTGATTTGACTATACGCTTCGTATTCACGGCTCTCGATTTGATTTGCATTGATTGGAGTGCCGGCTTTTCCAATACCCACAGAATGCACTTCCGTGTCAATGTTATTTCTATGTGAGCGTTTACGGGGCGGGAATACAGGCTGGGATGAAAGGGGGAACGCACGTGTTATACGATGAATTTTAGTTGGCAAAAACACCGATACTGCACTTTTGACTCATGCCCCCCTTTTTTTTCATTTTAAGTAAAAACGCAACGACTGCCCAAACGAATGGATGAACGTTAATAACGAGGAGATGCAAAAATGATCGGGAGGAAATAAGAAGAGAGGAAAAACTGAAGAGGGGATGATGGAATGTTCGTTGCCATGACTGCAGTTACGATCCTCGGCTTGGTTGAGGTTGGCAGATGCAAGAGAAGTATACCTATGATTCTTACTTGACGATTCTAATTCTGTCCTTGTAGAGCAGCTGGCTGGCAGTTATATTATACGTATGTCGGCAGCAGGTTGATGATTAATCGATTCGTGGCGATATGTCCTGAATGTTACTCGTGTGTGTTGACTACTGACGGCAGGGGCCTCAAGAGATGACAATGAAAAATTTCAAGAGACCAAATATTTAGTAGGATGCTTTTAAAACCGCAGCCTCTTCCACGTTCATCAATAAAAATCACATTGTCATTAATAAAAATATTTATATTGTCAAGTGACAATGATCCCCCCGAAACCCTGATCGCTATGTGTACTTTGCAGCAGCCATTCTTGAATCCATAAGATCAAAAGGCGGGCAAACATAAAAACCTACTGGAAAACTAGAAGCATATTTGATACCTAATCGTCGCGGGATGATCTTTCACTTTTACACTTTTTTCATAAAATAGCAGCGTAAGGGCCACCTGGGAATTTCTCAGATCAAATTGATTCGTATGGATCTATCCGAAGAATTCGTCCGGACATAAAATAGCCTCACTAATAACTAGATGAAATTTTTATTCTCACTGACATATCTTCCACTGATTACCTAACAGATACAACTTATCAACACTAATTTCGTTTATCATTAACATCATCATGCAGAGTCCTGAAACAATCAAGTACAGGAAATCTCCGTAGACGAAGAAGCTCGTGTTCCGTTTGCATTACCAAGAGCTCAGCATAATTTGCCTGGAGCTTCCTTATCAATTCCGATCTTTCCACGATCATCTTCATCTTAACATCGCGACATTCTTGTTCCTCGTCCACGGCAGTCAAGTTTCTCTGTAATTCCATTTCGCATCTAGTTACGTTCGTTTCCGTAATGCTTTTGTCAAGGAGTGAATTATTCCTCTTAGTTGCTTGGATCTTATTCTCAACATCATTCATCTTGAGAAGCCAATCTTTCAAGGTTTTTTCAAAGGTTCTGTGCATCACCTCCAGCTCTCGTTCCAGCTGCTGCGCAAGCTTATCATCCCTAATGTTCTTGGCTTTGCGTTTCAAATATACCTGAATATCTCTAGTGACATTTACATTTTCAATAGAGTACAATTCCTCCCGTAAGTCTTCAATTTTCATTTTGAAATATTTATGCGCCCATTCCTTGGAGAGTATCCCTCTACGAAAATTAATGGTCCTAGTCATAGCCTGTAACTTCTTATGACCTGCATTTAATACTGTCTGATTAACTTTCTCTACTTCGCATCTAGGTATGAAGATGGCGTTCCTCGTGTCCCCAAGATACCCATGAGGTTGAATTTCCACCTGGCCCATCTTCAGCACGAATTGAGTCTCCACGTTCTGAGCAAAGTCGACTTTGTCCTGGCGCAGTTTGCGCAACTGTTCCCTCAGATTATCTATCTCGGTTTTGTGTCTTGTAATTTTCTTATTCAATTCCATGATGGTATGTTCCGCTTCCAATATATCTGCGGCTATCGCTTTTATCTTCATTTCCATTTCTATTTTGTATCGACGTGCTTTGACCAGATGGTCCCAGTGCGCAGAGTCTATGGACTGTGGCAATATTCCAGGACGAATATCTAAGAGGTCCAGTGCTTTGACATAATCGATACAAGATTGAGGAATCAGGGTTGATTTTGTGAAAGTCGCCGCACACTTTCCTACTTCCAATAGGTCACAGGACAATATTTCTTTTGGTACTGTGTAAGGTCTCCTCTTGTACTGCCTTATCAACAATTCAAGCAATCCCTTACCGATGCTATGAAATTCTAACCTAAACTTTTTTTCTATCGACTTCTCACGGTAAGAGAAAGATTCAAAATTTACGCGCAATTCTGTAGTAGAATTTTGTAAGGTACGTACATGTTCCATTAACAACGACAAATCCTTCTGTTTGGAAGCGATCTTGTCTTTGATAAGGTCATCCTCCATAAAAAGTTTCAAAAGTTGAAAATTCCTCAGGCATATCCTCACGTAGCGCAAATTCAATTGAAGCGTTGCTGCTTCAACTTTCAGTCTCGTTTGAAAGAATTCACGAAGACGACTGTTAAACTTATCAATACCCTCCTTGAGAATTCCGCTGACTTTCTGGAAATCCGATTCCAAAATTCTTCTATATCTCTCTCGCTCGTGCTGTAGAAACTCCACATTACTCTCGTATTGCTGTACCAAAAGTATTTCTTCTGCTGTGTACTCATCCGGCTCTTTGATTAGCATACACTGAGGCTTCGGTTCATCCTTCTTAATGATGTCCTCCCAGCGCACTTCCAGGACACCATCCATCATTGCCATCAGTGCCTTCTCGCGAAAGTCATCAGCCAGTAGAAGCAACCTCAGTCGATCTGCTTCCAGGGTTTGTCTATCTAATATTTCCTGTTGAGATGGTGAAATATATGGCTTAGCCTTCACTTCCTGTTCCATGACTCTAATGATGCTCTCTGGTTTTTCCTTGGGATGCCATTCTGGCTCCATTGGCACTTCCGGAATATTCTGACCGAACATAATATTCAATTCGGAATCGATATATCTCAATCTCTCATTTCTCTCTTGCACGAACGTCATTTCACGCTCTTTTACGCCATACATGTCATTAAATAATTTATTGAAGTATTTACGTAGATTCATACAGTCTTGTACCAAGTTCCTATTGTCATAGATCATATGACAAAATCCGTAGACACTAAACTGTGGATTAAAATGCGATGAGGGTTCGATGAATCTATGGGTAGTCATTCCTTCCATTGCTCTTTGATTATGAATTTCAGCAGCATCTATTCCTTTGTCTTCCTCTTCTTCTTCAGCTAAGAGAAGTGCATCTATACGTCGCTTCTCATCGCTGCGATGCAGTCTGACTTGTTTATTCAGTTCAATTTTCAATTGGGAGTCCGTGTAAACTCTCCATGGGCAGAAGCTGTCGTTCTCAATGATATTGGACATAACATCTTTTGAGAATTGGGACCACCTAAGATAGTCCTGAGCGTGAGGATGCTCAGCAACAAAGGCGTAGTTCGTGACTTCGATGCTACCGAATATCGAGAAAATCGACTGGCCCTTTACTTTTTGGGGGTCCCAGAAAGTCGTCTTCAGCCAATTGGACACGCGATCCATCGAGATGCAATTCGACTCCAGTTCCAGCCTTGCATCTTCTCTCTCATCCCTGGCAACCTTCATCTTCTGCTCACGAGTCACTTTGTCCAGGTCGAACTCTGATAATGACAATCTTTCAATTTCTGGACAGTTCTCGTTGTTGTCCAAGAGTTTTATCACTTTATGTCTAAGGGAATCGAATTTTTTTTTAATGGCTTCCTTCTTCGCAAAGCATACTTCAGCCTCCTCAGATATTTCTTGTTTCAATCGCCACTCTATCCAGGATAGTTTCAAGTGCTCTTCGCCAAGAGCAAAATTCTTCGGAGATCTCATAAGCATCTCAGATATTAATGGATCCAGGGTACCATAATCGGCCAGAATAATTTCCCTGTGTTTAGTGTACTCGTTCCAATTGATGCTATATACATTTTCTGGGGTAGCCGAATCTGTTTCCTCGCCCTTAGACAATTTCATAGCCACTAAGGAACCATTATAGCCTAAGGCAACGACCAAATCACCAGATGATCCCATAAACGCTTTTCTAGAACCAAAGTCCCATCTATGATGAGGCATCAATGTAACTATAATTTTGCTTATACTTTTATCTCTGATAACCACACGACCATCCATTGCACTGGTAGTAATCCAATGTCTGTCACTAAATATGTTAGCCTGTCGTACCTCATGTCCGGTACTGACAGCATTCAAAAGACTTATGTGCTTCCATTCTTGCATGTCAAAAACGTGCAACTGTTTAGACAAATAAGGACTCCCAATAAAGTGTCTTTCACTATCTGGACTGTAATGCATGGAGTTGAAACCATTGTCAAGTTCCAAAATGCAGATAGGATCAGTAAAAAACAACTGACCAACTGGCTGATCATAGAGAATGAGTTGATGACTGATGGCAGCTTGTTTCGATGACACGTGAAGTACAAATAGTTTCAAATATCCACTGAGAGAGTCGTACAACAGTACGTCTACCACTTGTCGTTTTGCCTGTAGTTGTGCTATCACTTGAAAGGGTCTTGCGTGTGATAATTGAATACAAAAACAATTGCCAGTCGTTGATTGGCCTGCTATCACATAATTAGCGCAGCGAGAAAACTTGAGCAAATCCAGACAGTCCGTTTGTAACTGATAATGCAAAATGA
>JARPRH010000735.1:122969-133094 GCA_031763665.1 Calameuta haemorrhoidalis
TGCTATCACATAATTAGCGCAGCGAGAAAACTTGAGCAAATCCAGACAGTCCGTTTGTAACTGATAATGCAAAATGACTTGTGGCGCCTCTGGGTTAATCAAGCCCAGGAGAATAATTTCACCACTGATACTGGTCAACGCTGCCATTGGATAATCTGGATGAGTCACGTGTTCGGATATGTCATTAGAAAACGGTAGCTTAAATTCAGCCACGGTTTTGCCAAAATGCGCATCTATAACACTGAGCTTGCGTGTTTCGTCGGTGACTGTTAGATGATGTCCCCAAGGATACAGAAAGTTCGCAAAACGATATTTTCCACCATATTCGAAACGAGTCTCTAGAACGGCCGTATCCTGACCTTCCGCAAAATATATTTGCAGGAGGTCGCCTTCGTGCGTGTGACAGTACAGACGATTTGTTTTAAATTGATTCGATTTTAGACTGTAAGGTCTGTAATCGGTTTTCAAGTACCACAATTTTCGCCATTGATTCTTTTCAGTTTTTCTGTAAAAACGTATCTGACAGAAGGTTGTCTTCAATATTATTCCACCATTGTACCAACATATTTCAGGCAACTGATCGCTAACACATTCCTGACAACGTTGCGTGATAACGACCCGTTGCAAATTTGTACCGTCTTGATGACACAGATAAACATCCGAGCGCTTATCAGTGATTGCTAATAAAAGCGTTCCCGAATCGTATCCCCAATCAATTCCATGTGCTTTTACGAGGTGCGGAAATTTGATACGGTAATCTGTGAGGAGTACAGTCTTTCCAGAAATATTTGTTTCCCATATGTGAACATTTCCAGTTTCTTGATTCAGATGAGCAATAAAACACTTGCCCAGATACGTCGCACTGAGTTTCTGTCCTTCCAAATTGTTAGCGAATGTATTGACACTGATTATCCTCTCGCCAGTATGCCAGGACCAGATGATCAATGAGAATTGTGGTAACGATCCTAAGGAGACCAGCCAATCCCGAGTAGTGAAAGTGATAGCCAGATATCCATTGGGAGAACCATGTGTCAATTCCATAATCTTATTCATAGACGGATATGATTGGACAAAAATTCTGGGATTTGAAACTTTCTCAGAGAACGCAAACAGCATGAGGTTCGGATGTCCTGATATGCACTTAGCTCCTTCGCCAGTAGACTGTTTCGAGCACCAACGTAAACTAACCTTATTTTTTAAAACGTTAAAAAATATTATATAGAATCCCGAAGTCCATGCCAAAACATCTTTGCCAATCCAAGTGAATTCTTCAAGGATTCCACCACGAATCCAGCAAGGTCTCCACTCACTTTCGTTCATCCTGCTGAGTCTGAATATCAATGGATTCTCAATGCAGATGGACTGAACTGTCACTTAAGACATGCAAATGTGGAGCCGATAAAGAGAAAAACAATGGAAGGTCCCCGCCATAAATTCAATGCACAGGTAATTAACTCCCGAATCGACTCAGAGTTATTTTGATCCGTTTGGCTTTTGGCACGAGAGCAGGTATCGGCTTTAAAGGAGTTAAGCAGCCTTAAGACAAAAGCTGATTAGGATACGCGTAGTCGATGGTGGTTTATAAAGACCCCCATAGCGTGGCGTGATGAGGTCAAGCAGCAGGGAGTCATCTGAGCGAGGGCCGATCAAAAACTTATCCTTACGCCATGATATACTGCCGGTAGAAGCCTACCAACCTGACTGCCTCTTCTTCGCTGCCTTGGCTTACCTTGCCTTACCTAAGAGCCAACCTAACAGCCTGCCTGCCTGCCTGCCTGTCTGACTAAACGTCCATAGGCTTCTACTCTTTGGGATACGATACCACGACGTTCGCAAGGATCTGATGGATCGGTTTACCATTAAAGTGACGCCTGCTGCGTTTCGTATTTGCATAACTATCGATAAAATCGACCTTCTCCAGTAACCCCATTCCTGATATTTACCAATAGTGCTCACTGTTAACCAATATCTTAGATTCTGCTGAAGAATTCTCTCTCGATGAATTATTACCCATTATGGGATCAGACATAAGGGAGCCAAACGCGTAAGTCAAGAACCCACCGATTGCCGAACTTTCTGCAAGCTCGTTCGGACAGCGTTAATGACAGTCCTTGCATCATGAAGGGGTCAAGCATCCGGGTTGGCGGAAGATCTGGTCCCAGGTATTCGGATTTTAGTTTGTAGCACGCACGTGGTGCTGGTGCACTGTCCCGGTACGAAAGAGTGTGGGAACAGTTCGAGCATGGCGGGTAGCATTTAATCAGAGCCCAGGGAGTACGGTATAGAGGTATATGGTTCGGTTAGTTTTTGCTTGAGAGGTTGCTTGGAAATTGGTGCCAAATTAGTAAGGAGACGAGGCGAGGCTCATGGTGCCTTGGGCTGCGTGACGCGAGACATTAAAAGTAACCTCTGCTCTTCTCGAGCCCTCTCTCTACCTTCCATCTTTCACCCTCCCTCTTTCATCCTCCGATTGCCAGTCCTCCTCTTTCCTTCCTTCTTTCCTTTCCCTCAGAAGTCCGCTTCTTCGCTCCTCGCTTCAGCTCTTTACCGATCCTCGACTATCTCCCATACCGTCTTCACTTCGCTTCAGTTCACTTTGCCAGGTCGAATCGATCCGCGTCTTCTCGCAATCCTCATGTAACCAGAATTCCTATACTAGTCAGGAGCATCCATCCCTCGACAGGTCTTGAGGTAGTAGGGGCAGTGCCTACTGTACGATCAGAGAGCGGGACGGAAAGAATGAAGAAGGCAGCGACTTGGAACTGCCTCCCAGTAATCACGGTGTGTCTGAGGGCGCGCGCGCTCATCGAGATACCAAATAAAAGAAAGGGAAAGAAAGTACAAAAGAAAAGAAAAAAGAAAGAAAGTGAAGAAAACTCGCACTTAGTCCGAACCTCGGAGTGGTAGATGTATCCCACTGTAGGGATACCACTTGAAGTAGATACGTTTCCACATAGCCAGCTATTAGCTACATGCACACGTATGACGTACCTCTCAGATGCACACCGATTACTATGGAGATGCATTCCATGCCAGCACATCAGGCTCTGCGTGTGTCAAACTATCCCGCATCGTGAGAGCCGGATATATGTATCTACGTACGTGATATACTCAAGGCATTCTCAATTCAGATAGCTTCTAGCAGGGCTGCCAATTACCGGAGATTCGCTTTAATAAACCGTACGAGATGTCGCTTGTGCGCGACATGAAAATTACCATGTCATTATTTAGTTAGGTACACGCGCTGCCGTATCACTTATTTATACTCCCCTACTGTCACGCGGAGGTCTCACGTAGACCCAGACGTTACGTGACCGTTTCTGAAGACTTGATCGAATGGCTGTCGACACCGTGACGCCGCGACGCCAGGTCGCTGAGAGACGAGCACGTGCAAAGAGCATCGCAAAAGAGGAAACGGACTGAGAATCGAAATAGTCAGACATCAAGTGGACGAGTCCTTCTCGTCTCGGCAGCTGCATTTTGCCTCGCATGTTCAGAGGTCGAAGCTGCTCGGAGATTATAGATGCGTCGCGGCGATCACAGACAAACGTTTAAATCGCTAAACGTCAAATTACTCGGCTCTTCTCTTGCTTCCTCTCATTCTTGCTCGGCTTCCTCTTCTTGTTTAGCTTCTCCTCCTCTCTTACCTTCTTTCTTGCGAACCACCGTAAAAAATAATAGCGTGCGCTTCGAATAGATTCGGATGAGTAACTTTGGTTCCTTTATTCTTTTTCTTCTCATTATCATTTTTCTTCCTCTTCTTCTGCCTCTTCTTCCTCGTAGTGTTGATTGTCCAGTAAGCAGCTGTGCCGTCGCTTCGGGAATTAGTTACGGTTTCACGACGGCAGCGCCAATTACTACTGCCATTTTGATCAGCGTTCAAATAGATGGAAAGGAAGAATCAACTGAAGCTGCGAAGGTCCATTGGAAAGTTTGCGAATATATTTCCCTCTCGAAATCGTGCGTGTATTTAGAGGATGATGCACGACCCGGAGACCACACACGAGCTCTTACGAGGTAACATCAATTAGCCATCGCTTAGAACGAGCGGCTCTCTTGTCCCGATGCATCCACCGCATATAAATGCATCATGCGCGCATGTTACTTTATCCTGTATGCAACGCCGCATACCAGCGACGCAGCGACCTGAGGAACACCAAAAGATTAACCACCATAGAGTTGCCACGATGACATATGGACTACCGGAGTCTTTGTGCGCTTCTGAATACCCCTTAAATTGGGGGACGTGAACGCTTCAGGTCGAAGAAGACTCCTGCGTCGCTACCGAACATCGTTACTTTGATGCATCGGACTCTTTCTTTTTTTTCTTTTTTTTTTAAATCTGATTCTTTTTACGTATTTCAAACAAAAAGACTTGCGCGCGCAAACAACGAGATCTTAAGGAAGTTTTAATTTTTTTACCCTTACATATGACGTGCCAATTGCTTGAAAGACTATAAGAGACGGTATGGGAAACAATGGAAAATCTCTTATCCGGACGCGGAGAGAAGTTCGAAATGCCAGCTATGGGAAGCAGATGCGTCTGTCATTAATATGAACTGGGCAAGCTATTAATAACCTGTTAATGAGGACTCTTGCCCCTCCCCTATACGGTGTATTCGTGCGAGTCAAGAAGAAATGTATAGGTAGACGCAGCACTATTCATGGACAAAGATTTACTCTATAGCATAAGGTATAAGCTATGGAGTATAAGGTATAGGGCGCGGGGTAGAGAACTGTGGGACCGTCAAAAGGCCCCAGCAAACATCGTGATTTATAATCCGACATGCACTTTCGGTACTGATGCGCTTAGAAAAAAAATATAGGTGAATACAACCAAAATTTGACGCAAATACGATTCAGGAACAATGAGTTTCGTCAAAGGCTAATAATCGCTATTTCCATAAGAATTTGAGACGCGATACAGTCAGTTTCCTTCGATAGAGGAAATCTCTTCATTCTCTAGACCAATTAGGTCCCGGACCAAATAACCAATCCATGGACTAGTCTGGGACCTGATCAATTTGGGATCGATTATTTATTTCTTCGAAAATCATGCTTTACCTTTGGCAAAAAAGCAATAGAACATTTTGCACGTATCACCGATATGCCTTTTGTCGTGATAACAAAATTGTTGTTCTACCCGCAAGGAGCTGAGTCCGGAGCTTATACGAGAATGCGTGTCAGGAAAGTAAAGTCTACTTCTGGAGGAAGTGAACGATCGATCCACGTCATTCGTTGCTGACGGCTTCGAGACCTCCAGGAAAAAGTGATAGAGAACCCAGGGAGGTGGTCCAGAGAAGTTTCCACATGTAGAATACCATGATTGAACATACTAGCGGATAGCTCAATACTATAATTAAATGAGAACCTCTGGTATGAACGCAGGAACGCCCACGCCATGCATCAACCATGACGTAGATAGGTAATGCTGCTGCAGATGGAGAAGATGGTCCTCGGAGATATACCCTCCATTTCTACCTTAGTTAGGGTCAGCTATCTCGCGCGACCCATCTCCGCCTATCCAATCACACTGCACCCCGCGTATGGCACGCAAGCGATAATACACAGTGTCCCAATTATCCCGCAACACGACAGGGCCATATTTGCCGTGAGAGTATTTTCAGAAGGTCTGAATAGTCTTCAGCTACCATGATCCCACGATCCTGACTGTATTATGGCATCCTTGAAAATAGATCATGTTCCTCCCGACTATCGTGTATCTAAGCGATAATATTATGCCGGAATTTAAAAATTCATATCTCGTGCCAAAATCAATTATCGAAGTGCACTCGAACGCGTGGATTTCATTAGAGGTTTTTTAAATATTTTTTATTGAAATCGTACGGTTTTACGGTAAAGCGGGTAATTACAGAAAGACACGATGGAGGTTTACCACGCCCCAGTCCCTTCGGGCAACCAATACGCGCTGTCGCCGGTTGTCCCCCATCGGCAGGGTCGAGGAACGACATTCCAACTCGACGAGGACGGAAACTGCCTGCGACGCGGAGAGACCCTATATATATGTATACGCCTATAGCTCTGCCAGCCGCCCCCAAGCGACACTACCTACACACTTCCACACAGATGCACAGCCCCACCTTCAATTCTACACTGGACGAAACGAGGGATGGTAGGCGGACACTAGAAAATGTCTCCGGACATATAAAGTCATCTTGCGCTATTTGCATCAAAATGATTTTTCAACCAACGACCGGTAACTTCGAACCGTTCCAGCCTAATAAACAGTCTCGGTGCACGTTATCGAGAATTTTTACTTTTTCATTCGTATCTTATAAAATTAACGAAATATTTCAATTCTTATGATCGTACAATGATCCTTCGTATCTTAGAATTATGAAATACGCGAGAGAATGATTTTAAAAAAATTGCTGCAGGATCGAAAAATCCGCCTCTCGATAGTCTCGTAGTACAAGGGACCCACCCTCGAACAAGGGCGGCGACCTATAGGAAGTGTCGCAGCGAGGGTGGCCAAGGGTACATACCTAAAACGAGATCGAGTGACAAGGAAGCGAGAGGATTGTCGCAGCAGAGTGGCTTAGCGAATCAGGAGCGTCGTTCCGAGTGGCGTTGAGGACCTCAGGACGAGGACAGGAGGAGAAAGAGCGCTTGCGCTTGCGACCGCTGGACAAGAGGCGACACATCGATCCAGGTTTCTAGAACCTCCACCTTCCACCCACCTCCTCTACCACCTCCACGTTCACCTTCGACTCCGACTTCTTTCCTTTTCTTTCCTTGATTAAACCGCTCTGACCGCCACATTCCTCCTGGCCGGATCTATCAGAATACAGGATCCCCAAGAGAGGCTGATTCTAAAGTGTCCTGAGGAGGAAGCACGAGGTATCCATCTATTGATTCGTAGGTTGAACAGTTGCCAGAAGGATTGGCAGGATAGGAAGGATAGAAAGGAGAGAAAGGGTAGAAAGGAAGAAGGTGGGCATCGGCCGACAGGCTTACTCGCGTCTCACGGACGACATGGGGTGATATATTGCCAGGAGCTATACCTACCATCCCCAAGGCAGCCTGCTAGAACCAGCTAGAGTCCTCCCTTGAGCCTCCCATGCCAGCACTTCAAACTACCCCGCCACGAGCGCCTTTATTCGAACGAAGATCCATCTCCATAATGGCCCACACGCCCCCAAGCTTCCCACACGCTCCATCTGCATTGTGCTCCGTCTTCAAAACTTATACGCTATGCAAAGCTTCTCTTTGCGGATACCAGAGATTTGCCACTTGGACTGCATCACCGAACCTGACCATTCAGCTACGCGGACGCGTTTTCGACTTTGCACTATGAGATACGAAACATTTGTAGGGCAAGAACAAAGCTCTCGAAAGTCCTCGAAAGACAATGCAAATTTCAAATTCAGGGTCAATAGCGAAGCTGCATGGTATTTCGTACGGAGATTTTCACCCTGCTGGAAATTAAACTTTTCCGAAGGATAAAAAATTATGAAAATCTACACGAAGGAGGAGGTTACACCTGCCGCCGAGCAGACTTTTCCGCGGCACGGCGAAGAACAGATTAAGCTTTGGAAGGAGATTTATGGACGCGCGTGTAACGAGCAACTTTTTCATGTGATGCGCGCAGAGGGTTAGTGTCGGGGGCGGGATTAGCATAAGATCCAGCAGCTGCAGCCCATGGCCATCTTCTTCAGCATTTTCGTCCCGAAAAGAATTAATCGCCCCAAGCCTAGCTACGAAGAGATGACGGGATTCAACCAATTCGCCAGAAAATAGTCAGTATGCTACATGGCGGTATCTAAAACAAGGCATAAGCGTACTAGGGCCCAGGGTACCTTTGGCTCGTCAGAATCATGATCCAACTATAATAGATATCACAATAGTAAAAAAAACTCAGACGTTTCATTTGTAAGATAATTTAGCGTAAAGGTAGCGTAATACGTCGATTACCAGTGAAGCCATGGTAGCGCCTGGCTACTGACACCGCACATCCATCGTACTCCGAGTATTCAATTAGGCAGAGGCCAACGATGAGGTCTCCTCCTTGCTCTTAGAAGAGAAGAGAAAATGGCCTGAGATACGAGTTCTAGAAGAACAGGGTGGTACCAAGGGATATACCTAGGGATACCAACTGGACCAAAGACGTGCCAAGGGATGGCTATAGGGTCTCTACTGGACTTCTAGAGTTTATTTCTCTCTCTCTCCCCCCTTTAGATATTAATGAGAGGATAGAGAGACTGCTTCACTCTCATTCCACTTTTGATCTCAGCAGCAGTCTCTCTCGCACGGTCTAGGTCTTCCCGTTTCTTGAGTGACAGAGAAAGAGTTGGAGTGAACTGCGAGATAGCGAGGGAGGGATAGAGCAGCGCGAAGACCTCTGGGAGAAAACGGGAGGGTTTTCTACACCCTCCAGTATCCAGCTTCCTATAGAAGTAGAGAGGGGCAGGATGTCGGAGGGTCACGAGAGGAAGGCACCGAACTCGAGATGGAGCTGCTCGTGATGCTCCTGCTACCGGAGGAAAACGAACCTCTGTAGGGTGAGAAAGGCAAGAGTAAGAGGGACGGAGACCTGGACCCCACGTAGGAGACGTTCAATACTGTAGCAGCGACGTCGAGCCAACGCCATTGGCTACCATTTTCTCTATAGCCTTCGTATCTACTCTCTGCTCCACTCTACTCTTTTACACTACTTTCCTCTAAGCCATCATCCTCCACCGATCCACCGTCATTTCTGAATAGAGACTCTTTTCCTCTATTCTAGAGACACTGCTGCCTCTTGTAGCCTCTTTGGCTGTATGCCGAGCAGATTTGAAAAAAGCAAAAAAAATGCTTCCTGGAATACATGTTACCATGCTATAACATTATGGCAATTCGTATACTTGTTAGGTTGACGTCGTGATAATGACACCCTAGTCTTACCTTTGGATATTTTAATACAGGGATGTGGAGTAAGAAATATTCGTATGTTGGAAATATTATTACTAAGCCGTAATTGTGGCTTGACTACTCTCCATTAGCTTAGGATGAGGACTAGACTACAGAGAACCTGTGCAATGTGAGTGTTATAAGATGGTTGAAGCCCAAAACATAGGACCGAAACCGTGTCTTCAAGAACAATGTGGGTCATATCTCCCCCAAAGTGAAATAACTGCAGATTGCTGCCCGCAGAAACTCAGGTGGTATTGTATTAAAAAATCGTGATTATAATTTATTGTAACAGAATCATCATTGCTATTTCCGCAGAACCCCAAGCAAGGAAAAGTAAATCTCCTTAAGGATCAAAGGCAATTCTCTACGAACAATTGGATTGGTAGAATGTAGAAAAATCTGTAAAAAAGAACAAAGTATCGTGAAGTTGCCTCCAAGAAAGTAGATGCCATCGAGAGCAATGATCTCCGGGCAATTACTTAAGATGCCTGATGGGGAACGTAATATTGTGAACGGCAAGAAACCAAAATCATACTCTGGCTAACAAACCGTTTAACTTTTTCTATGAAAATATCTAGTTCTGTAGATTCTTCGCGCATTCAAGGAACGCAACGTTCTTCGCTCGCAATGGCTGTGCCAAAAAAAGCGTCGAAAAATCAGAATAAAAATTAAAAATGTAACAGCCCAAATGGGAAGCAACCGTTTCGGCGTTTCTACGGATTTCTACTATTCCAAATGTTCAGCTCCTAAATCTTGAGAATGTAATTCGATAATTGCGGCAATCTTGAGGCGCGCGTTTCGTTATTCCAACCATATGCTTCGACGGCCCGGTGAATGCCTCGAGGCTAATCGGACTCTGAACTACCGGCTGTGAAATTTCCTCTACGGCCATCCACCTTGCCTATTTGCTAGCTTGCCGTGAATGGTCAGTGTTCTATCGGATTTCCATTGGGAAGAAAAAGGGATACTTTTGAAACTTACAAGGGTCGATTACAAAAATTAGTAACAATCGCCTTCGCACTTGGACCTTCGTCTAAATATTTAAATGGCATTTCGAACAACGCACTTCCGTGCTGACCAGTGCTCGGAGAACAATGTTTTGATGAATAAAAGAAATCGCAAATGCCGCCGAGCAAAAGTTGGAGGGTCGGAAATGGTTGGTTTATTTAGAATTCTGACAAGGGTTAAAATTCTAGGAGTTGGACGGATTTA
>JARPRH010000735.1:133194-144678 GCA_031763665.1 Calameuta haemorrhoidalis
AAAGTTGGAGGGTCGGAAATGGTTGGTTTATTTAGAATTCTGACAAGGGTTAAAATTCTAGGAGTTGGACGGATTTAGGGCTGCTGTTCGGTTTGAAAAAATAGGATAGTCTCAAAAAGTATATGGGATTTCATAAGTGAACGCTACTTTTAGGTACAATCGTACGAAACATGGGATTTTCTTATGCAATCGCCATCGCCAAAAAAAAGGTATGTGCCCTTTCTCAGTCAGGTCCGCGAAATCAAGTCTTCAAATTTATGTGAAAAATAATAAGATACGGTTTTTTTTTTAAATGACTTTTAAGAGTTTTTTTTTCAGTGGGGGGCTTCGTCCTCGGCATCGCTATCAGAGGCTCCGCCTTTCGCATTTATATCGCAATATACTATACTTCCTTCTTTACTCTAGTTTCTTACAGGTCGTAAATTTTGCACACCAAATTAAAAAAAAATAGTTTACGATACGCGTGCGCGTAAGTGATCACATACTTCGCGTACTTGTATCGTAATGTACTATTATAGTGATTTTTCATAAATTGATATTTTATTCTTCGATTTTCAGGTGAATGAATCTTCATGGTGTTGATATGAATCAATCTCAAAGATCGATACTTTATATTGATCCGGCAACCCTGATTTAAACCAATCAGCGTCCACGAATCGTGAAGCACAAATCTTGTAATGCAGATAGCATATAACAAATTTAAACGAAAAATGTAAGTTAAACGTCCTCGAAAAATAGACTTTGCGTAAAAAGATTTATAAGTTATTAATACAATTGTATGACAAATATTTAAATTTAACAATAAAAAGGCATTTGAAACCAGACTACACAGAATCTTGCAAAATTATTTTGCCGTAAATATGTATCGTTTCTAAAAAAGAAAGATCAATAATGAAGAGCGCAAAAAAGTAATCTCAAATTTCAAGAACATGACATTTCTTGTTAGCTCCTCTTGTAGGGTGGTCTGTTTCTTTGTTCCCAATATTTTACAGATTTTTATAATAATTGTATATTGCCCCTTGTCGTTTCGGTTACGACGTTCTACGTCGGCGATTCTGTCGTCGTGACGTTTTCAGGCTTATCTTTACAGGAGTCTTTTTTTTCGGATTGAGGATTCTCATTATTTCCTTCAGAGATGCTATTTACGTCCGCTACATCTTCGATGATCATAATTTCGTCATCATTATTGTCGTAGTTATCCAGATTTTTTGAAGTATTCGGGAATAAATTGATTCTGGACGATTTTGGAAATTGTTCTCCTCTCCCAACAGATATTAAAGGAACTCTTTTCGGAGGTTTGCTGTGCGTCGGTGTCAGCTTCTTGGTAATCAATTGCTTTTGCATCTCTTCTTGAGTCATCTTCTTCGTAAAAGCAGTTATCAACGGAATTCTTTTCTTCTCCTTATCTTTTTCTTTTTCTTTTTCCTTGTCCTTATCCTTATATCGATCCTTCTCTTTCTCCTCTTTTTCAATTTTTTCTACTACATCCACAGCCACTTCGCTCTTTCTCTTAGGTGGCAATATGTAGGTCCAGCGATTCGGTATAGCAGCTTCGCTCCCGTATCTAATTCGAATTTCTTCAGAAACGTACCAGCAATTCTTCAAATACATAGGACCCTCCTCCGGACAAGCAATCCATTTACCGATCTCTTTGATTTTCCTCAGAACGCTAACTTTTGACAATTGGGAATCGTTGACTTCACCTTGCTTACTCCAAAAGGCTATGAATTCTTTAACCAGGAAACCACGTGCATGCGTATTTCCATGGACTAATCGAATGAGATCAGGTATCACCTCATTTGGTACTCTAGTCTTTTTCGATGATCCCTTCTCTGATCGTGAAGGCGTCCCGACATCCTGCACGTTCTGAATTTCAGTCTCTTTAGGGGCGCATAGAGTTATCGGCATCTCGCGAACCCAGGCTTGCCGATCGGATAAGAACTGCTTGAGATATTCTACAGCTAAACATTGTTAAACAATTGTTTATTAAATAAGTTTCGTTTAAAATAATTCATGTTAGATTCTACGCAATGCTTACTGCTCTCTGGGAATTCGTGACGAGGACCCTGCCAAATGCACCCAATGACTTTTGGTTTGATCCTCGCAGTTTTGGTTTTCCTCTCTTCCTCGAACTGTTCGCCTAAAATCTTCAATTTCACTTTCTGCGTCTCTGGGGACTGATAAAAAAAGATACGATACAACATGTGACGTAAACAACGCAGAATATATTATTTCAAGCATCATCATACGATATCTCACATACCATATCTTCTGTCTCTTCCTCGTCGGGCTGTGCCTCCTCATCAGAGAGGTATCTGGAATAAAAATGTCAATAAAAAAAAAAAAAAAACAATCAGTCAACCTTCAATAGTACCAATCACTCTGAACACTCACCCATGAGGCACCATAAATTCGTTATCTACGTCGTACTCGTTATCATCCGTGTTATCCTCATCCTTCTCATCGTCAGACCCTTTCAGTGATTCTCCCGGTTCCTCTTCCTCCCATTCATCATCAGAATCGATATCGTAATCGAACCATTTCTGTAAAAAAAAAAAAAACCATACATGATCCACATTGAAGTTCCATGAAATTCAAGACTCCCACGCACGTTTCGCCGTAATGATCAAAATTTTCCTAAGGAAAGAAGGAAGGTCGTGATCTATTAGTCTGGAAGTTCGTGATCTGTATACTATTTCATTTCTCCTATAAATTTCATGATCAACTACAGGCAGAGCAACTGATGAATAAGCAGGACGTTCGTATCAGGAGTACTTCCTCGGCGGGCGATATCAGACTAGAGCTTCGAACGTGTCCTGTAGCGACGTACCCGTGGAGTATTTCCATTTCATTAGTCACTCAGGCTACTCGATGGCCGAAAAGCTAAATCAGAAGAGTCGTAATTGCTATTAAGAATCAAGTGTTTAAGATGAACGTTGACACTCAACACATAGGTGCAATAGTGATTTTATTCCAACGTTGTGATCAGCCGGTGCAATTATTACCATGATAAAACTTGACCAAGGACTCTAGTGGATTTACCGTGAACAGTTGATAGAAAATACACTGAAAATGTACGCCAGCAAAGAAACGGGCATTTCCTCGAAGAAATAATGAAATTTAAAAAATATGGATCCTTAAATTCTGGAGAGAATCATCTTGGCTACCCATTGTTAACAAAGTGGACAACTGCGAAAGTTCGGAGTTCGATATAAAAAGAGATAAATTCTTGAGTGAAATAAACAATCTTGTTCAGTCGATCCAGAGCCGGAATATAATTTTATCTTGAGCAAGCATTGGCACACGCATGCAGCTTTTGGCAGCGATATGAAGGTACGTTGGGAATATGACATAAATCTTTATTAGGCAGATTATTCCAGCGTAAAAACGGTGCTTGAATAGAATAACGAACAATTATTGATATTGCAAGAAAAGCATCATCGTGCCTTCACGATAAGTACAGAAGCGTTAAACGCGTATCGGGAAGCAGATACTCGTGCCATCAGGTATGACGTAAAAGTTGAAGCAGTCACAGGAGCGACAGCGGGGTCCAAGTAAATTCATCCGAAGAGTCTTGGAAGTGAAATGGGAAAAAGAAAAGAAGAAGGCACTTATCTCGCACAGGCAATGAAGTTATAACAGGGAGCCTGAAGTGGTTGTCATTATTTACAGCGTGTTGTCACCCATCGGGCCATCTGTAATAGTTGTTTCATGCCTCATAGAGATTAGCCCTTGCCTCGTAGACCATAGATTAAAAAACACTATTCCCGCTGTCACGCGTCTATACATTTACCATAAATACATATCGTACATTTTGGGTAAGCTGCGTCTCATAAAGCATCCGGTCGGGACGGTAAGACTTAACAGGACGAAATTAGTAACTCTTATCGTAGATGAAGAAACGTTCTCGATTGGACTCACGTCTCCTCTACAAATACACCTGTAACCTGAGAGGGTCTCGTTGACGTAAAATTCACAGCAGGTAATTAGGTATCGGCAAGTAAAGCGCATAATTCTGATCGGTTGATGACTGGGAGCGCGAATGAGATCGTTATTGTTAGGTTCGATCGGACAACCTCAGCATGTGGCACACGCCGAGAAGATGCGAAGTCAATAAATTAAGTTGGAAAACGAAATCGAGTATGTGGCTTAAGAATCGCGCACGCGATGATCGTGCGGTTAATCGACATTAAATGTGTCGAAAAAGCGCACAAAGAAATGGCATGGATCAGCTTGCAGGAAAAAAACAGTTGCACATGCTACCGAGTGATCTGTCTATAATGAATGGAGAGAGGTTGGATCAGTCTGATTGCGTCACTTGATATCGATCAGCGTCACGGCTACGCAATTCGAGAGTTGCAAAACAGAAGTAAAAAGGGCTGTAAAAATACGAGCCACGATGCGATTCGATCGACACAAGATCCGAAAAGCTTTAGTCATTACCAGCCGACACTGCAACGTATCGTTTTCCTCCCCGGTCATTCGGAGATAAAAGAGAGAGAGAGGGGGAAGGAGACAAAGAGAATGAGAGTGTTGATCTTTCTCTCTCTCTCTCTGTCTGAAATCCGTTGCTAACGATTAAACGGTTTATCACTTCGAAAAGATAATACTACAAGGTGTACACTATAATACAAAGTCAGACTCGACTTGCGACAATCAGTAAACAAAAGTACCCATAGACAATCAAGTAGAAAGGAAAAGCCAGTATTTAGCTTGGAAACCCACATAGGAATCAGCTGTCATCGAATTAATAGATCAAAGTATATCGCGAGACGATCCTATCGGAATAAATGAATGACCTATGTCCTTTATGCTAATAAAAAGAAAGGCTACTCGCAGGAGGACAATTAGGACGCTTCGCGCTCATAAATATCGAACGGGTAATCGGCTTATCGTCCAATTAGCAGCCATTTGGGGAACGTTTGAAAATAGTGAGCATGTTGCGCGAAGCAGGGACGCGTCTGGACCGTCGCCGTTCTGGAACCCGTGGCCAACGGGTCCCAAGGGAGAAACGCCGGTGACGGCACCGCGTGGCACAAACTTGATATCTCGTCGAGTCCCGACGCGACGTCGTTTCGATCTACTCTCGATCGCCAACCAGTTTAAAAAGGTCCTTCGTGCGCGTAACATCCCCAACTTCGAAAGTTCAAGTTTAGCCGAGATCATCGGAGGCTCCAGCCATTCTTGGACCTCATCGTCTTTATATTCCAACGTTCTAACGTCATACGTAGCTAAGGCCGATGATTCTTAAGGATCGTTCCGAACGCGTCCTTTTACACGAATCATTGATACGAGAGAACAATATAATGCACCGGGTCGAGACGGCACTCGGGTGAACTGAAGGGATCTGTGTTTCGTAACCGGGATGTTCGAGCCGGTCGGTACTTTTGAAAATTCTTATCGTACGAATTTCGATTCCTCCATGTTTGACGTGAGTATTTTTCACACAACTTTCACAATTTCTTCTTCCGTCCGTTGACGCTTCTTGTGCTGCATATTTAAATTCATGAAAAGCGTGACCAGAGGTTCTGAGATCAGCGTGACACGATAAAGAGGCCTCTGCTGTTCAAGTTCGCGCGATGCACGCTGACCCATATGCGAAGACGTCGAGCGACCTATAGTTCGTTATGATTGTACGAAAAATATCAAAAATCACACACAAGCGCAGAGTAGCAACTTTTGATACGCTGCGAATGTTATATTCACGTGAGACGGTGTAAGTCGCACGATGTCGAGCTATTTTATCGTTAGTCACTCGTGCGCAATCATCCTTTACCTATGTCACTCAAGAAGTAAACTTGATAGTCAGAATATAAAAATATATAAATTTTCATATAATTTTGCATTCTCAATTCAGATGGCAGACGAACTATTTTTCTCGGCCCTGGGTCTGGATATGAATGGACCGGATACTGAAAATCATCTGCTATCCCCAAGCACTTCGTTTTTACCTTGCGACTATGAAACGCCCTGTACCACGCCGCTTAGCGAAAATTCGGAATACATGGATTACCCCACGAATCCTATTGGAATTTCTGTTGACTGTTACACCAACTTGACAAGCTCACCTGAAACTCCCTGGAGCGACTGGACCACCAACGCCTCCACGTCTTCGAGTGAGTATTCAAATTTCAAATAAAACATCGAGATCATTTTTTCGAATACTCATTTCTTCCCTACAGGCTGTCTAAGCGAGCTCAGTGAATTAGACTCGGAATTGGAATGGTGCCTGGATAAGAGTTCGGACGCTGGTCTACCGGAAAGGACTCCGCTCTGCACTCCAGGATGCGAAGGATTTCTGCATTTACCATTACCAAAACCGAAGACACAATTGCAACATGACGAGCCTCTCTTGGTACTGGGGATCGACCTCAGGGCCTTGGAAGATTCCCTGGGTATGGATCACAACAATAATCAACTAGAGGATAGTCTGTTACTCTCTTCCGCAGCTAACGCAGCTCTCGCAACTCACGACTATACTAATAGAAGTTTGGCTCATGCAGCCGAGGACCGTTGCTTTCCTTGCACCTATCAAGGATGTATCAAGGTAAATTTTAAGATAATAATTATACATCCTGAAAGGATCCGAGTTATTATTTTAAAGTGTAATTTTAATTTTTGAAACAGGTATACGCAAAGGCTTCTCATTTGAAAGCCCATCTTCGTCGCCACACTGGTGAGAAACCATTCGCCTGCACTTGGTCAGGGTGCGGATGGCGCTTCAGCAGATCCGACGAATTGGCACGACACCGAAGATCACATTCTGGAGTAAAACCTTATCCTTGCGAGATGTGCTCCAAAAGATTCGCGCGAAGCGATCATTTGGCGAAGCATCGTAAAGTGCATCGTAAAAATGCATATCCTTTGTTTCAAGGATCGAGGGAATTTCGTCCAGGGAAGATTAATGCTTTACCGACAGAACTTTAGCAGACGCTTCTGTTAAGTTTTGTCTAACCTTCGATACTTTGAATTTTACCTCCTTTTTTTATGGCCGCGATTATTGTCCTACTGAGGCTCCGTAAATACTCTGTTAGTTAGTATCGTATGTAAGTAGAATCAACGTTAAATCCTTAGCTCGTAAGTCTACGTGAATGAACAAAAAAATGAAGGGCAACGTCGTATCATCATTGAAACCTCGCAATATCCTAAGTCACAGATTGGTAGTAAGAAACTTTCCTAAAAAGATAATAATGCTCGAATTGAGCTCAAAGAGAAATCTATTTACGTAGGTATACGACTAGCACACTCTAGCTACTCTTCCGGCAGTTATACTTAATGTTAAATATGGATTTGTTAATGGAAAATGTGACATTTTATAAACTGGATAATAAACGGAAATTATCGAAGCATATCTACTGATAACGAAACATGTAATGAAAAAAATTTGCAAATTATTCCATTTACTCACCGTGTCTTTCGCAAATGGTCGTCGTGCTGTGATATTTTCGCTCTTTTTACGCCATGTCCCCCGATATGCTGGTCGCCGATTCTCCCTGAACATCAAAAGCTTTGCTTTGCCCAAATTAAGCGGGGAGTTTTTCTGATCGATCACGTTCGAGTTGTCCTCTTCATCCTCATCTATGAAATATAATTCATTTTTGCAGGCTGTCTAAATGATGCAGATCAATGTTTCGCTTACCGATTAGGATCACGTCATCTTTCGATTCTGCGGGCCACGTTCTACCGGACGTTCGTATTGCTCTGGAACCACTTTTTATTTCTTCCAAATAAAGTTGACCTCTTATGGATTCACCTGCACACACTTTATCAAGTTCACTTTTTTCTGATTCACTTAAATTTCTTCTGCAGAGCGGAGCTACTCTCATGTCAGCTTTTATTTCAAAGGGCATAAAATTCTGAATTTTTATATGTTCCTCTTCCGCCGATTTGTTTTCTTGTTTTTTGGCTACGAAGAAACTGGCGAAGTTCGACGCGGCTTTTTGTTTTTTGCGCTCCGCTTCGAGTCTTTCTTCTTCCTTTCTTTTTCTCTCTTCTTCTTTTGCTTCCTCCCGTTTACGGCGATCCTCTTCCTTCGCTTCTTTCTCCTTCTGTTTTTGTCTGTAAGAAAATCATTTGTTATATATATATATTTTTTATGGTATTATTCATAATTCATCACACAGTACGACAAACGTACGCACTCTATTTCTATTTGTCTCTTTAGTTCCTTCTGCTCCTTTTCTTTCCTCTTTTGTTCCTTTTCTGCGCGCTCTTTTTCTTCTCGCTCCTTGCGCTTCAATTCCTTCTCCCTCTTACGGTTTTCCCGTTCTTCTAAACGCTTTCTTTCCTTTTCCTATTCGTCAACAACAAAAAATTGACGAAACGATTTAAATCTCTATGGACTTAAACTATCTAAAAAATAAAGCGATACTTGTAACTTTATAAAATCTTACCATTTTTAAATGCTGCATCCTCTCACGACGTTTAACGCTAGCCAAGTGTTTTTCTATCTGTCTTGGGGTTAGTTTCTTAATATTGGCAACAGCACATTTCATTGGGTCGTTCGATGTTAATGAATCATTTAACTTATCTTTTTCATCAGATTCATCGTTAGATTTTTCGTTCACTTCTTCTTCTTCTTCTTCTTCATCTTCCGAGGATAATGATGGTGTATCAGAATCAGTATCAGAATTTTTACTGGCATTATCATCAATCCCATTTTCTTTTTGCGTGCCACTCGATTTATCTTTTAAATCTAATTTTTCAAACTCATTTACTCTTACTTTGTCATTTTCATTGGACTGCTCTTTATCACCCTTGGAATCTAAGTCCTCCGTTTCCATAGGGTTTTCAGTATTCTCATTATTTTCACTTTTATTCTCAGTATTTACTAATTCTTCAGTATTACTGTCTTGCTTCTTATAAGTCTTCTGTAAAAATTTACTAAGCGGTCTCTGCTTTACCTGTTGCTTCTCTTTTGCCAATTTAGGGAAACTTGTTTTTGTGTCCTTATCACTGACTGCATCATCTTCTTTTTCTTTAC
This sequence comes from Calameuta haemorrhoidalis, assembly GCA_031763665.1. NCBI lineage: Eukaryota > Metazoa > Arthropoda > Insecta > Hymenoptera > Cephidae > Calameuta > Calameuta haemorrhoidalis. Next base: position 142,178 of record JARPRH010000735.1, read on the forward strand.
TTTTTGACTCTGTAATATCAATGACATCACACTCAATTTCCCTTGTATCATTTGTGACATCCTTTTTGGAGTTTTCTTTTGTGGTAATTTTAACCACTTTGGGACTTCTTGTTGTTGATGGAGAATTTAATTTTCGCTTTTTATTAGATACTGTATTAGCTGATTCCACTGAACTGAGTGTTTGAAAAGGCAGCCGTCCTGAAACAGAAACAGTTCCATAACGATCATACACTTGTTACAAAAATCACAAGTAAAATAATATGTTAAATCCCTTTAAAAAACTGAAAACAAGATAACCAGAATTACCTTGCTTCAACTTTTTTTTTGGTGGTGTAACCAATTCTATGGTACAATCTTGATCTTTCATGGCAACATCCATAACTTTCATTTTAGTTCAGCTGTAACAAAGGAATACAATATTCTCGTGAAGGTAAACAAAGAACGACGATATTTTAAAAGGTATTATATGCTACAAACTACAGTCAAGTAGCAGTCTACAACCTACCTTCAACACGTTAAGTAAAATTAAACCCCGTCTAATGAGTCGAACGCAACAATGGGCTCATCGAACCCCCAACACTCGCTAACCATAACCATACGAAATTGAATAGAACGCGAAATCTCTCAAGGGAAAAATATTTCAATACGGTAATAAAAATGAATAGTTGTCAAATTTACCACAAACAATTTTATGAAAAACTAATATAAAGCTACAGAACGGCCATAGTCGGCCCGTAACGAAATACGCGGGAAATACGTTATAGAAGGGGAAACTCCGGGAATATTGTGTTGATACGTAGAGAGAAAACAGAGATGAGTAGGGCATCTCTGCAGGCATGTTAATACTTTATCGACACTAGCGCTGTCGGCCATTGCTAGAAACCGTTAGGAATCAAAGAGACAGACGAAACTGAACGTAACCCGCGTAACCCAAAGCATCTTCAAGCAGATTGACTTATGCAGAATTAGCAGGTATAAAATGAATGCTATTACGATTGAGGAGTCTAGGAAGAAATAATGAAACGATGCATACGCAGGTGAAGTAAATAAAATATATTCGATGCTGTTAACATAACCGGTTAGATTTGTATTCATTCATGTTAAGATAATCGGTGGCTCTTCCGATGGCGGTAATTCTTTCGTCTCCTGAGTTTCCACAATTTTACTCTTTATTATATTCCCTTCTGCATCCACTTCGTCAATTGATATTAGTATATTAGAGATGATTGGCATAGATTTCCCTATATTGTCTTGTGATTGGAATTGCAGTGTACCATTTCCACTACTCGATGTACCATCATTTCTTTCTGTGATCTATAAAAAAAACAAGAACCACATTCTCTTAACTCGTACATGATTCGAAATACTAGCAAGAATACAACATGCTTATTCAATTACCAGCCACCACTGCATAATCTGCACCTTGTATGCTTTTTATTAATACAGAGTAGAATAAAAGGAATAGGGATAGAAGGATCATTTATATATATGGATTTGAAGTATTGAAATGCTGAAGATTCTTCTGTAAATCCTAATCAAAATAAGAACAAAATCTCCTTACCTCTAATTTCATGTATGGTGTAGTGTCATCAAGTCGAATATCATACTTCTTCTCCGGTAATGCCAATTCCTGTGTAGGAGAAATGTTTTCCTCGTCAATACTTTCGTATCTGACCATTTGTAACCTGTAGCATCCATCTTCGTCCTGTGTATACTGAAATCTTTTATGACCATTTGGCCATTGTAAATGATGTGCCTCTATCAAGTGCTTAGTAAGCCTGTAACTTTTTCGATATTTAATTGGACATTCGTGGCAGCAGTACCATCGGATTTCTTGATCATGTACGCGTTGCATATGTCTGTTAATTTTTTTTACAAATTAATAAGATTTTATCATTTCTAATCATTATTATTTGTCATACCTATCTAATATATATGCTCCCTTGCATGTATAAAGACACCCCTCAACAGTGCATGCAAAAAGTGGCCCATTAGTATGGACAGTCATATGAGAGTCAAGATCTTGTTGAGACTTGGCTGCATGTGAGCATAATTGACATGGAAAAGGCCTTGTTGATACATGTCTGTACCGAATATGTTTTGCCAGACTAGCCGGAGATTCGCAGCTCATGTCACACATAGTACATTTATAATTAAATACATGAAGTCTCATATGATTACGTAATATACCCTCAGTAGGATAAAATTTGTTACAATGAGAACACTGGAAGCCCTGGACTGTAAATATGATAAAGATGAGAACTGAATGTATAAAATTACCAATATTTTATTATGATCACTGAAGTTTCCTTACCCTCAATTGGTATTTGTCTCCTGCAATGATCATGAAACTTTGAATTTGAAGCGAAAGTAGCACCACAATCTGGGCAGGCAACTAACTTTTCTTTAGTATGACTTCTCATATGATTTCGTAACTTGTACAAATTAGGATAGCTTTTCTGACAACCTAACCATTTACATTTTACACCTCCTTCTACCTT
>JARPRH010000738.1:15091-35605 GCA_031763665.1 Calameuta haemorrhoidalis
AGAAATTTATGCTTGGACCTCGCGGCACCCACCTGACTCGCTTGTTCAAACATAAACGCTCCAAGTACAAGGATCGCTGGGAGATAATCATCTTGGACCGGAAGTGTCCTGGTGAACCGGAAGATTCGAGACCCGTGACGTGTCCTTTTCTTATTTCTCGTGGAAGCCCTCGTACTCTGGGTACTGGGCACTTCAACTCAGCTTCTGACAGTCCTCTTCCACGCTTTCGACTCCTGCCGCTTCCTTTGACGTTACTCGTATTCGTGGATCGAATCTCGTCCGGGCGATTCCAGACGTCGAGACGCCAGGAAGACGACGAGGTTCTTATCTATTTGGGAAAAGAGTTTGTAGCATTTTTCAGTTTGCTTTTCATGGTGATTTCAGTGACTGGTCACGACCCGACGTTGACACGACTGCTGGCGTTGAGTCCTTTTCATTTGACATAAGAGTGTTTGGTTATTTTTATTATCCATTGTCTAATTCTGATAATAGGAATAACCAGCTCGATACTGGTTCTCGATACAAACAATATTCGTTTCCTTTTTCCATATTGTATTGGTCATTGAGTTAATTGTTATATGCAACAATTAAATTTGGCTTGTTGTAATAACTAGGAAGAAACTATACTCACTTTTATATTGATCAATTCATTCTGTCCTTAATTAGTATATTCATTGTTGTCATGCAATCCTATTGTTTCACTGGGAATATTTTTGTTTGTTTCCTTTGTACAATTTCTTAATCTTCTTCATAGAGTGGGTTCTTTCCTGGGTACTTTTCATTCATGAATATGGTGACATGCGTTTATGGGCAGTACAAAAACAAGGGTTATTATTATAGAGGGGCACAAGTGACAAGTGCTATCATGTTCTAGTATCGTTTTAGAGTATTCGACGGTGCCAAGTTTTGTGCTTAAAATAATTTTATGTGGAGAACTTGCTCATTGGCACTTGTTACTTGTAGACATAAGTGTCGTTCACGTGTGAGTCTAATGATTTAAGGATATATGAGGGCGCCACCAGTATTCAACGATTTAGAGTGGATATTTGATACAGTGTACAGGGTAATTCAAAAGTATTGGACCTAAAGGTGGTTCCACCATGTAGATCAAGTGGCTAGAGGAAACTTCAGTGGGTCCAATACTCTTAAATATGTATGTATCCACGTGTATAAAAAGATATATTGAGTATTTTGAAAATTCTGATAATAAAAATAACGTGTAACAATGAAAGTCCTTTTAAAAATAGAGTACCCTTATAAAGCATTGTGTCTTACTGTAGCACAACTTAGACATCCATTGTAATTTGTTATAAATTTATAAAACTTCTTAAATCAAGCATCTTCATATAATTTGTTCTCTTTTCTGAAATAGTAAAGATTCCCAAAAAAGTATTAAAAAAAATTCTTCAGAATCTACTATACATAAATATTCAATTTCCTAAAATTGCATAATCCAAGGGGCAAGAAAGCTCACGCGAAGGATCAGGAGAGTATCAAAATCGAATATTATTTATGCATAACCTAGAGAGATGAAAAGGGCAGGAAATGTTTTACGCCATAAATGAAAAAGTAAACGGAAGTAACAAACGGAATCGTTGAGACTCCGTAAAGAAAATAAAAAAAGAATCTGCCACCATTTCAAAACTTTAAGTATTAAAGGAACCAGCTAAAATTATTCTTTTAATTTATAAACCATCCGCCATAAGACTTGTCTTTACTCACGTTCAATACTGTGCGCTCCATAACCTTAAAATCAAACGATACGTATACCTTAGTACTCAAGATAAGTTTCATGTCACAAAAAATGCTACAGGAACTCATACGGTTCAAGCATCGCACGAAGTATCGAGTGTCGTCCTTAACCTAAGCTAACGTAAAAGAAAGTAAGATAATACCTCAAAACCGCAAAAGCAACCTCGAAGTCCGCCCTTGAAATAGTACTGCTCCAATAATACAAGGCGCTACTTTAATAGAGACTAATATTGACGTTGCATGTCCCAAGCCAATTTTAAACATCGAACCATAAAGCCTGACGATCCTTTCCTCCTTTTTTCTTGACTATTAATCTTATTCATATCAGTTCCACAATCCGTATATTCCGTTTGACTTAGTGTTAATTACAAAGCGTGCCGACGATCGTCAAGTGTTCTTAATGCAGATTGAGACGTTGGAAGTCATCGGTAGACATTGTCGACCTGACGGAGAGCGTCGGCGTTCAGAAACATGTTTATCGGGTCGACCACTGGCAACTACGTGATCGTCAGAGTGCGTCGTGCGTGATCGTGAATCATCGGGTATCATCGTGTGACGATTGTCCGATCAGCGTCTTGCCAGAGACGTTTTTGAACGAGTTTTGAATTAGAATGATCAACCAGCTGGAAGAACTCGCGATTGTGATGGCTCGTTGAGTCAAAGTTCAAATCGTGGATCATCGTTATCGCCATCTTAACAGGAAATGGCGACGCCGCCGGATTCCCCAGGACCGGAAGAGGCGCTTTTCGAGTTTGAAAGCTCGCGGGTACGTCAACAGACCACCAGACCTGTCGCCATCGAGGAGCTTCTTAGACAGACGAAATTTTCACGACAGGAGATTCGCGTCATGTATCGTGGCTTCAAGCAGGTATATTTAATGTTGTATTACGCAGTATTAAATTCGTATACATTTTTAGTTGACTTCGGATTAATTTTTTTATGTCATACGTCATTCTAAAATTTGCCTTTGGAAAAAAAAACGTACTGCTCACCATATTGTCACTGCTTATCATTACCATATTAACGTTCGTAAGGTACCCACATAAATTCAAGCGTTTTTACCAAAATGCTTACCTGACAAAATCGCATTTTATTTAACATATTCGTGCCCATTTTTTGTATGTACTTTGCCACAGGAGCGGGTGACCCGTATGCTGTTTTCCCACAGATTGTATCATGGAAAGAGCTTTCTGTCCACACAATAATATCACGACACGCAATAAATATATCGGAATCAATATATTTCATGCAAACCAAGCAGAATGCGGACGAGTCGTGCACGTTTTGAGCTCGTAAAAATTAAAAACATGAAATCATAATTCATTAAGGCTTTTTAAATAATCACTAAAGATTAATCATTGTTACCATGACTTACAACAACCACGTGGGATCCTTCGATCCCGTAAATTATCAAGGCTGATAAAGTCCCTTACTTCACAAAGCTTAAGAATACAAAATTTCCAATACACTTAGTCTCCGAGGAACTTTGAAACACCTTATATAGACACGTATTTGTACGTTACTCTGATAACGACATGTCGTGCGACGCCTCTAGATATACAAAGTTATTTTCAGGTTGTTCTAACGCAAACAGACATGTTAAGAAAACAAGTAAAGTCGCAAGAGCCGACAGCTGTCATCGATACATGTGAGAAGCAGTCAATAAAGGCTAGTAGGAGCGGAGAAAAAAGAATAAAACGTTAGTACAAGACTTAGAGAAAAAAAAAATAAAATCAAAGAGAACTAAAAAGATAAGGATAAATCGTTTCTTTTTTTCTTCTCTTTCCTCTATTTATTTCCTTAGCAAGATCGTCTCTTCACAATGCGCAAACAACGTCCATTACTAGATGATTTATGCTGCTTTAATAGGGCGCCGCATTTCTTACGTCAGGGCGGTAACTTAACGCGACCACTAAAAGTCCCTATCGCTTGTTCTATACGTAAATATCGACTTGAGACAAGGCAACCGCACAGATACGCCGGCGTTTCGCTTCTGTTTGCTTGCGGTTTAGTTATAGTACTCAGAAAGTCACAATGGCCAACCCTTATTTGGACGATCGATTTCCCAATGAAAAATAAGTATCCGGACACCTTCTTTCTGCGGAGGATCTGCAGCTTTTTTTCTTTTCTTATTTCTTCTCTCCCTTGAGGCTTTGTCTGCTCGAATCTATTTTGACAATTGAAGAAAACGATTATTTGACGTATTATTTAGGTCATGCATTAATCCTGTATCGATTTTCTTACTCATAAACTATGCACGTGCATGCAAATATCTTTAATGGCTCCCATTTGTTACAGTCATTTTGCACAATGATCCTTTTTGCGATTGTAGCTGCATGTTCTTTGTGTCCATACAGGATACACCTGTTAAATATTCCATATTTCAGATTATTTTGAATTATGCTAGTCCATCCTTTATCTGTTCCTTAACAATGGGTATTGTTAAATTATTATATCATTTTGACACATTGACTGCAGGTTCCTTATAAAGACTTTGGTATCTGCAAAATAAATTATTCTTTATTAATTACATGGTTGGATGAGCAAGTTAATTATTTGTCAGTATAATAAATTATATCTGTCTTATATATCCAAGAGTAAAATTAATGAGAAACTGTGGTTATTTCAGTCGGTGAAATATAAGTGTGGCTATTAAAAAATAAATTTACCAAATTGGATACAGTTTGAGGAATGGATAACCTAATTTAGGATTGACGACGCCAAGTAGAAGGTTAAAGGTGTAGCAGAAAATATTTCAACTTGATATTTTAAAACTCGACATAGCGAGATGGAAAGTTGTCAGATAAACAAGATGGCTGAAGTGCTGTTCCGATATGCATAAGTTTCTAATACAAGGATCACAAGGAAAAGGTCTTCATTCTTTTCTCGCTCTATTTCTTTTTCACTTTTACTAGCTCCGCATGGAAAAGGTCCATAAAAGGTCTTGTGCAGTTTAGATTGCAGTGGTATTCAGCTGTTGGCACACCTGAGAATACGTGGGATCCTTTCAAGGGACGTTTTAAATTGGATACCTTTTTTTTTTGTTTTTGTTTCACCGTTTTTCTAGTCACTGCTGGTAATGAATTTCTAAAGTGATTCTAGTTGAATAGAAAAAAATTTAATTTCATTTTTTGAAAGGTACAGCGTCAAGAGTGACAAAACCTTTGGGATTTCTTGACACTACAAAGCTGTTGGAAAATTTTAGTTTTTATAAACTTGAAGGTTTTTTCTAATTTTTCTTTCTCCGGCATTCCGCTTACTGTTAAAATATTTGTAGAATGCTTCTAGGTCCAGGTGAGTCGAAAAATTAAATTTTTTGGTTCACGCGCTCTGTGACGTAATGCTACAATTTTAATAGAATTTTTCACATTTTAAAGACGATAAATTATATTCACTGATATCACCTATCTTATTTCTTCTGCGTATTCTATTTCCTCGTGCTTGGATAAATCCGTAATTTCATAAGTTGGATTATTTTTTTTTTTAGAGAAAATAACTTTTGCAACAATTTTATTCGAATTGAGGTAAAATATAGAAGATATTTCATAACTCTGATTCGTAGCTCAGATTTATAGCTCAGCTTCGTATACATCAGATCCATAAGTCGGATTTTATTAATTACGCAATTTTAATATTAAATTAAATAATAATCATAACATAATACCCAATACGCCAGCGTTCACAAGCTCTGCTAGATTCTATTATAAAATATCAAATACCTCACATATTTCATTCTTGAATTTTTTTCTATCAATCTGATTCATTATCAATCACGTATCTAAGAGTATCCTTTGAGAAATGAGCTGAAAAAAAAAGATGGCGCTCATCGTGAATGGCTTGTCTATACATCGATGCCAAGTTTGAAGATCTACATAGAGAGGAAACTCTCCTAGGCTTTATCTTCGTGACAGATAGCTCTCGATGATAAATTACTCAAGCCGCCATCATCCTCTTTCGATGCTCCTCAAATTCCATCCTGGTGTATCATCTGTAAGACACGAGATGACAACTAGAATTTCTAGAATTACACAGGCAGTAACGAGTGGGTGAGAATGCAATAAACGAAAAGAAAGAAAAATAAAAGAATTATTAGATTCTCAAACCACGATTGTAGATTAGATTCTTAAACCACGTATCATCTGTAAGACACGAGATGACAACTAGAATTTCCATGATGTGATTACACAAGCAGTAACGAGTGGGTGATAATGCAATAAACGAGGAAAGAAAAAATTTTTTTTTAAATAACAAAAGAATTATTAAATTCTTAAACCACGATTGTAGTACAAAAAAATACAGATTATTTACTTGAATCTGACAAAATTATAAGATGACAATAAAATGGAGCATTCACTTGGCACGGAACCATACAAAATTGAATTAACTGGCTGCGAAGTGTTTACTCACTCGTTCTGAATGAGCCTCATCCATCGTTGGTTAATCACTGATAAACTGAAGAGAATATATATATGTATATACATATATTGTATATTGAAGCTATCAAAGGATCTTTGAGGAGAAACGTGCACCCTGATAATCTGTATAAACATAGGTTGAACAGTCTTCTATTACCTTCAAAGCATCAGGGATCTTCTTGGCGATCTGAAAGATTCAAGATCCCCCGCTAGAGACCTTTTAAAGACTGTTTCACATTAACAGGCTGCTACTTCAGGTTTTCTTTTCATGTGAACACGCCTCGCTCGTGTCGTTCAGACTGGCTTCTAACTGTTAACGGGTTGGTTTTTTTCTCCCCATAATTTTTTTCGTCACGAGCTTGATAACCACATCGACATGCTAGAACATCGTTAATATACTGTTAAAAAAATTGTATGAAATTTTTGAATTTCCCGCCATACGTAATAATTTTTTTCTGATAACTCGTGTCGCTGGAAAAATTTAAAAGGTTAGGTCACTATACTTAAAATTGTAGATTGGCCATCAGTTAATTCACCGAATGATTATTAAACTTTTTCAAAAAATATTCAGGAATATACAATGATAATTCAACTGATAACAGCTCGTTATTCTTTGGCTCTATTAATATTATAGAAAACTTAGTGCAGTAGATTAACCTTAACTTTGATAAAACGATCCATACAGTTATGATTAACAATAAATATTTATTACGCTGATAACACGTAATTGTTTGATAAGAGTAACGTTAATGTAATCATGTGAAAGGCACTGTTTGTGAGATGAATTGTATGGAGCAACTAAAACAACAGTGCAATAACAATGGGTAAACTTAACTGAAAGTATTGTTATCGACGACAATGAAGATACTGAACAATTAATGAAAGAACTCTGCGGATCCCGTTGTCCTTTTGAAGTGCTGATATCACAATTGTACTTTTGACAGAATCTGATCGTCGTTTTGTCATTTAGCTGCGCTACGTAAGAGTCTATAGTCGAATAATAAACATTGCCTATATTTGAACAGCGCATTCTATCCAGGTAACAATGGCGAATAATAGGACACGTGATAACTTTTAAAGGACTCACTATACAAAAGTTTAATATAAAAAAGCCATGTTGATAAATCGACTTAAAAATAACAATTTCGATTATTTCGTTATTTAAAGCACGTATTTGCAAATAAAATCGACCTGAAGAATGACAGGAGGAATTGTCAATAACCACTGGAGTCAAATTTGCACTATTATATATATGCATACGTATGACGGAAATTAGTAAAAATTACAAAATTAATTAATTACTATAATGAGACAGTAAACTGTTGAAATCTACTGCGGCCTTCAGATCGCAGCTAATTTTTATAAAAATAGTGGTCTTTTTTTATCATTTATGCATCATGATAATATGCGAGTGGCTTACCGTTTCGAAATTATACTGAACTCCAAAAGGGGTCTTTGCGGTAGTCTAAAGGTTAAGATTTATGTTGAGGTTGAATAGCAGGAAACAAAGTTTCTTATAAAGACAGTTGTTGTATTCACTAGTAGTGTCTATGTCGTAAACTTTCGGAGTATTGTTTACGAGAGACGTTTTAATTGAAGATTTTTGCGGGTTTGTTGAGGTAGGTTTGGAAAGATTATATATATACATATGCATAGCATGTTCTGTGGGAAGCCAGACAAAAATATTGCTTAGAGTAGTTGCTTTGTTATTCTACAACTATGTAGCTTTGGAATTACCATGTGTTGCTGGTTTAAACTTGTTCAGTACTTGGTGTAACGAATTACTAAATAAGTATCATATTTTTTTTCAAATATGTATCATTGCTAGCTGCATACTTTATTTAAAGATATATTATCTCTACTTGGCTGGCGTCTCTGTACAGTACCGATAAATAGCGAAATGGCGGCTGGAACTGCCCGCAGAAAGATCGTGCGCTTTGAGCTTTGCCAAAAAACTGTCACGCCTTAATCGGCGTGCAAATATTTGTTGTACAATATCAAAAGGTCATGTTTCATACCTGGAAAAGCGATCCTATTGCAATTACCACGATAGACATTCTGTGGGTATTTAGAGTATAGAAATAATTATAATAAATCTAGTTAAAATTCATAAGAGTCAGTAGAACTTGTATTCCTTATAAATTCACAGCTGAATATATTTCCAAAATAATTACCATCTACATTTTGAATACTCTGAAATAAAAAAGAATACTTGAAAGCATATCAAAGAACAGATTGCAAAAAATCCATGAAAAAGTATGGAAAAATAAATAATTCTAGATTTATCCTCTTTCATAGTTCACTTTGTAATTCCACCAAACCACCAGTTGTCGCTGTCATTTGTAACGTTGAAAATAAACGCTAAGACAGAAATAATGTATTCGAATTTAGATTCGAATTATACCTTCATTATCCTCGAGATGAATTTCAGCCATCTTGTGAATTTTAGTCACGAGGACGCTCGTGGAATCATGCACTGCTAAATTCACTTGTCAAAAATGTTTATTGTTTCATATACCTCAGAAACTAAAGTCAGTCACGGCAGTGCGCACTCATTATATATCTTGATATAATCAAGTTTATTTTCCGTGGCAACGACAATTAAATTATACTTAACGGCTCTCGGTTACATAACCTAGATATGTCAGATATCTGAGCATTGCCTAATGTCAGACTGCATTTATATGTACACATATCTATACCTGGTTAGCGTTTATTCACAAGGGCATGAAAATCAAAGTGGATCTTGATATTTACAACGGGTACAAGGTCACTCCGCCTCCTTAAATCTATTTTCGGTAGACATAAACGCAATAACACTTTAGTTAGTACCACAAGTCCGAGCCAGTCCGAGCCCTATGTTACGTCTAATGCATCGGCACTTGTGCGCATGCGCGGGCGCATCATAACATGCAAGATGCCAAGATGGCCGCCGATTTTCAATACGTGGTCGACAATACAAATTATTTTATTCTCGCGTTGTGCGATTAATCACAACTGTTACTGTTATTTTTGATAACACAAACAGCACAAACAATCAGGAAATATTGAACAACCTTATAAACTTCATTACTTCCGTCAACGGGTATCGTTAACTCAATTTTCATATCTTTAACAGTGTTCGTATCTATTTCTCGTGACATTTCCATACCTGATATGTTATCCATTCTGAAGAATATAGATTTACGAGTGCATTACACGAGTTTTTGATATGATATGAATATTTTATGTATTTTCTGGAAAATCCTATGAACTCTCTGACGTTCTAACCTCGTCATTGAGGTTAGAGAGCCAGAAGCAAAGTTATAAAGCATGTAACACGTGTTCAAACACAAGATTTAACGTGTTAAATCTAACGTGTATATTTAACACGAAGGAATACATTTAGACAAATAATTGATTTCTCTAGTATCAAAGCGTATAATTTATTAATACATTTTACTCAAAAATTCGTTCACCCGTTCAATTGTCTTTTTAATTGACCGTCGCCGTTCGTCATTAAAATGATCTTTCCGTTTGTGTTTCTCTAGACTGCGGCAAATTTGAAGCATTCTGGTAATATCACGTAGGTCGCGTGCAACACTGTAGAAATGTGTGCAAGATAGCGATTATCGGTATTCCATCTCCATATGGCCTACATACTCATCGTCCGATGTGTTTTATTTCATTTCCTTCTACTGAATTGAAATACCTATCAGTAATAAAACTATTTTTATGATTCGTCGTGAAGACAGCGTTGGGCAGTTACAATATTCGATTCGAGCTAAATGACGCAGGTTATCAATAATGTGAGATTTTATTGGTTTGTTATTAAAGTTTAATAATCTTTTTATGCCTATTGTGACTTCTGCATTAATTAATAGGAGATGGATGAGTATTATGGTTTTTCTGTATACTGGATCATCTTTTTCTTTGTACAGTAAGACCTTGATTAAACGATAAGGGTACGTTCCTAGAATTGATAGTATTAAATGGAGCTACTCTAATATAATAGAAATACGTGTGGTTATAGTATAGCAGGGAATTTGGTAAAACGGAGAATAATTATTGTATGAAAAATTTTCAAAAACGTTCTATAACTTTAAAAACATTGAACGGGATAACGTTAATCGGGAATATTAATTTATTATAATTTATATAATAATACTGTTATTACGACTACAAGACTCTGTAATATATTGAAAATTGTAAATGAAATTTTTAAAAAATTGTTTTCCCATACAGCTGTCATCTTTTCGTTTTTTTTCCATTTGTCATTCGCTATGTGGTTTTAAGGTTTATGATAAAAGAAATCGAAATGTTACTAATAAATAACCAATGTTAATGCAAAAAACCGGAAATGGTATTTATCATCATTATGGTATCAATTTAAATTTAGAATTAACTGTATAAGACAATTTAAAAATTGCTTTTAATTAAAAAAAAGCCTTATGTACTGTTTATTCAAATTAGTCACTGAATGAACTTATGTCTCTGGCTAATAATTTTTTAATGGTCTTTTATGAGTAGGACTTGGGCAAATCTGGCACGCGAACTGGCACGCCTCTTCTCTTATTTTTACTAATACCAGTTCAGTCACTGTAATAATCTGAATCGTACTCATTGTTGCCAACGTGCATAGACGCCCGGGAAACTGAAAAAAAGAGGAAAGAAAAAAGATGGTCAATTTAGGAAACATGGATGATAGATTCGGTTGAATCTACAGTTAAGGTAAAAACTTACGGTTCAAGTTCACGTAAAAGAGATGTACAGGGAGGTGCAAAACTGATTTCCAAAATAATGACGTCCACTTTCTTTCCTTCCTCAATTTTTGGTTTTGATACCAGCCAAATGCGCCAAACGAAACAGACCTCAAAAATATCGTGCACGAAGTCGAAATCTTTAGTATTTTGACATTCAGCCCTCTGCGCTTTCTGATCTATTCGATAATTCAGGTCAGGTTAAGTTCCTAATCATCTATGTGTCAACTCCGGGTCACATATTCTGGTTAAAATTTTTTTTTTTCATTTCGAAAAACGTAGGAGAGCCCTGACTAATAGAAATTCAAAGTTTAACCATATCTAAATATTTAATTTTCAATTTAGCCATTAGTAATGATAAATGTTGATTAGGTTAGGAACTTCATGATCATCAATTTTTTAAGACCTGATCGAACTTTTGAAAATACGTAGGTCAAGTGAGAAATAATTGTTTTAGCTTCAATTATAAATCATCTTTCATTCGTTGGGTTTTCAATGTCACGTGTGATTGTATATTTATATGAATAAATCAAGTACAATTTTACCTACGTCACATTAATATTTAATAAACCCCCATTAGTTATGCTTCTTTTTATTGTTATACTATATACAATATTGTATATACAATTCATAATTAACGAATCTAATTTATTCATTATATTCGCTACTAGTTTTTGTTATGCTAATTATTTTATTAACATTCAACACGCATCGGTCACGCTTTGTCATTTATTACTTCACTGTATATTTGTATACTACGTTATATAAAATTTTATAGGGAATCGAGGTAAACAGAAAATTTTATTTGTTCGTTAAATTTATTACTTGGCTTGTTATGCTAATCAGGTTACTTATAAACAATTGTTTTTTTTATACCAACAATTCCGTTGCCCATCACTATTATTATAATTGTTGTAAATGTTGTACATTTTTACGTACGATTCACTGTAGGCGCGTGAGAAGTTCTGCATTAATAACGTCAGTTCACAATGAGCGACAAAAGCTTCTTGAGAAGTTTTTAGCAATGACTGCCGACCAAAATGATACTCGAGCCGAGGGTGCGACGTCTCTAGGACCAGTCTGGGACTAGTCGGTGCTTCTTTTTCTGAAGAGTTAGCCACTTCCTTTTTATTTTTCACTTGCAACTACCTTCACCACTTCGACTAATTCTGCCACTTCGCTCGTACTTAAACTATGTAATTTTTTTCATCCTATCTCTTCTCTCGTTATTCCTCTTGTTATGCGAATACACGAGGTTCTTCAGTGAAGAACCTCACTCGGTGTAATAATTGGTATTAAAGGTCAGTAGAAATTTGCAAAATTTATTCAATAATTTTTTTTATCTATTACAGTTATTTTCATTCGATTTTCTTTTGTCGAAGTTCACAAAGCGCGAGTGCAGTAACGAATTTATGCTACTTCCTCTGGGAACTTGAAACTCAACAGGGTTGAAGTCGACGAGTGGAATAAGAAAAATGCGCGAATAATTTTTTCTCTGCAATGCTAAACGCAAAGCTGTAGTAGGTTTTATATAAAATTTCGATTAAAATTCGCTAAGCGCGCTATTTTGGCTCCGGCTGGTGGTTCGCCAAGAATTCCATTTTCTGCAATAGCAAATGCAATTCTTCCCTTCCTGCATATAAGTCTTTCTGAATTCGTCATTATATGATAAAAGTACCTCATGGATAATGCAATTATCGATCGTCGCATTTTTCAAAATTATGCATTAGTCATTAATACAGTTATCACACTCACGCAATCTTATAACCTAACAGTATCAATAATGTATGACAATAATGCTAAACATAAAGCTGCAGTAAATTTTATATGAAATTCTCGGTAGTGGTGCGCTAAGAATTCGATTTCCTATAATAGCAAGTGCAATTCTTCCCCTCCTGCATATAAGTCTTCCTGAATTCGTCAGTATATGTATAATAAAAGTACCTTATAAATATAATGCAATTATCGATCGTCGTATTTTTCAAAATTATGCATTAGTAATTAATACAGTTATCACACTCATACAATCTTATGACCTAACAGTATCAATAATGTATGAAAAGAATGCTAAACATAAAGCTGCAGTAAGTTTTATATAAAATTCGTATTAAAATTCGCTAAGCACACTAGTTCGGGATTCTCGGTAAAGGTTCTCAAAGAATTCGATTTTCTACAATAGAAAATGCAATCCTGCCCTTCCTGCATACTATAAGTCTTTCTGAATTTATCATTATATAATAAAAGTACCTTATAAATAATGCAATGATCGATCGTCGTATTTTTCAAAATTATGCATTAGTCATTAATACAATTATCACACTCACGCTATCTTGTGACCTAACAGTATCCATAATGTATGACAATAATGCTGAATGTAAAGCTGCAGTAGGTTTTATATCAAATTCGTTAAGCACGCTAGTTTGGGACTCTCGCTGGTGGTTCTCTAAGAATTCGATTTCCTACAATAGCAAGTGCAATTCTTCCCTTCCTGCATATAAGTCTTCCTGAATTCGTCATTATATAATAAAAGTACCTTATAAATAATGCAATGAACGATCATCGTATTTTTCAAAATTGTGCATTAGTCATTAATACAGTTATCACACTCATACAATCTTATGACCTAACAGTATCAATAATGTATGAAAAGAATGCTAAACATAAAGCTGCAGTAAGTTTTATATAAAATTCGTATTAAAATTCGCTAAGCACACTAGTCCGGGACTCTCGGTAGTGGTTCTCGAAGAATTCGATTTCCTACAATAGCAAGTGAAATTCTTCCCTTCCTGCATATAAGTCTTCCGGAATTTATCATTGTATAGTAAAAGTACCTTATAAATAATGCAATGATCGATCATCGTATTTTTCAAAATTATGCATTAGTCATTAGTACAGTTATAAACTTATTACACTCATGCAATCTTATGACCTAATAGTATCAATAATGTATGACAATAATGCTAAACATAAAGCTGCAGTAAGTTTTATATAAATTTCGTATTAAAATTCACTAAGCACGTTAGTTCGGGCCTCTCGGTAGTGGTTCTCTAAGAATTCGATTTCCTACAATAGCAAGTGCAATTCTTCCCTTTCTGCATTCGTCATTATATAATAAAAGTACCTTATAAATAATGCAATATTATCGATCGTCGTATTTTTCAAAATTGTGCATTAGTCATTAATACAGTTATTACACTCACGCAATCTTATGACCTAACAGTATCCATAATGTATGACAATAATTTCACGTGTGATACGATTGCGACGTAGGGTTGATAATTTTTAAATAAAAATCTTCAAAGATAATCACGAAAATTAATACATATTGAAATATAAAATATATACAAAATTAATACATAAATATAAAATAGCAAAAAATTTCGTAACAAGCTTCATCGTCGCGACAGAAGCAATAACAGATACAAAAATAGGTAAAGAGGAAAGCGTCGAATTTAATTTGAATATCAGGATATTCGAATGGCTGAATTTTTTTCTCACTTCCGGAAGTGACGCAACCAATTTCGTAGCTTCCTACCGTTATTACGTTTCTCTCGTACTGTTCATTATTTCCCAGCTACAATTCGAAGTCACTTCAGATTACCGGTGCTTGCGGCTTTACTGGAAACTAGCCTTGCTTTTATTGTCTCCATTGTCGACGGCTTGTCCAATCCACTTTTTTTTTGCTTCCCCAAGTGTCAAGTAGCTGAAGATGCTTTTTTTATCTATCTTGAATTCTCTGAGAAAATAAACAAGCTTTACTTGTTCTCAGGCTACTTTATATAAACACCGAGGACTTTAATTCGATATTTCAGCTTTCAACGATAACAACCACGATCAGTTATCAACATTCAGATATCGCTTGAACGCTTAATTTACATGAGATACTCGTTTCAGGGAAAACTTTTTCGAAGAATTTTAAATCGTTCTGAGATTTTTTTTTCGAGAATTTCAAATCGCATGTAAATCTTCGCGAGAGAGATAAAAATACTTTAAACCCTGAGATTAATAATAGTCATGGAATTCGAAGTCTTTTCGGTAGGATGGAGGAGAAGAAAAAATCGTAGCTTATTAGAACAAAAAAGGATTTTTTAAAGGGATTTTAAAAACAAAAATATCTTCGATCTAGGAAGCGATTTTCAGACAAGGAAAATATTTAAATACGTTGCGTCTTGACAATATATTATTTTTATGTATCAAGTCACATCATGCTTTCTGTATAAAATCAATTTACGACTCGGTCTGATATAAAACAGCATTTTATCTCGATAGATAAAAACCATAAGATACACGAAAACTTAAAAAAAAATTTTCATTTCGCGAGTTGCAAATAAAGATCAAATATTGACTTTTTCGGTAAAGTCGAAGTGTTTTCGACAGATATGCGAGGAAGTAAAGTTGAACCAGTTTCAAACCAGTTTCGCTTTGTAACTTCCAAAAGTTCTCGTAACGTTCCGTTGGGATTGCATTCAGTTTTTAATGAATATACATATGTCTATATATATATATATATATATACACACACACATAGTTAGATTTGAGTAGCTATCAAATCAGTCAAACTATATACATATATCGATAACTCGAACGAATATATAGAATCACTTGTTATAACTATTGATCAAGTAAAATATATTAGATATACCTATAATTCATTAAAATATATTTCAAGTATGATATATCATTACTTTTACGTGAATATTAAAAAAGTAAAATATCAATGTATTTAACCGAATATACATATTCATATACGTACATATACATACCTATATACTTACAATTAAATCCCAAGTTTTAAGGACGATCCTGTAACTTGCTCGTCGTAGTATCCAAATGAAATATATTAACATTCAAATATATTCCTCCTCCCCTCACGCCCCCCAAAGAATTCGTCCCTGAAAGTTCGAAAGTTCGCATTAAGTTACAGGCAAAAGATCCGTATATAAATCCACCAAAATCAAATACATTCGAATCGTATTTCACTTGGATACGTCAGGAATTCGAATTCATCCAGATGACTCACAAGCACGCAAACAAAGATTCTAACCTATAAAAAATCCTAATAAAAAGCTTATTCGATTACTCGAATTACCGATACTCCAAAATCCATTTATCATCACGTTCCTGGTATAAAAAATTACACAAGTCATTTACCCGGAGCACGAGATCCTCTCAGGGAAAAAAAAACAAGACAATTGAATTATCCGTAATTACGAAACAGCTGATTATCAATTTTTTACCAACCAATTGCCACTTGAGAAACGTATCCGGCATAATGACACTCGAATGAAGTACTTGAATTTTCAAGCGTCTCCATCGTACAGCCATATACAGCCTCAGCTTCCTGCATCTCCTATGCGCTTGTATGGACCAAAGAAAAGGTTGGAAAAAATTCAAAATTTTTTTTTCATGCCTAAGGCACGAGATCCTGGTACCGGTGAGGATCGACGTGGGATAGGGTGGTAAGTACAGGTTAGGTTACCAGAGGTGAGGTCGGGGCCTTGAGAAGAGTGGGATGCTGAGCTCTATCGATCTTCTCTCCTGCGAGTATGACGTCACAGGAGTATTCCAACACTCACGACTACGATACATTCACCCTTCGGCTGTACACGCACCAATACTCGTCTTTGCCATTCATCGTGCGGACTAACCAAAGCTATTTCATCTCGCCATCTTTCTTTCGTTACGTAGTACGGATGCTGGGACTGTGCTGTACCGGACATGCTTTTCTATTTATTTAAGAAAATCGAATCTTTCATTGAGTCGGACTGCGCGTTTAGATTTTAGATTTATTGGGATTGTTACAGACGCAGCATCCTTGGTGATTATTATTGTTAACATTGCGCAAGATAGGAGATGAAAAATATATAGTAATTTTAATTTTTTATCTACTGTGGTACACGCAGCATCTTTATTTTTGTGTTTTAGATTAATTTCATTGTAGGTGGTGGTTTATGAATTTCAAATTTCCCGCCCTTTCTATTCGGCCAGCTTTCACTCTTTGGAGTGACATCTAGGTTGATACTGATTTGAATTCTTTTTATGGTGACTTTTTTTTTATGGGCTCGATTATTTTGCTAGGTGCCTATTTCGAAAATTTCACGTGGTTGGATTATTTAGCAATGGACGCGCACTCGTAAGTTTATTTTTTCACTTGCAAATGGAGGATACTAGCCACCATGGCTACTTAACATAGCGTCGCGTGCTCGACGCTATGCGTCGGGACGCTCGATACTTATTACATTTCCATAAAGATACGTAACGCAATTCAGTTCTAAACCGTTTTGCGATCTAGTTCCATTGATATACTATTACTATATTATATCCAGGTTGCACGTGTTAATATATCGAGTAATATCTAGTCCCTGTTATATATGCCGATTAATGGATTGTATCTGTCACTTTGACATTTGTAAATAATTAGCTGTCAAAATTGATCAACACTAGCTTGTTACTTGCTGTTGACATATGTTGAGTTTGCGCATGCGTGGATCAAGTTGGAAGAACTTGACGCATATTCAACATACATTTTATAATTGCCTAATTAAAAGTCTCTATTGATGTGATTATTGTTTATTATTTGAATTTCCCGGCAAATTGACGTCGCTCCGTTACGGATTTAAAAATTAATTTTTTGTACTATCCAATGCCCTGTTCACCTGATTTATTCACGATTTATTCCACGCTATACTTTGATGACGTAAACACCGTAACGGCCAATGAATATCGCGTATTTTAACTTTATTGCCTCGTCTTATTTCCACTCTTAAAGTTCTCGGCGAACTGCATTCAAGATTCTTTACGGAAGCGACCGAAACAGTAGGTACAATTTTCAAGTCGTAAAACTGAAAGACATTACCGACTTATAAATTTACCGAAGTACCGACTGATAATCAAAATCCTGGTGTGAAGTTCAATATTAATTCGAAACTCGATACGCTTTATCGAATTGGAAAAATTGCTTACTGCATTTTGCAGTTAATCACGTGACTTCAAACATCACGAATTAATCCAACACGCAAAGTAGGGAAGGTCACAAAAAAAATTGTTCTACCAACTTTATAATTGCATTTTTTTTTACAAACTGCAGTACTCCAACTCGAATAAAAAAAAATTCACTGATAATACCAGTCGTTATCAAAGAATTTTTAATGCACGTAATGTGACCTGGTAATGATAAAAAAGAAATTGGAAAACAGTTATCAGTTTTACCAACAGTCGGAATAATTTAACTGTCGACTTTAATTATCTGCAGTTAGTTGCAGTGGTCTAGGGGTAGCGCGTTATCGTTATCGGTATACATACTGATTATCACGCTCGATCTAATGCCACTGATAACGCTATCAGGTATTACTGTATTTTTACTAATATGGCTATTGTCGGTTTTAGACGCTTAATATCGATTTACTGTATTGTTTGTGTTACAATCATTATTGTGAATCAATAATATTAATATTTTTGAAACCGTCCGCTAAACCGAAACAGGAAATAATTTTTTTTTCTTGTAAGCGACAAGCATAATTTCCTCCTTGGCAGGTATTAGCTTTGAGAATTTTATCGGAAATACTGAATTGATCGATTGGACGTCAGGCGTCCATTCTTCGACGTCAAATTGTGCCATTTATTAATTTCCCTTAAGGTTCGTTCTCAATAAAACGAATCCTTTCAGACGTGAAGTGAATTTCGTTTTGTACAATGAAAAAAAGCTCGATTCACGTTTCTACGTAGTTCTTATTATTATTGTGCTTGATACACAATTTGTTCCAGTGTTAAAATTAAATTGTGCTTCGTCAAGTATGTACGATTTTTAATTACCTGCCTCTTGTTGTTTTTACGTATAAAACTGTTCAGTAAAAACGTACAATTTCAACGTGATTTTTTAGCATATAAATCAAATGTGTGTTCCGGCAGGTGGGTTTCAACTGAATAACCCGGTATATTGTTTGTGTCTATAAAATATTGTTTTTACTTATAATTGTTTGCTACCTTTTTTTTCGTTAACGACCTATTAGGTGGTTGAGATAGTCAACTTTGTTTTCAATTAATCAATTATCGATTTTGGGCGAAATTTGAAATTTTTACTGCTGTTACGATACATTATTTTTTTTATTCTTTACGTGCTGATAACGCACGCTGTTCAATTATCTCGTTCAAATATCCTTTTTTTTTCGATTACACAGGTAATTATTTGATACCGGTTGTGGTACACGGGAGGATGTAGATTCAAGCACGTAATAAATTGAGGATTCAATATTGAGCTGACGTATTTCTAGCATCGGTGAGCAAACAAATCCAATTTGTTGAATCCGATGTTAATTTTATTTTGCTTTTATTTGAGAAATTTAATATGGCAGATTAATGAGGCGAAAGAGTAAGTAAATTCAAAAAGTTTTAAATGAAATTTTACCGTTTGGTTGGATTGATTAATATTTTTTTTGAGGATGGGTGTAGGGGGTGGGAATTTTTTTTCATATCAATCATGTAATAAGGAGCGACTAAATGCAAATTTGAATAAATAAAAATTTACTTTATCAGTTAATCGAAATCGAGGTTATTATTTTTGAGTGCTTTGTTGATTTTGATTTTCGAACAATCTGATAAAACGAAATTTTGATTTTTTATTCATCGATCTGTTTCCATTCTTGCAATGCTTTATATTCAGACGGTGGTTGTAAGCTTTTCGCACGTAAAGGTACGTACACACTGCTATGTCTTGCAGCAGATGCTACTAATTTTTCTTTTTTCTTTTCCTCGCGATTTCTGAAAAAAAATATATCACGTCACAGTTCGAAAATACGAAAATCGGTATTTTTCAAAATCGACACCCATTTACATATATGAAAATAAAAATTTTTATAATCAATAAAATATACGATTAACAATTCGATTCTTATCTTCAACATTGACTGACCTGACTATACTCTCACTGATGGAATATTCAGATTCCTTGGAGAAATTGCACATTCTTACATCCAAATTTAATATCACGGAACATGTCTTCATCCCCACTTCAAAAGCCTCCCCAGCTAAAATTACATTAAATTAATTATCCAGCATCCGATTTTATAAAAATTTTCACTCACCGATCGGACCCAAGTCGTTGTTCGAGAGATCGAGCTCCAACGCGTATGACGTCATGTAACCGGAAGCGATGATTTCCGCCATTGCTACTCCAGTCTCTCCAGTGAATTGACATCCGCTCAAGTTGAGCACCTCTATATTCTTATTCCTAAGTAAAACTAAATCACAGACATCACACGTCATATAATCATCATAAGTGTATCAATGATAAATTTCCAAAAATTTTTCATATACAAAAAAAAATCCACATAATAATTATATACAGAATAACGAAAAAAAATATTGCACCAACTGAAGTTGCATTTTTTAATTCCTAAGTTGAAATCACCCTTAGCCAGTTTTCTATATACAGGGTTGTTCAAGAATATTGAATCTGAAATCATATTTAATTTCCATACTAAAATCACCTTCGGGTGGTGCAATTTTATTTTATGATTCAATATATATTTATGCATATACAGAGTGTATCAGCTAAGATGCACGTTTGAGATTTGCGGTGAAACTGTGCACAATTTTGAAAATCTGATGTC
>JARPRH010000738.1:46705-63690 GCA_031763665.1 Calameuta haemorrhoidalis
ATCAGATTTTCAAAATTGTGCACAGTTTCACCGCAAATCTCAAACGTGCATCTTAGCTGATACACTCTGTATATATATCTCATATGTGATTCATACATCCACATATATGGACGCCGCCTACATCCCGCAGTGGATTCAGACGTAAATTAAGATGTTTCAATGGAGTCGAGTTTTCCTGTAAGAGTCCATATACAATCCCAGCGACTCCACTCTCGCCAATCTTATTATTCACCAGATGAAGTTCCTTGAGGCGCCTGTGCCTTGTCAAAAATTCCCCAACTGCATGCGCGCCAGTGTCGCCGAGCTTGCAGTGAGACAAATCCAGGATTTCAATCTTGCAACAAGAAAATAAATTTCTATGACACAACTGCGACCCGAGTCAGGTTCTTGCGCAGAACATTAAAAAGACCTTGAAAAATATATGCGGCAACAAGAATTTATTGTATCGAAGCATAAACAATTTTTCTGTTGTCATTTTCCTCTTTTTTAACTCACTCGATTATTTATTGCTATTCCTCGCAAAAGTGCAGCGACACGTGGCTGATCCAGGTTGCTTCTCGTCAGAGAAAATTTTTTTAACGCAGAACTGTCACTGAGACCACGTGATAGTTTTACGCAATCGTCCACCGAGAATCTTAATACAAAAAATTCATCAAGTGACTTTTTAAATATTGAAATATATCGATTTTGAGATTTAAAAAATTCTCACTTAAAATCTCGCCACTCGAAACCGTCGTTCATGTATATCATCCCAAAATTTATATACAATTCTTGAAGTTTATGAAACTGTGGTAAAATCAAATTTAATGGTATATGATGCACCATCGATTCGGTTGTTGGTAAATTGTTCTCGTTGTCCTTGTCTAACCCGATTGATGAGATCCTATTAAAATAAGATGTATATATATGTATATATATAATTCTAGTGTAATTGATATATATATATATATATTAATAAATATACCATGCATTACGTACGATACTAGTAATCAATATTCAATTACACTAGAATTCAGGTCAAATCTGAAACGCGATATACTGAGACCAATTCCGTGTTAATTAAATATACAGGGAAACATCTAATTAGCCAGGCGTGCCAATTAGGCACATTTCCAGATGGGCGACTGTGTAAGTAGAAAATTGTAGGAAGATGTTGAGGAAGAAATTTTGATAATTATTATTTGCTGTTGTTGTATATCGTCTCCTTAAAACAAATTGTTCTTTCAGTGTATATATTGATTTTTGTTGTTGTAACTGCGTTTTTAGTTTTTAATATTGTTTTGGTATATTGTACTTTTTGTTTTATTGTACAGCAGTATTCACACAACAGTCTATTTCAGGGTTGTTTCATATGCATTTCGTATAGTGTTGTATTGCGTATCATTGATATGCGTCAGCACGACGTTTCTATGGATTTTAGATTGATTTGAGTTTGTACGACTGAGGAACTTTTGTTGTTGTATACAATAAAAATTGAAGTTTTTCGTGACTCTTCACTTTTTATCGAAAAATTTTCATTGAGAATAACCATTGTGTTCGAATGTTGTTTAATCATTGTGCCGTCTTGTTTGATGAGAAAACAAAATTTTTTGTAAAGCCAACAACAACTGACTGTTGTTTCGCTAACGAAATTATGTAATAGCTGATCTTACTTGCTGGGTAGGAGACGTCGAATTTTCAATGTCTGAACGTAATTTCGCACCAGGCTAATTAACTTGTTGCAAGCTTCTTGTTGTCCCTCGAAGAAAGCGGGTTCGAGATTTTCCACATAATCAGCAAAATGGCGTTCGCAATAAAGTTGTCGCCAAGAGTGGCCATGCTCGTCAGGATTGTTATGCGTCCACCAATAGGCAATGAGAAATGAAATGGCACAATTAATTATAAAAATTTTTTATTAAATTTTTGCAATTTTTTTTCCAACATTTTTTTCATTCACGCCAATTTTTACTGGCAAATACAACAACGACTTGTGCTAATATTGAAATTCGTTAAGTACCTGTCCTGGGCGGCTCGTTGCCAATAATGCTCGTGGGGAATTTTAACGATGATCAGCTCGAATGGCAAATCTGTTGGTAGCATTTCTACCAATGTATATCTGTCGACGCAAGTTGGCAAACCTTCCAAAATTGGATACTCTTTCCATCCCTTGACCAGTACTTGCAAAGCAAGCACTTTCAGCTCCGGTATCACGAATTCGTCCCATTTCTCATCCTCGGCGCGGATGGACCGGTTCTGCTCATGTGGAAGCTGAATTGTTTGAAGCGAGCATCTGCATACGAGAATAACGAGACTTTGCAGTTTGAGAAAAGCATCTCGTATATTTTTATGCTAACTGCGTTATTTTTGCTAGCTGGGTCAACACGTATCAGCTGAAGTTGGTTTTCTCATAGAAATCAGACGTAAGGGTTAACTTCAGTTTGGTGCCTTTGAGCTGAATGAAAATACATATATGTATAATACATAAAAATTTACCTGTACGCTTCAAAAGTATTTTTTGGAATTGTATGTAAAATCCTCATGTGGCTTTCTCAAGGTTTAGCTAAAAATATATCAGAATTATATAGTATACACCTTTGTACAATAATATTGATAGTATGGAATTTGAAAAAAAATTCTTTTGGTTAATTATTTTCAAATTTGATTTTTTATACTCTATTAGAGTAACGTATTAAGCGATTGCGATCTGAATTTTTTTTTTCGTTTTACAGGAATGTCCCGAGGGAGTCGTACACGAGGACTCGTTCAAGGACATCTATGCGAAATTCTTTCCTCACGGCAGTAAGTTCCGATTGATTAATTATCGGATGTTTCATTAATCGATTAACGATGCACTCTTATTGCCAATTTCAGACTCGAGCCTCTACGCCCATTACGTGTTCAAGGCATTCGACGTTAATTGCAATGGGGCTATCAGCTTTAGGGTAATTAATTCAATTTCCTCTTGCAAATTTGTTGCTTCGAAAATAAAACGAGCATTCTTTACGCGACTGTCATTTTTTCCACTCTGAATGCCAAAAACAGATTTCCCTTGGGTTCAAAGAGAGAAAGAAAATTAATTAATCAAAAAAAGAATTCTCAACCGCTCATTAGCTTCACTTTAAATGCAAGCAGACATGTCACAGAAATGGCTCGAGGCAATTTGCAAAATTGAATATTTTAATAACAATCTCGAAAAATAAATTGCATGAAAAATTGTACAAAAAATTACTCTTACAAAATTTACATTTTATACAGTTCATAACAATTGATACCAGCAACTGCTGATAAGCTATACATTAATCTCTGCATTTACGTTATCGTTAATTAAAATTCCACCCATGCATACATACATACATACATACATACATACATATATATATATACATAATTCATATTCTATCAGATTCAGTGATAATTTATTTTATAAAGTCCGGCTTATTATCAGTGCTAACAGTGACATTAAAGATTCAAAAGATCCATACGTATATTCATACAGTATTATATAATTATAATGACATAAAAATTAGCTCCTACATATTTTATTATTGTCATTAAAAAAGATAACTAATTAACGAATAACAAATTTTTCTCAATTTTCATTCATCCTATGCAAAAATCACTTGAGTTTTTTTTCTCCGAATGAATGGACCAATATTGTTCCGGAAATTACCACTTCACTCGCGTTTAAGAAACTGCCAATAAAACTCAATGTTAAGAACTGAAAGTTGCTTGGCATCATCCCCTACGGTATTTCTCGATGGGTTTCGGGCCTGATAGAGCGAAATGATAAAGATTCACGAGTATGAGAATCGATGGGTGAAGTAAGGGAAAATCCGGGATATGTAAAACGAGAATGTACAGGATATTATTATTATTTTTGTCTCCCCTTTAACCCTATGACTCCTTTCTTTCTTATAGACATTTTTCACATGACTGAAATTTATGCCCGCAATATATAAGGGGTTGTGCTTTTTACTTTCTTATGCGGATGACATTACTGTATGTTGTAGCAGTTGTGGGGAATTACGTGTTATGGATGTTGACTGTACCATGGATACAGTGAATTTTGAAAGTGACTGTAGTATTAGTTTGAATTTTTTTATTTAATGATATGCTGCGTCGTTTAATTAATTTTTATTGAATTTTTTTTATTTAATAATATACTGCGACGTTTAATTAATTTTTATTGAATTTTTTTTTGTGATTATCCTAGGACCTTTTAGTCACACTGTCCACCCTACTTAGGGGGAGCATCTACGAGAAGTTGAGATGGACTTTCAAACTTTATGATATTAATGGTGACGGCTGTATTACCAGAGGTGAACTTGGCGAAGTCGTAATGGCTGTGCATGAGCTAATGGGTCGTAGACACCATGTCGAAGAGGACAAGAAAGCACGGGAACAATTGGACCGTGTTTTCCGGAAGCTTGACCTCAATCAAGATGGTGTCATAACGATTGAGGAGTTCATTGAGAGCTGTCTAAAGGTAAAAGCATTCCGTCCGCTTGAAATGACTTTCCGTCAGTGACAACAAAAGCTTGACCAACGACAATTCGAACAATAGAAAACTGTCATACGACAGTTTTACGCACTTGCAGAATCTGCATGACAATAGCTTTGTATTAAAAAATTTTATTTTGTCAACTTTTCATACTTGTATGACGTACCGACGTTTTATATTAAAAAAAATGTTTTTTCCAATTAAACAGTATTTTTTAATTTTACCCGCAGGGTTATTCGTGGCATAAAGAGGCGCGATCAAAAAAACCCATAATTTGAATCGCTAAAAAAAATATTGGAGAAAAAAATTTTTCAAAATTTATATAAGATATAAAATATTTTTTCTTTATTCGAGGTAATTCAATATCCCTAGTTATTCGTTTCAGGATGAGGTGATCACGCGTTCCCTGGCGATGTTCGACTGTGCACTTTGATCTCCGGCCGAGCCTTCGCCATCGTTAATGGCGATACCACCGACGCTACCGACGCCACTGACGCCAACGACGCCCGTCACAGCACCTTCGTCATCGACGCTCTCCACGACTTCGCTTTCGTCATCGCCACCACCGCCACCTCCCTGCTACTCGTTGCTGCCACCGGTGCCGCCGCTACCGCCTCCACCGCCACCAGGATACACAGCTCGTGATCATGAGCTTTATTTGCTCCTGGCAGCTCATTGGTGGGATCAGAGGGATGCTCCCCTCTTCTGCTAGGGTATCGATGAACACTCGAGAGCGATGAGAAGTAGCGGGATAAAAAAAGAGATAAAGGGCAAAATTCTACGCAGGTACACACGATTTTATGAGATCCAATCAACTCGAATTGACTGGATCGCGTGACGTTTTTAGGTCCTGATCGAGCACGCATGCGCGAATTGTCGAATAAATCGTGTGGCGTGTTAATTAATTCACCTAGACAATACAGGGGACAACAAACCACTCGTTAGTTGAGAATCTACATTGACTATCGAGTGTGTGTAATTAGGACGCTCTTGTGGCGGCATCTACTATGTTATATCTTTTCTCCTTATCGATGGTGCTGATGACGAATTATCGACCGAGCTTAAACGAAAAAATCTGTTTTACCATCTGACGGTATTTTATTTAGTTTGACGTTGCTTATGAATTCATAAGATCAGTTTTCGGCAGCAGTTCAGTTCCACGCGGACAAACTCTAAGCGGAATAACTCTACGTGATACTAAATAATAAAATTGTTAATCTACACGGAAAACTACACGATCATCTCTGCACGGTTAAATTTACATGGTTTAACTTTACACGGAACAGAGTCAGATTACGACATCTCCGGTTCCTTTGATCTTACAATTGTTTGCGCTTGTTTTTTATGAGGAACAAAATAGTGAATGGGGGTCATTGCGCTAACTGCTCTATTTTGCATGACATGGAATTGTCTAATGGCAATTTGCACTAGTAGAATCAAATGATTCCATAGAAATGATCAGCAGTGATATGGCTAATACTATGATATCTGTGGGGTTAAGGTTGGACTGTGGATTTAGCATATCTGGACCGAGACAAATGCAAATCGAAGAGTGGTAATGGCGATACGTCAATTAGTGTAAGATATATGTGTATACCTGAGCGTGGTCGATGATTTTAATTACCTAAACCACCGTCATAGTCACTAGAAATCGAACCAGTAATGTCCTGAGCTAATCTAACTGACCCAGCCTATCCTAACCTAACCAAGCTTAACCATTGACAAGCCCATCGCAGCAGCAGTCCGAGTGAGGACGATACTTTTTAACTGAAACACCATCAGGATCAATAATAATGTAGAACACTGGTTTGAAATTGTACATTAATTCGTAAAAAAAATACAACCATAAACAAGTGTCAAATTAAGAGGCCGGAGAAATCGTAATCTGCCCTTATTTCGTGTAAAGTTTTACATGTAAAGTTAGTCCGTACAGAACTGGGGTATTCCCCTATAGAACTTCTAAAATTCTCCTGTAGAGTTATTCCGTGCAGAATTTTTTTCGGCCAGAGCTGGGATGCCCCCGTTCAAAGAGTGTATCGAGCATCGATCCCGAGTACAATACCGAGGAAGGAGACTGTTAAAATTGGCCAGTTGTCAATGTCGAGTTGAATAATAAAAAAAAAAAAGAAACGTGGATGATCGCGTGCCAAATCCAATCAGGAGCATTGTTTCGTTCTTAGGTGCTAAGCCCATCTTGATAAATACTAGAGAAAAATAAACAAATATGCGCGGCTGTGAATACAAGATCGTCCAGAGCCAAAGGACCTCGTTTTAACGCGGGTCCTTGTAAGAATGGTCGACCACGATACAATAAAGTAACGTATAAAACTAACGGTATAAATCGTAATGGTATCGTAATGTAATGTAACGTACTATGTAATATTATGAGACTCGTAGGAATATTGCGAGCATCTTCCTTCGGAAAGCGTAAGGAAGAGAAATTTAAGCGCGAATAGAAATTCGTTATCGCGCAACACAAATACGTAAATGGTATATACGATTTCGTGAGACTCGATCTTACCGACAGTGCTGCCAGAAAAAATTATCGTTTGCACGAATCAATACGTCAGTTTCAACTGAGAATCCTATTCGATAAATACAGTCGATCGGAATAATTGACAGGATCGACGGCGTTTAGATAATTAATAGAAAAATCAATTAGTCAGGTCGTCGCGCGAACAAAAATTGTCGGTGCAACGAAACGTAATTAGCGTTAGATAAAAATTTAATTAACGTCGGGCACACTGAGATCAATGCAATTAGGTCAGTGTTCTTGAAGAATTTAATTTTTTTTTTTAATTCAAGACGCGCGCATGCGCTGTGGATCTTTATGAAGAACCGCTTAGATCGGATGATTCTTTTGAGGATCCAAAATTTTTTTTTCTTTATTTTTTTTTATTTTCTATACGTGCATGTGCACGGATGCGGTCAAACGAGCCAATTGGATTCTCGTAGGAGGCGGTTATCAAAAATCCATTGTAACGAAACACCAAATTCCACTGTAGCGTTAATTCGTAATTAATATTCTCTCTAGGGTCACCGATAAGAACTTATTGCGCGCTGTGGGAAAATTTTGAATTAAACCAAAAGTCAGCGGTAGTATTAAGATCTTTGAAAATGAATTCGCGGGCTGATAATAGAATCTTACCAAGTGCTCCCGTGGAATTTACTTTATGAATGGAAAAATGGACAGTAAAAGTTGTTATTTATTATTCGCGAAATTCATGAAAGTCATGAGACGTTGGTTTTATCAGTTAGTGATAACGTTCATTTATCAACCGTGATATTTTTCATCTACTAAGACAGTACATTGACTTGTATGAGCATACGTGGTGCATATGAAGAACTTTTGCGTTGAACGAACTCTTACGCGAGTTGGACGGATTTATTTATTTTTCAAAATTTTTTATTGGCATTGACAAAATTTTTTTCTCTTCTTTAACACACGTGTCTGTCGCAATTTTCTTCGAATAAATTTCGCACGCGCACAAAAGAAATTTTCATTTTTCTACGAATATTTAATTTTTATATTAATATTTAGGTTCTGCTTAATACTAATGTTTCTCCAGCAATGACAGCAATAATTTCATTCAAACATTTAACATATTTCTGTTTTCGTTCCACTAGAATATTTCACCATCCTCATAGTAATTATTCTGTTTTTCGATATTCGATTTCGATATCCATTATCACTTAGTGTAGCACGTGTCAAAATATACGTTATCAGTAAAAAAAAATCACATAGCTTATCACTTTTTAGAATTGATAATTGCATTATTGATTACAATAAATAAATGCTCACCTTATGTTCTAACTTGACGGGTGACTAGGTAGCGACGATATTTACTCAACACTGAAAATCCAAAACACAAGATTTTCAAAATCTATTGCCAAACAATAATTGATACGATAATGACAAGATTCATCAGCAAAACCTTGCGCTGTCTCCATGGCAACAGCCACAACAAGATGGCCGTTGCTAAGAAACGCAAAAAAACATTTGAAAACATTTCCATAGCAATGATAATCATTTATCATTAAAAACTGCGAATATATAATAATAATTCTATGCATAATTAGACTGATTAGAATTATCAATCATTCGATTACAAGCATTCTATACGCACACTCACAATCTTTATGTTATATACTATGCTTGATACGGATCGATTAAATAATTTTTTTTTCAAATTTCATTCAAATTAACAATCCGGAACTAATATACCTGTGAACCTTATTGAACTTAATCATAAGCAACTATACTATTTGTTAAATTTTTATATTTATCATAATACAAATATTTAACCTGTTTACTATCACGAATGCTAATCAACAACTATTCGAGTCAAAACATACTGAAAGTCTAAATTATATTAAACTCAAAATTGTTATATTACGTTCACAAAAAATGTTTCCTTGATCTATCGTGTATCGAAATACACTTTGAAGAATTTTGAAACTGATTTTTTTTCATATACCCAAAAAATTAACCAATTGACTATCAGGAAGCTAATTAACAAATTTTTATCAACCTCGTCCAATTTTATCTCTGCTATGAAAGTTTTTATGAAGAAACGCTTTTTGCATATACATATGTATACAACGCTCATTATACACACACCTATACACACACATGTATAATACTCGAAATTTTAATTATAAAATTTACTTTAATTATAATTTCATACGCGAAAATACAAACCTGGTTTTCGCACACTCTCTTGTCACGGATTTCTCATGCATAAATTACATATATAAGTGTAAACATGCGAAATTTTCTGCCTGTGCAAATATTTATTGAAGGTGAATTTTCAGGGTAATTAAAAATTTTTATTAATTATTTAGCACACACTTCACCTTTCTTCTTGGTCAAGCTATAGAATTCAGACTACGACATGATAACAACAATTGGAATCCAAAAACAACCGGCAACACCGCGTCTTGTGGCCTCGACGATTTATCGAATTATTAGAGATACAAACAACAGCAACAATAACAACATCAAAATTTAACTCTGACTCGAAAAATATTAGGAAGTTACAAAATAAATGTATAAATTTGGTATTCATAGCAAGTGACGTAATTTATTGAACTAATACGATTTTTTTCAAATTCAAAACACGTAAAATTTTTTTTTAATTTTCGACTAGACTCTTTCTCTGCGTGGATTTAGCGTTAAATTAATAAAGAGAAGGTATCATTAAAAAAAAGTAGCAACACGCAGATCTTTATTACAGCTCGGTTACGTTATTGATAATTATTAATTAACTGTTAATTAAGATCACGATTATAAGGGTGATGCCGTAGCGGTGGGGGTTTAGCCCAAATTGAAATTTAGTCAATTCGTTAGGTTAGACAATTAATGAACATGGGTTTACGACCGGGTGGCTGTAAAAGATTATAATCCTAAGCCGGGAAATTATATATACGATTAGATATATAAATAATACAAATAGTTATTTAGTGTAGTGAATTAACGAGGAGCGCGTTGTTGTTGTCAAATACTGCCAACTTCGTGTGTAAATATCATGTATCATAAAAAAGAATTAAATCTCGCGATCAACATACCATTATAAATTGACACCCTATATATAATCGTAAAGACAGCAGCCTTCAACAATTTTTTGTTTCCTGCAACAACCTCAGAAACAACTTTGTTCTTGTCGTTGATAACAGCCAGCCGCGACAAATTGTTATTACGCATATATTAGAAAATAAGTATTTTTTTCTGTTATCATTGCATAAATCATTACAATTTTTTATCTCGCGCGAACTGGTTTTTTTTTTCATTTTTCGTAACACGCGATTTCCACGGTTCCAAAGTGCGCGAAAATTAAAAAATGTTATTCCTGATCATTCTAGATGATTCCTAGAAGTGCATAGAGACGATATGATAATAATATTAATAATAATAATTAACAGCAATCCCCCCCACCGTCGTCATCAAGCAATGCTACAACTGACGCAGTGACTTTGATGTATACTATTTTCTTTTAGTAAGTTCCTAGTTGAGTAGGGGTCAAAGGTTATGGCTATCGCGTAGAACGTGATAAGTATGTATGGTATAGATCAGGGTTGTATCGTTACTTTAAATATTTCACCACTGGCTGGATCAGTGATTCGATGATTTGGTAATGCGACAATCGGTATACTTGTTTTGAAAAAATGAAAAATAATTGACAGCAACTTTGTATTAATTAAGGGATATGAATTTTGAAAAAATTGGACATTAAAAAAATTTTTTAATTTTAATTTATCGTATGTACGTAAGTTTCAGTGTTCTGCAATAAAAAGAAAATAGTTGAATTGTACATGATTAATTTTTATTGATTTTATTAAATTTATATTTTATTTTAACGAAGAGATAAGTACGATAACTCGTGTGGATATGATATGATGATAATGAATATGTGTAAAATAAATTATTTTAATTATTATTAATTATGTAACAATAATATAATGATCATCATCATGTGTCAATCATCGCCTAACGAATCGCTGCTCCAATCAGCTAAATGGCCAATTAATGACTTATATAAAGTCATGGTGGAATTATGATAACAATAATATGATAACCATTTACGGTTACCGTTTAACTCATATCGTACAGTGTGCTGTTTGAATGCGGATGATTTCGTACTATCAAAATAATGAGTAAATAAATAAATAAGAATGCAAATTTGCGATAGCTCAAATACCATTGTATTGTTGGCAGTTTTCCGGAAGAATGAGAAAAATCAATAAATGTTAATTACATCTAATGAAAATTTACCAAATTATGATCCTCTGGTTTTTCTTTTCAATTTATGCATTAAATATTATATTTTTCATTTCCTTGCTCAAGCGTCGCGTCGGTATGAAAAGTCCGAAAATTTATTCGCGGCATGTAAATTAAATACAAATCTCATGTGTACTGGAATCTGGTTTCCGTCATATGGACACATTTTAAAGAGGTTATGTTGTACGCGGTTTTCTGATTTAGGGTACAACGAGATGAATATTACGAAGATAGTCGAGAACCAGGTTGAGTAATAGAATCAAAACTCCATTGAGCTTCTACGTCATTACCAAATACGTTATTCTTAACCAATCCTGAAGTCCCAAGTCAGTCATTGTTTAGACACTAGCAAAACCCGGCAAACAAAAAATATTTATAGCCCGATTAATTTCATTGAAAAAAAAGGCTAAACATTGCTGTTTGTTTCCGACAGTGTTTTGCCTCGTTAAATTTACTCATTAGCTTCTGGGCGTCAGTCACAGCCTCATCACAGTGTATTTGAATTTGTGCCTAATAAACCATAAGTGCAAGTTTCCTTGGCTAAGTTCACAGTATAAGTCATTGATCAGCATACGTAATATAAAACAGAACAAATTTGAGTGGGTATAAAAAATTGTAATCATTGACTTTTATTTACACATTCAAACAGCAAAGTATGAAGTATAAAATTTGTAAGACGTATTTAACACTGGGTTTACAGGACCGTTATTTTGAGGCATTTCGAATTTCACAAGGAAAATTACAAAAACCGTTTAAATGTAACATTACACAATGTTAAGCGTTCAGCGTTAACAGTATATAACTATGCTGTTTTTGAATAAAATAAGTTACACTTTCGTTCACGAGTCAGTTTGACGCGTGTCAATAGAGATTAGACATATAAGAAATGTCTTTAAGCCCAGTGTTAATTTACATATAATCAGTGCCATCGAGACGATTCAAATGATTCCAATCCTTCTGCTCGCAGTCGATTGAGTATTGGCCTATAAATATCTTGCGCAAATGGCAGAACCATACCTCTCTGTTGTATTTCTCCTGTGGACAAAAAGTCAAGAAATAGATAAGCAGGTTATGTTTCAAAGCCAGTTAGCTAAATGACTCACCATCCAAAATCATCTTAACAGCAATGGCTGCAGGGTAGCCAACGGTACGAGCCATTGCAGAATGTCCTTTTGGATCACCATAAACAACCAAATTAATTCCTCTATCTTCTCTTCTATTGTCAGGCCAAAGAATCCCAATGTCGTGTCTCAAAATAATCAAGTCCCTTTCGTTCTTTTCAAAGCATAATTTCTTCGAGAGGTAATAAGTCACAGTATCCAAAGGCGTGTTCATCTTTACGACTGGATCGTCATTCAAAAGTCCTAAATCTTCAATGGCCTGAGCACGTGTTTCGGAATTGACACGTTCAGCCAATTTCCACTTGAGATTCTCATAGAATATGTTGTCGTTTTCCAAACCCAACATGTTGCATATCAATGACCTCTACACATGGTGAAATTATTGTGTATGAGGAAGATGAATTTGATTTCACCTATTAGAGACCTACCCATGTGATGTCTGGTCCATTGGGATGCAAAATTGGATGAGGATTTGGATCAATTAGTCCCAGAAACTGCATCCCTTGAATTGTATCAGTGAATCCGCGAAATCTTAATGTACCACGAAACACTGTTGATGCATTTTGAATTCCGTACAGTTCCTTGTAAACTGTACTGTCGCGGTTTGGAAATCCTTCCAATGCAAAGCCAGGTAGAAAGTCCAAATTTCGTACAGTGGACATAAGATCACCGCCTCCAGATATTTCAACGATCTAAAAATTAATATTTATTATTATGATTTGAATTAACGAATAAGACGCTGGCAAAAATTTTTTTAACGAATTGATTTATTTTATAGTTATTTTTGGTAACAATTTTTATAACTGTCTTACTTACTTGACCTTCGTTTAAATACTTTGCTGGCGCCAGTGTGTTCAACAATACTCCTCGCGGTGACCAACTGAATTTGTACCTGAGAGGATTGTGCGAACTTTCTGGAGCAGGAAGACCACCGCACCATGAAATAAATGATTCGATTTTTCCTCCTGCTTGACGAATGTCATCAAAACATTCCAGAGCTAATATATGATCGATACCAGGATCCAGTCCAACTTCGTTTAGTATTGTAACACCTGCTGCTTCTGCCCTGAATGAAAAAAATTGTTAATCAAAAGTTTATCGAATCCAACTAATAGTACTTTAAAGTGTTCGAAAAGTCATCAAAATCAGTCATACTCTTCATGAAGAGCTTTAACGTCGTTATTCATATAGCTGGCTGTGACCAAATGAGTTTTCGTCTCGATACATGTTTTTGCTACGAGATGATGAAGAGAATAAGGCAATAAAGATACAACAACATCCGCAGAGCTAACAATATCATGGAGCGTGTCAGGTCGTTCAAGAACATTAAGAAATACAGATTCAACTCCTGGGTATCTATTGGCAAGTGCATCAGCTTCATCCTTTAGTTGTGAACCAACGATGATCCTAATGTTGTTGTCTCTGTGTAAATATTCTACCAAAGGTGCAGAAACGTATCCAGCACCTAGGACAACAACCTGAAATCACATAGGAGCAAGATCAGAAATTGAGTAGAGAACTTGGTGACATGATCAACATTGAACTAGAAGTTGATGTTGTTTCACCTTTTTGCTAAGAGATTCCCCATCCTCAACCTTATGTCTGCAGCGTTGATTGAGTTGCCTCAATTCCTTAATATATTCAAAATTGGGTGTCAACTCTCCATTGGAAGCAATAATGGCGCCGTAGACAGCTGGAGTGAATCCATGATCATCCAATGGCTTCTTAGCATCTGACCTGATGATGTCAAGTGCGTAAGGATACAATAAGTCACCAAAGAAGTCCGTTGCTTCCTTTGGGAGCTGCGTGGGCATGTTGTCTATCGAGCAGACAAGAACACCAGGTCCTTTGAAGGATTTTGTATCCTTGTTGCGATCAGCATCGTAAAGACAAAATGGCGTGTCGATGGTCGTGCATTCATTCATGAACCTAGGAGTATGAATTTTTATTAAAAAATACTACGTTGTTGCAACGAAGATAGCATTTTTTGATCCTTACTCAATGCTGCCACCTGGGTCTGCAGAAATGTCACAAATTGCTAGCATTCTATGTGGCAATGCTGGGGCACCAACGCTTATCGGCAGCCACGGCGTATAGGCGGGTCTCAGTAAATTTTTAGCATCGGGTATAGTTAGCAATTTAGGAGAATCCACAGCCCAGTATATCCCGTTGATGATAACAGATGCATACGGTGCTATTTTTTTACTGAAAATCGATATGTATCTTTCCGGATGTTTGTCGTATTCCTCAGGATCAAACCCGCCGCCCTCCTTCCTCTCTAGATGATGTCTCCGTCTGATCTCGCAGCCATAAATCTTGGTCGTGTCTTATAAAAAAAATGATAAGCAGCTCTGTACACATGTTTTTTTTAGAAAAACAGATTCAGAACTCAAGTCTACGAATTTTGCTGAAGTTCGTTACCACCGTGTTCTGCGACCTTTCTCAAGGATTCGCGAGCGACGTACTCGTGAGGAAGCTCCTGGAAGACTTCCTGTCCACCTTGACTGACATTTCCGCTTCCGGTAAAAACGAACGTGAGTGGTCCAATAGATTTTGGCATTGCTCCTAACGCTATTTCGTACCCAGCATCTCTTATCGCTTGCCGTGCCATTGCCGAGTCCCTATAATTATGCGCTGGACCAATGTGCTGGGACATAAAAACAATAATATCAAAAACGTTTGTTTTTTGTGTACGCATAATGAAACGATAGTATGTTTTTCTTATTTTTTATCTGTTTACCGAAAATCAAACTATTATTCAAATTGGGCGCGCGTCACGACATCTTACGTATAATTCATGCAATACGTTACCATAAATGGTGTATGGTGTCCCAAAGCCAGCAATCTCAGTCCTAGACCATGAAGAATATTGACCATACCAGCAACGCCAGCATATTTTCCAAAAGCTACCACACGTTGACCCTGAGCATCGGTTAATTTTTCAAAATCCAACAGTCTAATGTTCTTCTCTAATATTGCATCCAGCAAAGGCATATTGCTTTCCTGGGCTTTGATCGTGTGCGAAAAGAAGCAATATGTCTTGTTCGGTATCAGCTGATCAACCGGAACCTGCTTGACGCCAAAAATTACAGAAGCTGTACTGATGTCTTCTTGTAACGATGCACCAGCGGAAAGGTAAGCCTTGGCCGGATATGCTCTTCTGTTGCTGGGTTGCACGATAACTTTAACACCAGCACGAATTAATCGACGAACATTTGATGGTGCCAGTGGTGCACGTCTTTCCCATACCGATTGATCTTCTCTTCTGATGGCTATTACTTTGCCTTTTAAATTCTATTTAAAGAGAGAACAAAGATTATCAATTCAACGTCTCTTAATATATCAAATTGTAAATACTCAAATTATCACTGTTTCAATTGACTGCAATAAAAATTTATTATTTTCTCAGATTAATTTACTCAACGTTTCAATGACGTTTTTTATTCAGCACGTTTGAACATCTTTCAACACAATTACAGCGTGTATCGTGTTTTTTAATTATTGCAAAAAAAAGAGTGTATATCATTATAAATTGCAGCGACTTGTAAATTGATGGATATTTATTATTATAGATTACGTACAGATACTTACACTAAGAGGTCGCGTGTATTGAAATATAATTGACGGCATGCGCGAAACATTTTTCTTGGGATAATTTTTTAACACGTTGCATCTCAAAATCCACATTTCACTTTTTTTTAAAACGTTACAGGTCTATTTTGTTGTTGTTGTTTTCGCAACGGATTCTTTGTATTTTACAACAGAGTGTAAAAATTAAATTCAATATGTTGATTACTCAACATATATACATTAGTTTAGTTGATCACGAGCATTCATGGACCGAATCTGAATCCGTGACTTATTGCTCGTAATAATCGTATGACTGTCGTTTAAAAGCTTTGCTTTTCTTTATCTGAATATACGGCAATTGCGATAATATAAATTCTATAGGTCAAGGGTTGAAAAGTATTACAAAATTTATGATAGCCTAATCGTCGTAATTGGTCCAGGGTATATTTATATGTTTGATATCTTCTGCTTTGTTGATCGATATAAAATAGTAAAATAGTATACAGTGAGCTATGATAATTTGCAACAGAACAATTATTTTGTTTTTATGATTAAGGGACGAACAAGCTGGCGTTATCCGCAAAAAATTAATGCCTTTTCGCGTTGATTAAGTTTATTATTATTACGCAAGAATGATTTTTAGATTGTAACAAAATTTATATCGAGGCGCTATTACGCTCTATGCAGTTTCTTCAGTCTTTTTTAATCTTTTTTATGCAAATTAGTGAATATTTATAATTAATGGAAATATTATTTATTACTAGTTATTAATATTCTTAAATAATTGAAAATTTATTACGTCAAAGACACTAATATCACATTGCATTGGTTTATAAGGTTTCGTACATTATATTATTGTTTTTTGTTCGAAGGGGAACAATGAAATAATCAGTACGCAAAGTATGTAAATCATGTTTTCTTAATTTGGCTGGGCTTTGATGGATAAATACAT
Source organism: Calameuta haemorrhoidalis (assembly GCA_031763665.1). Classification (NCBI taxonomy): domain Eukaryota; kingdom Metazoa; phylum Arthropoda; class Insecta; order Hymenoptera; family Cephidae; genus Calameuta; species Calameuta haemorrhoidalis. The sequence goes on from JARPRH010000738.1 coordinate 63,607, forward strand.
TTTGTTTTTGATTGTTTGTTTTGTGGGATTAATCTTCTTCAATATTTGCGTCATAATGTTAACTAGCTGTTCTGAGGTGAGTCC
>JARPRH010000738.1:65747-82124 GCA_031763665.1 Calameuta haemorrhoidalis
AACATTAAGTGTCGCATTGAATCGCATCACATTATGTTTCTTCTTATTATTTCTATGGATAAACAACAATTTAATACAATTATATTGATAGCATATATAAGAAGCACAATGTTAAGTAACAAATATGTACGTACTTAGGCACACGAATGCTATATTCTTGAACAGATGGTGCAGCAGGTGGCTAAAAGATATTAATAATTAGATATGTTCGTCTCATATTCTAAACCTGGTAAATCCTACAACTACTATAAAGTTTTTCAAATTCCAATTAATAATGCACATATGGAAACGTCAATCAGAAATTTCCTAATTTTACACAAAATTAAACATTATACACATACCTTTGGCCCACCTGAAGTACTCATTCTGATATACGTCAAAGTTCGTCGAGTATAAAATTAACCAACCCAAATATAAATATAAATCACAGAAGTATTTAATTTCCACAAATAAATATCTTCAAAATGATTTTCACGCTCCTGTCTATTAAATAATCCTAACAATTGTCAGTGAGGTTTTGAATCCAGTATATCATCCTACAATTAAAAAAAAGGTTAATTACGTATGGAAAATCACGCTTAAATAATACTACAAAAATAAATTTAATTGTCACAAAAACAGTCTGCAGATTGCTCAAGTAAAATTATATTTAGAAAACCATGTTTTAATAATATCAATGAAAATCATTACACACTTCTCACTAGTCAACAGTTGAGTTGAGAGTAGCTGAAGGAATTGAAACCTGACAAATATTTTCAGAATCCTCTTCTGTCATTGGCCAATTAATGCTCAATATTACCTGCAGTCAAGTTATGACACGTACGTGAAATATAAATATGTTTCCTTATACATATTACATATATTAAACAGTACCAAGTTATACTGTCGAATATTCAACAATGAATTCGGTTAAACAATAGAAGAATTAAATAGAGAACAGTACGTTTGATCAGTCTGAATGATTCCATTTCTGAGGACGTCACTCTATCGAGAGTTGGGATTGGCCAATTTTGATATTCTCTGTTCCTTTGGTTATGCGCGGGCAATTTTTCACCTTCGGATAAAATTTAACTTGCATCTAAATCGGCAGCTAACCAATCATTTTCATGTTTTAAGAGTTTACCCGCAGGATAATTTTTATCCGAAGGTGCAAAAACATAATACAACCTTTAAAGATTATCTAGTTTGTCAAAATTTACAAATATGTTTTTCAAGACTTGAACAACAAGAACTGACTTGTTTATTAAGATCATTAAAATATTTTAGATACCTTATAACCGTATTGATTATTTGGAACAGAAATATTCTATAACAAATAATTGCTCCAAATATTGAATGTAAACTATGGAGTAAACAATATATCTTTATGAAGAGAATATCAAAATGACTTAGTACCTTCTTAGTATTGTGAAATAAAATTAAAAGCAATAGGAAATAAACATGTGTTAATATTGACTTTATATCTCTTTTATGTTATTACATGAACTATGCACTTTTAATTACAAAGAATAATTTAACATATCTAATTTGACTTTTAAACATTACATCAATCATCAGATACAATGTGCCTTCCACGTATCATTTTGTTTTTGGAACAAGTTTCTGCCTTAGACAAGATTGTGACGTAAGTAAAAGGAGCTCGTCTAAATCACTTGAGTCACTGTCCGATGATTCTACTATGCTCAGTATAGTATTGCATGGTACTTGGCATGAATCATATTCAAAAAAAAAAAACAATTGATAAAGAAAAATAACTACTTAATTACTTCAAATAGACTATATATAAAATATGATTAACCCTTGATTGTTATATTGGCATGAATTTGCACCATCTCCCTGTGTGTTTCCTAGATGCAGAAAATTAGTGTAACAACGAAGGGTTAAGTATCTTATAGTGCTATTGAGCTTAGAGTAAATTTATCTATGAAACCATTTTTTGTACCTAATTTTGTCAGACCAGTATACAAATGTAGCTTGATGATTTTGCATCAGTATAACAAGGAAGAATTAAATTGAATTAAATCTAATACTTCAGCAATATAAAAGCTTTGGAAATTGATAAATCTTTGATCCATAGAATTCAGTCGATACGTTCTTTTTGTGTTAAGATTCAAAAGGTCAGAGCTGCATCAGATAAAAATGTATCGACTTAATAAAAAAAAAAAACTTTGTATAGTTACGTATGTCAAGGATGTCTATGAATTTTCACAGAAACATTCAAATACGATTTGCAAAAAAACAATGCTTGCATAAGTGAAGAGGATTAATTAAACTGCCGATTAATAAATTATTCTTTATTCAGTCTTTAAGTAACAGTACTAATCAATATAAATATAAAAAGTCAATCTAAAACAAATACGGATATTGCTATTTACATAAATGAAAAAATTCATTTTCTCCGTGTCCTCAAGCTACGCGTTGAGGTTGACGGTACTGGCGACGGTGGGATATCCTACAATGTTAATAACCAGTTGATGATTTTATACCTTATATGTATAATGCGGTAATTATAATGACATTTTAGAAATAATAAGTTGTATCTACCTCACATCGATCAATATCAGTACATCCATCATCCAATTGAACAAATAACTTTTTTTTACGTGTTGTTCGCTTTTTTTCTGATGTCACTTCAACCGACGGTCGATATCTCGTTACCTGTTAATTAAAGTACAGATAAACAAGGTAATATACTGTTATTAATTGCAGTATGGTTACCAATTAATATACTTATTTTTTTACGGACCTCTTTTTTCTGTCTTTCGATTTCTTCTTGCTGCGATTTTATCAGATTATCATACTTCTCAGCCATCTCTTCTCTATTCTTTCTAAAAGCTTTCATCTCACGATCTTGATCAGCAAGACTGTTCTTTAATTCGTCATTCATTTTTTTTAACTGTTCATTTTCAATCTGACGTTCTTGAGAACTTTGTTGCAATAAATCTAAAATCTTGGTATTTTGTTCGTATTGTTGTAGGCGAAGTGTCATGCTTTCGATTTCACGATGACACAATTGTTTTTCTGCTTCGGTATTTTTGTATAATGATTCCATTTTGGCCAGAGCTTCTTCCGTTTCAGTTAATTGCTTTAGCACATGCTTCATCGATGCTTCCATTTCTTGGTCTGTCTTGGAATCGGCATTCAGCCGAATCATATCTTTAAGCTCTGAAATCATATAAATGAAACAGAGATATGCAAAATTTCTAGATGTAAACGTATTGGCTAACCATAGCAAATATTCACCCTTTTGTAGATTCGCAATTTCATTCTCCATTTCTTGCTCTTTGGTTGTCATCTCCTGTAATTTTTTCCCTTTTATTAAGTCTTATTCCAATTTCGTTATTCGTTCTACATACGCCTCTAGATACTGTCGTTAAATTTGTATTATCATTAAAAAATAGTACAGTGAACTCTCTATAATTTTTTGCTCTTTGGATTTGCAGCCCCATGACAATTCTTTCTTTAGAAATTACGCTAGGCGGAAAATGTATAGTTTCCTTTCCTTTCTTCCCTCTTGCACGTTTACGTGAGCAAGAGAAGAGAAGTGTCAAGAGAAAAGCTCTGTAAGCTCCGCACTCCCGGAGTCCAAAGGATGCAAAATTAAGGAGAGTTGAGTGTTTAATTATTTAAAAATCTCATTGCATTCCAGGTAAAATTATATTCTATTATAATAAAAGAAACAATTACCTTCGCTTTAATTTCATATCTTTCATTTGCCGCACTTAGTTCTTTTTCCAATTTCTCTATTACCTCCTGATAATGCGTCTCCTGTAGAACGTCAAAAGTGACTTAATAATGTAAAAAACCAGTTGCAATTATAAAAACAATAATGGCAATTACCTTTGATAAAGCGTTACTCAGTTTATCATGGGCCGTTGCTAGATCCTTTGAACGGAGAAAATTGATTAATGTGACGTTTATGCTAATAAAAATTCTCAAAACATACCTGAGTATATTGAATTACTCTATCGGCATTCTCTTTTGACTCTAATAATTCTTTACTATTTTGAATTTTATTCAATTCAGATTGAATATTCTCTTTCTCCATTGTAATGGAAACCAAGTCTTCTTTTAATGATTTAATGTTACTTTCGTAATCTTTGATTAGCTTTTCATTATCGTATAACATTTGTTTCATTTCGTTTATAGATTCCTGTGCAATTCGCAAATTCTCATGCGAATCTTCTTGCTTAATCTTAAAGAATGAAAAATAAATAAATATTTTAATTATTGAAAGAATATTGTTCAGCATTCTGTTGGAAAATTATCTTTGGGCATACCATTATTTCTTGTTGAAGATGCTCTTCGGTCTCCAACAGGTCTTCAACCTTTTCTTCTATGGATTCACTTTTAACTTCAACATCTTGAAAAGACGTAACACTGGATTTGTTATCGTGATCAATTTTGATCTCCTGTAGTTTAGCCAATTCTTCCATCAGATCTCTTTTATCAGTTTCTAACTGACTAATTTTTTTTTGCATTTCTACAAGAATATTGTCTGATTCGATCAACTTCTTTGTTTGAAACTCAATTCTTTCCTCCAGAACTTCCACAGCTTTAGTTTTCTGCGGTAAATGAATATTTGCATATTCCAATTGCTCTTCCAGCTCAGAAATTCGGTCCATATTTTCAACAATAGTTTCGTTCTGCAATTTCAAACGACTTTGCATCTCCCTTGCGTCGGTTGTTATGGTGATATATTCCTCCTTAGCTTCGTCAAGGAACATCTTAAGATTCTTAATCTGCTCATCCTTTTTTGCTAACAGAGCTTTCAGTTCTGCTATATAATTATGCGCTTCGCCGTTACAATCCTTTTGTGCTGCTTCTAAAAGGTTTTTGAGATTCTTGAGCTCTTCTTTCACTATAGCCAATTCGAAAGTAGCTTTACTCTTATCAGCGGATAGTGTATCCTTCGATTCTCGTATTTCCTTTATCGCTTTTTTCAAAGCTGCGATTGTTGCTTTCAAGCGGATATTTTCTAACACTAATTCTTCATTATCATCGTTATCACTCTCCTCATCATTTGATTCGGAATGCATCCTTTTTCTTTTCCCTAACTTGACGAGTTTATTTTTGTAAAAATTTTCGGTTCTTGCTACAGACCATTGGAGTAAGGAATCCTGTTGCTCCTCTACGCTTTTAATACGGTCCCTGCAAATGAATTGATACAAGCACTAGTTAGTTTTTTGTAAGCAGATGGGCTTTCACTGCCCTATAACATTTATAATAATCTACAGAACATATTGAACGGATAACATAAAAATTTGGAATACTTCAAGTACCTCCATTCCACTTCCATTTGAGACATTATAGTACTAAAAGTTTCAGCCATTTCCTGTCGAATTTCTAAGTCCCTGTTTAAAGCTGACGAACGTAAAATTGCTATTTCTCTTCTTAATTTCTCATTCTCATTTAAGGCATCTTGGTAGTCCTCAAGGTAAATGTCTTCATAGGATTTATGTAATGCTGCAATTGACTCCTGCTCTTCACCTGTTTAAGTAAAAGTAATTACATTGATGTTATAAAATACATAACTTAGTCTAAAATAAACAAGGAAGTACTCCTCACTCACTTATACTATTTAAATCTGTCGTATCCCAATCTGTACGAGTCTTGATGCTTTGCGTTACAATTTGTGAAAATCTTGACGTTGCTTCTTTCCGCTTTACCTTCTTTGGTTCAATAATTATCTTTTTAGCGATGGCAGAAAAGTTTAGGACATTTTGTGTTTCAATATATAAATCTGGTGAAGGGTTGACGTTTACTATTAGAATTAGATGTTCTTTGCCAGATAAAGTTTTTTGAAAGAGTCTCGTCAACTTGGATTCACGAAAGGGCCCAACAATTTCCTGCTTTTGCTTTACAGTTTGTCCTTCATAGATCGACTTCAGACATCTACCAAGGACTAGTAGACTTGTGTTAATGTTCTGGGCTTCTTTTAAACGGTCACCTACATTCAGAGTCTTTTTTAACCTCTCAGATCCCGCCAAGTCGCAAAATGAAAATCTAAATTATACAAAGTCGATGTGTGAAATGTATCTGGGTGTATTAAATTTTTATTTATAAATTGTTGTGTCATCACTTACGTGCTCATTTCAACGTTTTTAGAAGCGTTTTCTTCATAATACTTTAAAAGCTTGATTGTAAATATACAATGAGATCGTGAACTTCTTGAATTCAATGCTGTAGTGGCAACTTTTAGGTTGTGCTGGCCTGCCATTAAAATTTGATATGCTTCAGACCCAGAATTAACGCAAATTGTTTTTAAACCTTTAATGAATGCTCTACCATGATTATCAGTGGCAAGCTTTAATGGTATTCTTCTTTTTTGAGGATCAACTGATAAAAGATCATAGATTGTTTCATTATAGATTTCGGCAAATGATACCCATACTGAGTATTGAGCATCGACAGAAACACTTTGTCGGTTTGGATGTTCCTGTTCAAGTAATTTTTGCATTTCTTTATATGTATTCACACATTGATTTTTGTCAATTGATGACAGACATAAAATTTTAGTTTTAGATTCGATTTCTTGTAGGCGCTCACTCGAATTTAAATAAACGACATCACAATAATGTACCGGTTTATAGCATGGTACAGATTTTGGATCAATGTTAGAAAATACAAAATCTAAACTACGAGGAATTATGCCAGGTGATACTGTAGTACCCTGCAATGTATATGACTTTCCAGAATTAGTTGTTCCGTAAGACATGACTGTTGAATTTTGACCAGCCAAAAAATCAACCATTTGCTGTTTAATGGCATTTTCAAAGAGTTCTAATTGAGATACTGTAGACGAAAATGTTTTCGTGAATGTGAATTTTCGGCACACCGTATCACTGTTTTTTGCCCTTTTAAGACAGCTAGCATTCGTATCTATGTACGGTAGCTTTGTTAATAGTGTTGTTTCATTAAGAATTGTGTATGCTTCTTTTTGCTCCTCTGTTAATTCTATCCTTTTTGGGTATGGTTTCACACGCAAATAGACTTTTACAGTTTCGGATAATGTTGATAAGGATGAAATGGTATCCCTTGATTCTGTTTCCTCATTGTCATAGTGTGATAATAAATTTTTCTTTAATTCATTAGTAATTAATGGTCTCCTCTGACCATATGCTAAAATACTAGGATCTCTGCCAAATAAGAATGACATCTGTTCTTGCTCTGTCAGATTTTCCGATATTTGGATTGAATCCAACGTATTCTCCATCTGCATAAGTAAGAACATCATTTATTAATTATATCTATTGTTAATTGTGACAAGTACATGATGCATTCTATATGAAAGGTACTAGAATGAAATAAGTACTCCTTTTATAAAAAATACAAACGTTTATTTTTTGATATGCATAACCCAGCGGAGCAAATAGATAAATTAATAAGTTCATTAGGGATTTTGCAAATAATGAAATCAATGTACTTGTAACTAAAAATGACAGTAAACATAAATAGGAACTAGATTCATTTGAGATAGATTTATACTCAATACATAGACATAGTTTGATAACGACTGTTAAAAAATTACATTTGACACTTTTTGTTATTCTCTCCTTGTGTTCTTCACATCTTTTGAGAGAAAACTTGTAGATTATCAAAAGTTCGTTTAATTTTATATAATGTAAAATGATGTAATATAAAAATATAGTAAAAATATAATAATTAAGATAGAATTGACTTGTGCATTCTTAAAACACGTATTGTTGGAGTAAAATTTTAATCTTAATACCTCATCCATAGACATCTTTTCTCCTTCCTTATATCATGCAATTATTCTTCACAAATGATGCAATTAAACAAACACTAAGGCGGTCCTAAGTACTTTTCTCTAAGGATCAACTCTGATCAACTCACACAGAACTGTACCAAACAGACGGTTATTTTTCCCATTTGAAATATGGTGAGCGTTGTTGCTTTCTTCCCATTGCCGGGCAACATTGGAAATTTGAAGTTCTTACTGTTACCGCCAGGGTACGTCAAAATATTTACAGGTATTTTTTTGATTCTGTGCTTCTCGCTTAAGGTTATACAAGATTTGCAAGCTCGTTTAAAAGTTATTACAATTTTAAGTTAACATGTGTTATTATGGAGTTTCACGAAATGCAATCAAATTGTCACGTTTAATTGAAAAAAAGTAAATAAAAAAAAGTACCAGGATTTTAAAAGTTTTTATAATGACAACTAATTATATTAGGAAACATATTTCACAAAACATAAAGAGTACTTAGAACATAGGTTCTTTTTTAAATGCTTCAAATATAATTTTTTATTTTTATAAAATAACCAATCGATTGATACAGTAACGTCCAATTGAAGTGGAACACTTCAATTTTTGTGTATTTCTGTGAAACTACGACCGATTTCATTTATTTATTTATCGATCATTTAATTCAATGAGTTTTCACGTTAAATTTTATACATAATTAGACAAATGAGTTTCCTTCCGGAACTACTACTTTTCGAAATTTTCAAAAAGTCCCAAAATGCACTATTTCACTCCAACCCCAGCTGTTCGGCTATGATGTATCCAATGGACAGAAAGTTTACCACTCGAACAGGAAGGAAATTTAAAAAAAAATGTGTTTTTGGTTTTTCGAAATCGGTCACAATTTCACAAAAATACACAAAAATGCAAGTGTTCCATTTCAACTAGACGTTACTTATAAAATATTTTAAATGATTTTATTATAGCCAGTATAACCAGAACAGTCTGAACCCTCCACGGCCGCACTGGGACGATTTTTTTCCTAGCGAAATTTTACTTGTGAATTTTTTCGCTCAGATACCGATTTATAGTAAAAAATATAATAACTTTTGTACTTAAATAATCATGGATTCACATTCTAAAAGGGTTCAAGAGTGTTCATGAATTTTTTTAGACTTTTCAAAGCGATTTAATATGTTGAAAACTGTACGTGGACGTTTTCGACCCAGTGCGATCGCGAAAACATCGAAATTACTGTGCGACGGCCGAAGGTTATATATCTACATGTGTCTAAATAATTATTCAAATACAATTGTCTACGAAAAAATAGATATAATAAATGATCGAATAAGTAAAAAAGTAATGCTTTAGAATTTAATACAATTGATACTTACATACCTTTTCCGCAGACATTTTTCCTTCTCCTTTTGCAGGCAATTTATTCTCCAAAGTTGATGGAAATAGCTAAACACTACGGCGGCTTAAAGTACTTCTCTGTACTTTTCTCTAAGGGTTGACTCTGATTGACTCTGATCAACTCACCACACAGAACTGTACGAAACAGACGGTTCTTGTTCCTGTTTGAAAATATTGTGAGCGTTATTGCTTTCTTCCCATTGGCGGGCAATATTAGAAATTTCAACTTCCTGTTGTTACCGCCAGGGTACGGCAAAATATTTACAGGTATTTTTTTCATCCTGGATACGGTTAAGCCTATTGGTTCAGTGCTTCCCGCTTAAATATCTACAGGTATCTAAACAATTATTCAAATACAATTGTCTACGGAAAAGAGAAATAATAATTAAACCAATAAGTAAAAAAGTAATTCTTTATTAAGAATTTGATACAGTAAAATCTGCAGAAAGTGTAGGTAACGAGAACTGATCTATCGTAGAACAAGCGTTTCTCAGCTTTACCCACCGAATTAAGCCGAATGTTGTCGATATTCTCGACAAACATAATTGAAACTTTAAAAGCGGGAAATGCTTGTGATTAATAAAGTGTTATGAGATTCTGGTGAGATTAACCAAATAAAGTATTGTTTGTATATTTGTTTACGCAGTATGATATGGTCTGAAGTTTAGATATTAGTTGAATGTTGTATGTAGATTATTCAGGCTGAAGTAAATGATGAAAATTGGTACTGACACAAAGGAATGAGATTCTGTACCTGTCAGAACCTGCCAATTTTGTATTAGTTATCTATTGACGGATTTAATTGATTCTATTCGTGTATCGGTGCTAATTTTTTGTACTGTTTATGATCTTAATTGTTTTATGTATGTTTTTTTTTCAGAAAAAATGTCTCGAATAAAGAAGTTATCTATTCGTGGTATTCGTAATTTTGACCATGATACTGAAACGGAGATACGGTTTATGCGACCTGTTACACTTATTGTGGGACCTAATGGTACAGGAAAGACAACAATTATTGAAGCCTTAAAATTTGCTACTACTGGTGCCTATCCTCCTGATTCTGGTGCTGGGAAGGCATTTGTCCATGATCCTATAACAACGTCTGCATGTATTGTGGGTTTGTTATTCGTCATACTGAATTGCTTTTGGCTAGCAATACTTTTACTGATTTTTTTCTTATACATTTTATAGGTCAGAGCTAGCGTCAAGTTGCAAGTAGTAAATGCCAATAAAGAGAAAATAACGATATGCAGAGCCATGGAATTAGCCAGATTTGACAAACGAGTCACATTCAAAACTTTGGATAGTTCTATAACTAGGGAGGCTAAAGATTCAGAAAAGGTAAGAAACGTTTTATTAAATATCATAATATGATCTAGACAGCCTATCCTCGAGGTTATATATTTTTTATCTTAATTACAGCCAGTTTCAATAACAAATCGATGTGCCAATGTGAATACTGAGATTGTCTCAGCTATGGGTGTTTCAAATGCAATTTTGAACTACGTCATATTTTGCCACCAAGATGATTTTGATTGGCCACTATCGGAAGCAAAAATTTTGAAAAAAAGATTTGATGAAATATTTGACACTGAAAAATATGACAAAGCTGTTGAATCTCTTACAAAGTATACCAAAACCTTGGAAACTGAGAATCGTCTTTTAATGGCTGAGAAAAAAGCTTGCGAGACCAATTTGATAAGAACTGAAGAGAAAGAGCAGGAACTAAGCAATGCCAAAGACAGGTTGGAGAGTTCCAAACATAAGATTTCAGTAATTGAAGAAAGTCTTGTGCCTGTGACACAAAGAATATTGGAAATAAAAGATTTAGATAATCAATACGGAAAGATGAAATCTGAAATAGGTTAGTGTATTTTTTACAAGAACAATTCGTGAACATTGACTTTATATTGATGCCTGTATTATAGAGGTTCAAAGGATGCAGCATACACACGTGAAAAAACAAATTGTGAATCTGAAGAGCAACATTGAAGAAATGTTTCAAGGAACGGTTGAGGAATTAAACGAAGAATTAGTTTCATATGCTGATAAATTAAACAAGAAAAAAGAAGAGGGAGAAGAAGTATTAATTCTTTTTTAGAGCTAATTATTATTCTATATTTTTCTATTTTTATTATTCATATTCATATGAATAATTTTTATATCAAATTGCATATTTTAAATATTACATACTTTTTACTGTGATACAGCTTGAAGAGAGAATGAAGGAACTCAAAATAGAGGAGTCTAATATTCGAAAATTGCTTGATGAGAAGAGACTCGCAGTTGGTACATTACAACAACAAGTAAAGGATCAAGATGAAAGAATTGTCATTCGTAACAAATTATTGAATGATGCTCTCTCTGCTTGGAACTTGGACCCAATTTCATCCGACGTAACGGAAATTGGTAATAACTCAAAACCTCACTCTTTTCTTCAATGAAAATAATGAATTCAAATTACAGAGGTCACGGCTCTAACAAAGCGATTGGAGCAAAAGATGTGCGAAATAAAACTGGAAGTGGGAAATAATCAGCTTAATCGAGAATCTATTGAAAAGCAATTTCAAAAAGAAGTTGATGTCTTGAGGTCTGAAAAAACAAAAATCGAATCAGAAATGAACCTAAAGGAAGTAGAAGTGGCTGATATTGTAGAGGAATTAAATACCCTTCGTACTCGAATAAAACAAGTTAGTATTATATTTGTTATATGTAAATAATATAAGTATAAATGTTCTATTAAAAACTTACATATAATTAACAATTGTTTTAATCAATTAATTTTTAATAGGTCAGTGCAGCTGCAAAAAAATTGGATGATCTCGAGAAGGAGCTTCAGAAAGCAAATGATAAAATTGAGTTACTCACTAAGAAACTCGATGTCGATTCAGTTAAATCAAAGATCCAAAATGAAATGAGAAAAAAGGCTAAATTGGAAGGCCAGTTAAATAAAGTCGATGAGGAAGTGTCGTCTTTACACAAGCAAAGTGCATTACAAGCAGAATTAGAATTGCATAAATCTATGGTTATGACCAAGGAAAAAGAGATACAAAATTTAAGAAATAAATATGAATCTGAATTAAAAAAATTACTTGGCACAACAGAATTACCTGAGGGAACACTAAAGAACAGGCTTAACAATATACAACGAGTATTGGTACATTTCCTTTAAATAAATAGATCCATAAAACCTCATATCCTGATGCAATGTGCAATCAACAGGAATATAATGAGGAATGTTTTATTGCAGATGGACCGTATCAACAATTTGAATCAAGAACTACAATCGGAACAAAATCGTGTTTCATCTTTAGAAACAACTATAAAGCACATCGAACAAGAACTAAAACACAAAATTGCAACACTAAAATGTAAATTCTCTTTTGAGACTCTTTCTATTATTTTGATACAAAAAATATGGACCATTACGATTCATTCGTCACAATTATTGATTTTTTTGTTTCAGCTGACAAAGAAAAAATTTCTTTCCACTGTGAGTATGAGAATTACGAAGATGTTGTATTGTCACAATCCGAAGTGGTTAAGGAATTGCAAAAAAAACGTGGAATGTATGCATATCGTGGTGTCGCATATAAGGACTACCTGAAACAATTGGAAGAGGAAGATCCTTGCTGTCCTCTGTGCCATCGGAATTTTCAATCTGCTCTGGAAGTTAAAAGTCTTGTTACCGAAATTCGAGAAGAAATGGGACCCAGTCGTTTACAGTCATGCGAGGAGGAATTAAAGATTCAACAACAGAAATACGAATCTTTGCTTCAATTGAAACCAATCGTGGAAAAGGTCGCCCATGTTGAGGGAGTCGAATTAAAAAAGCTAAGGTGCCGTATGCAATGAACCTTAACATTATTAATACAGTTGTTCAATATTAACATATTTCATTAATACAGAGGCCAGCTGGAGGAAACAAAAAAGCGGTTGGCAGAATCTCGCGAGAAACTTGAAATGCTGAAAGTTTCAACATTGGATCCAGAAAATAAATTGTCTGCGTGTAAAGACATGGTTGGCGACGTTGCACTTTGGGATAAATATGCGGACGAGTTGGTCAAATTGAATCGTACATTAGCAGCAATTAAAAAGCGTATATTTGACGCAGGTAAAAAAATAGTTTAGAGTATCATTAAATAAGAATTAATTAAATTGCATATAATTTTCATAATCAGGCGTCAAAAGTGAAAGAACTATTCAAGAGGCACAAATCGAAAGGGATTCCCTGAAACAACAACTGAAAGAAGTTTCAAAGGAAATTGAATCAATGCAAACTTCTTTAAATCTGCATAACGAGGAATTGCAACAAGCCCGACACAAAAGAAATGAATTGTATGAAGAACAACTTCGTATCCAATCGGAAATGCAGAAGTTGCAGCAATTGCGCGATAAGCAGAATGATTTGTATGCACGTGAGATTTCTTTGGGTGAATCTGTACGAAATCTGAGGGAAAAATTATCTAGGGCTGATAAACAATTAACGAGTGGAATACAAGAACTTGAAAAAGCTAAGGTGACCAAATTTGACCAATATTACTGAACTTCACTTTTGCTGTTATTGTGAACAAGGTGATTTATGTTTTATATAATTTTGCGAATCAGATGTTTTTTAATTCTTTTGTAGACGGAACATAAAGAACAACGAAAAGTTGAAGAAAGAAAAATTCACGAAGGCTCAAGACGGCTGTACGAACTGACAAATACACAAAAGCAAATAGATGATTTCGAACAACGTGGTGTTTACAAAACATTATTGAGCGCTGAACAACAGATGAAGCGATATGAAAACTCATGTGAGGAATTGAAAATTACGAAAGCTGATTTAGAAGAAAGAATCGATCAGATCAAAAAGGACGTTATGCGGCAGGAAGTGCGCAAGCGTGAATTAATCGACAACATCACATTAAGGCAAAAGGAAGAAGAGCTCAAAAGTCTTGAGCAGGAAATATCAAAAATAGAAGTTTCTATGAAAAAAATGCAGCACGAACTCTTATTACAGGAATACAAAAAGCTCCATGAGAAGGAGGAGAAGTTGTTGCGTGAGGTGATTACACGAATACAATGTTGAACAATGTTGCAACATTGTTGTCTATTTCAACGCGTTGTTTGTTGTTTCAGAAAAATATTGCTAGAGGAAAACAAGAAGAATTAGAAAGATCTGTAACGCAGTTTCAGCAGGAATTGAAAAATGAAGTGTATAGAATGGCGCGAACAAATTACAAGAAAAAATGCATCGAATTAGAGGTTGAATATATTTGTTCATTAACTATCAACTTTTAATCACTTTGATGCGCATAATTAACAAGCTATTTATTTTTTTTGCGAAAGGTACAACAAGAGATCGTACTTAATCTTAAGGAATACGTCAAAGCTCTTGATCGTGCGATGATTGAGTATCACGAGGAACGAATATCAACAGTGAACAAGATAATTAAACATATGTGGCGTACTGTTTACAAAGGAACAGATACAACAGGAATTCAAATAAAAGCAGAAGCTACGGAAGCAGGTGATAAGCGACGGCAGTTCAAATACAAATTGGTCCAACAAAAACATGGCGCTGAAATGGATATGAAGGGTCGTTGCAGTGCTGGTCAAAGAGTAAATAAAATGATTCATTATTGTCAAACTAACTAGCAGATCTATGTACGTTATATTTATTTTTTCAAGGTATTGGCGTCTATTATTATAAGAATGGCACTGGCAGAAACCTTCTGCAAAAATTGTGGAGTACTTGCGTTGGATGAACCAACAACAAATCTCGATGAACAAAATGCTGAGAGTTTGGCGGAAGCAATTACTACGTAAGTCAATTCAGATACTATGTTCTTTCTGCGTCTTCGTTAAATAATGAAATAGTAAAAAGAAGCAACTGTAGATTTCTGAAATCTTTTACTGTTATAACTAGATTTTTCTTAACATTACAGCATAGTGAAGGCGCGGTCTAAATATCAAAAGAATTTTCAGTTGATTGTGATTAGTCACGATGAAAATTTTGTGAAGAAATTAACAAAATTGAATGGAAGTGGCATTTTTTATAGACTCTACCGAGACAGTAGGTAAGTGCATCATGATAGAATAACATAATAATAGTTTTGTGTTAAGAACATTTCAATGAATTGATTTTTTTTAGGGGTTTAACATCTATTAAGCGTGGTAGGGATGATCACTTTACGATGCCACTCAAAGATGTCGATGAGGATTCTTCTGAAGGTTCTGATCAAGAAGAGGAAATGAATGATGCTTTGTTGGAGCAGAAACGTCAAACTATAACACCTATCAAACCTCAAGCTCAAAAAAGGAAATACCATGAATTTAATGTTGATAAAAATGTTGCGAGCAACAAGCCCAAAAAAATGCACACTTTCCAAATGTAAGGTTAAATGAGATGTATTGATTATTGCTCAGTACAGATATTTAACAAAATAATTCCGATATTATACGGATATATCGTTACTATTGTTTCAATGATGATATAAATAACCTTTTTATGACAAAATTTATATATCATATTTTTCTATGGTAACCAACTTAATATATTCTAAAACCATTATATGTTTGCTAAATGTCAACTGTTGTTAGAAATATGCTTTGTATAACTGGTAGTGGATAGCTATTTATAAGAGGGCAAAATTATTTAAATAATATGTTTAATACTGTAATAAAGCTTTATAACATATTTTAAAGAAAATCTATTGGGAATATATTATCATTGGTATTTAATTATAACTTAAAACCTAACATCGGACAGTAGTATTCTCATGATTTAAGTATAAAACACACACAGTTCTTCTTTTATGGCTTTATTATATTCTTATATTAGCTGTTATTCAATTGTCACAATATATTATCACAAAATTAGTCATTCTGTTTAAACTTCTGGTATAAATATTAGTCATGCCTAAATGATAAAATCAGTTCATGTGAAAGCGATACCCTATAATCTAAACAAGAATACGCCTCGCATAATTATTCACATTATTAATGTATATAACGATGAAGTATTGTCAAATTTTGTAATGAAATTAATGTTTATGGCAAAATAGTATAGTACACAATTTGTTTTATTTATTGACATTTTGCATCAACAATTTGAATTGTCAACACTCGAGAGTTTAAAGTCGAAAGTACAATATCGCAATTCGAGAATCGATCTTCTTTGGTCGATAGACTAACAGGTGACGACATCGTTGTCACTCTCGTGATTTCATAATACGCCATTTTCTTTGTGTGCAGCATTCGAGCAG
>JARPRH010000739.1:0-16966 GCA_031763665.1 Calameuta haemorrhoidalis
ATATTTGTTATCTATTCCTATCTCTGTCTTACCGGCCTGTGCGGAACAGAGGCAGCACCTGTGTCAGTCTGTTAGCCTTAGTGGCACTCTGCCTAGCTATTGGCCCTAGCAATACGTGCGAGTTGACTAATCATGGTGACGATATAGATCAAAACTAATATGGCGGCAACTGAACTTTCTGGGATGGATCGCAATGCTATCCTCAGAACTTTGTCTCTCTTTCTATCTACAGTGAGCTCGGCTGAATAGCGAACGCTAGTATGCCGTAGTCTCTGACCAAATTCCGAACTATGATTTTATGTAACGACAATGCTCTGTCTCCAACGGGCATAAATCGAGCTTCAGTACTTTTACACGAATTTACTTGTGCGCGGATTTACGTGACGCGTAAATCCGAATAAGACGACGAATGCGAAATTTTACTTGAATTCTAAATATTTACTTGATTAATCAATTTGATTTGAAATGTGCCATTTAGCTAATAATACTGCTATTTTTATTATCGAGAAGCGCTAATCCTCTAGCGGATTAATACTTTATTATTTTCCGCGGATTTACTTTCGGGCACTGTTTTTCATCTAGCGGCGCGTGTTGACACTAGCCGTGCGTCCTTATTGTCTATTTGTCCCGAGTGCGCTCTCAGTACAGGCGTACTGAGAGGTTGATCGTTTTGTCACGTTACAATGTTCGTTATTAAGCTTTTACAGTGATTATTTTTGATAAGTTATTGTTAATATGCCCTATATAGAAAGTTGACACTGGTTTCTTTAATCAAATTTATATCAAGAAATGCATTCAATAATATGATTTCCATACTTTTTGTTAGAGGAATTCACAGCACTCCTGTACTTGCCTAGTTTTTTACACGTGAGTGTTGTTTGGGAGATTGCTCTTTTACATATTACTACTGCTTCCCGTAGTTGATTATGATTTAATGGTCATTTAATAATTAATAAAACTTTAGGTTATTCCTTATCGAGTACTACTTGGCGGGTACGTGCATTTCTGATATTTGCGTTCATTATGGCAGTCATGAAACTCAGAAGCAGTGTCAATTTTCTATGTAGAGCATATTAAGAATAAATCGTCAAGAATATCGCGATAAAAGCTTAATAACAAACATATAGTATTAGAATACTATTAATAAGTTCAAAGTAAGTACTTTGGAATTTCTGGTGTGAACCCGCCACTTAGTACTTGAATTGTACTTGTTTGTTGTAACTCTACTTGTTTCACAATGGTGTTCGTTCACCGTATGTAAGGACTATGACGACTCCTTTTAGATGCTGTGTTCGCAGAGCAGCTTATAAAAAGGTATTCTTACGGCAGGACATAATTTTGATGACTAAGGGTTGAACGTATTTTTTCTTGATTCGACACCGGTAGCAAAATCCGAGAACGCACGATCTGCAAGAACCAACCTACGTTATCTTCATCCGTCCACCCTTCGTTCATGCATCCGCATACCAGGCGGGTGCCACCCAATTATTATTCCATCGGGAATTGGCAAGCCGGTATAAACTGGGAGTTGGGGTGGAACAGGCCCAACTCCACCAAAGACGAAAGCTCTGACGGAACCTATCGGAAAGACGGTAGCTTAACGGATCCTTTAGACTTTTGGGGACGCGTAAAATCAGCAAACGCAAGTGGATGCACGAACGGGAGCGGACGGTAACGGAAATGCACGGCCGCTCAGGCTGCTAGGTTAAGGTAGAGAGAGTCGGAGTAAGCGCCAGGCAAATAGTGCGCGATACATAGAGCGAATAATCGAGAACTTAATAGATCGAAACCCCTTAACCAATTTAATAAATTGGGAGTCCTCACCGTAGCTGATGCAGCTAATCCGTGAACGTCGAGAACAGTATCGAAAGGACACTCAGGTGGGCACTGCACTAGGGCACAGCACTACACCCCGGTAACACTCACACGAAATCCATAGAATTTCCTGGATAGCGCGAGAATAACGCGAGAACTATGCACACGAGATCTCTCTATACCGTATCGAAACACGGTTAGAAAAACTATCAACATATAGCACGGGAGCGCGAGCCAGTTCGTGACACCTCTGTCGGTGCCCCGAGACAGACTGATTTGATAATAGCCAAATTCGAGAACTAATCATTCTGATTGGTCGAGAGCCTTATAGCCAATAACTCTTCCTTTCCTTCGAGTCGTCCGTTTAAACCAAATCGAGAGCGTTCTTTAAAGAATCGGTACGTAACTTTTGGAGATCCTCCACGGCCGCTTCCCCAGGGCATCGGGCGATAGCTAGGCATCACATCCTTAACTCGGGCAGGAGGTTCCTCCCCTGCCCTTAAATTTATTAAAACTAACTCCGCCCGCTCTACAGCCCTTTGCCCATATTCAATGGGGCGTCGGTATCTCAACCGGGCTTCTGCCGGTCCGTAGAGACGTCTCCGTCGGGTACTCTGTTCTTCTCCTTGTGCCGGGCAACTCGGTATGTCGAGACTATCTCCACACGGCAGATTTGAGCACCTCGACCTCCACTAACCCATAACGGAATCTTTCGAGAGCATTGGCATATCGGTACTAACCAACCCGAGAGCGTAGTTTCTGAACAGGGTTGGCGACCCGAAGGGAACGGGAAAGCGAGAACGTTATTTGTATCGATAACCGGAGTCGCCTTGCGAGATCTCGCTCGGTAAGTCTTATTATTACTATGTCTAACGAAGATAGACCAAACAAGAATATCAGAATAGCGTAGGGGCATAACAATAAATATTCTGAAGAATCATTCCATTCTATGGTAAGTGCTGAAAAAATGGGAATTAGAAATAATTTTATATTTATGCATGATAACGAACCAAAATATTTTGCCCTTAATAACAGATTATGCCTCCTTTATAATACACCGAAGTACCTTCCCACTCCTTCACAGTCACCTGACATCAATCCTATTGAAAATTTATAGGACTATCTTGATGATAAAACATGTAAATATAATATTTTTAATAAAGAAAACTTAAAAACAGCTATTAAGAACGAATGGGATCAAATTCGCCCTTCAGTAACAACAAATTGGCCTAGGAGAATTCAAGCTATTATGGAAATTAAAGGATATTCCACAAAATACTAATTCTTTTAATACCGATACTTCTGCATGGTCATTATGGTATTGTACAAATACTTTCTGCGCTTGTTTTCATGAGTTCGTTTTCTTTTTTTTTTTTAATTTATGACAAACTAATTAATCTGAATATTCTTGCAGATGAATAAATAAAGAAATGTTTGAAGAATAATACAGTGTAGCTTTTTTTTCCTCAAACCTGTATTATTAATATGAAAAGCTCTTCATTTTCGAGAAACGCTTGGTGTACCAATATTTTTTACACTCACTGTATTTATAAAGTTATAAAATTATACATTTTTAAATATGATTTTATTAAAATATGTGTTAAATATACAGGGTGTCCCAGAATTACTTTTGGACCGGAAAGTGAGCAATGGCTGGAGGTGCCCTGAGTACCCTCTCGCAAACCGTTTGCCAAAATTCGCAATAGTTTTTAAATAAGAAGCATTTAAGTGGCACCAATGAAAGTGAAGGATTTCCGCGAATTATGGCAGCGTGGTGGGAGGTACACTCTCGGATGTGAAAGCTAGCTGTTTTACAATAGCTTCCCACAAATTCTGTGTTTAGCAATTGTTTCACAGTCCGAGTGAGCGTCATTTAGATTCGTTGACAAACTACCAATATAGGCATGGGCATGCCTTAGATTGCCGCAGCAGCTACACGTGCAACGCGCGATCGGCAATTGTTTCGGAATACGCGTTCAGCCAGACGAAAACTGGTACACAGTGTCCAACTTGGTGTGGACAATCTTAAGACAAAAAACTGCTAAACACAGAATTTATGGGAAGTTATTGTAAAGCAGCTATCTGTGGAATCCGTGAATGTACCTCCCACCACGCTGCCATAACCCGCGGAAATCCTTTATTCTGATTGGTGCTACTTAAATGCTTCTCATTTAAAAACTATTGCGAATTTTGGCAAACAGTTTGCGGGAGGGTACTCAGGGGGCCTCCAACCATCGTCCACTTTCCGGTCCAAAAGTATTTCTGGGACACTCTGTATGTATACATATTCTAACAAAAATGTTACTGCAGACTCCTCCCTGCTACCTGGCGCGAGGGTACCACTCGCCTCGAGCGTCACCTCTTGCGTATATTGTTGATTATTGTTATTTATTGCGTTTAGCGGTTTAGGCTCATTGTATTAAGTGTAAGGTTCCTTCCCTCCACTCTTCCTTCCCTGCTCCCATTCCTTGAGGGTACTGGCTCGGAGCATCGAAGACCATCATCGAGGACTAAAGCCATATACAAAGAAGGACTGAGAGAGTGGCTACGTTGCCTAGGCAGCGGAATGTGGAGAGCCACCGGCAGGAAGAACAGCTGATCGAGACCGAGTGGAAGTTGATGCCCGCCAACCAGCCACCCCGACCACCCGTGAATGCAGCCTCGGTTGCAGTTCCATCACATGGGTAGTAAAGACGTCCGTATGACAGCGGTAGAGCCCTCTCCCTCCAACTCCGCGGACGTACTTGGGAGGATTTTGATAGGCCATGGAGCGCACCGGCGAAGCCAATCCCGATGCTACCCTGCAGCGAGGCCCGTTGGGACCGTGCCCAGCCGAGACTCCGGTGCCTCGGGTTCCGGTGCCCTGACATGTCCAAACTACTGAGCAGTGCCGAAGCACGTAGCCCTCTCAGCCCAGCGGTCCAACCAATAGCCGAGCCCTGGAGGCCTACGAGGATCGGAAAGGAACGACACTTCGAATCAAGTTTTCCGAGCGAAAGTGTGTGCAATTGGCGAGTGAGTGCCCTTGTTTGATTGAGTTCCTGTGCCATTTCCTCCTATACCCTTTTCTTTTTACGCCCTTTTTTAGTTAGTAGGTTCCCTTCTGGATTTAGCGGGTCGTCCCATGTGAACCGGCATTTTTCGTAGTTTCTTTTGGATTTAGACCGGTTTTCTGCTGAAACGACTACGAGGTCGCGTCGTATATTACGTGCACCCTTTTTTAGTACTTTTGCGCTTCTTTTTCAGATACCCTCCGTACCCTCCTTGGGATACCCAGTTTAGGTAGCTAACATAGAGATGCTAGGTAAACTTTCGTCCGCCAGTTAAAGTATTTTAACGAACGGGTGCCACGCTAGACGTATCGCGCTGTAAGCTATCTTTAACAGTCCAAGTTCTAATCGAAGATTCCAATTGAGTATATTCGATGGGAGATATCAGAGTCTTTTAAAGAAATTCATTTGTGCTTTTTCTGTTGTCTCGAGATATCTCATGCTATCGTACAGTTTGCTGCATGTCGCCCATGAGTTATACTTTGCTCTGGCAAGGATAGACTGTACTGCGCCCGTCGCTAATTTCGCCTTGTTTATTACAGATGCCCTAAGGAAGAACTCGCTAAGGGGATGCCCAGCTAACTATGCAACTATACGATCTCCATTTTTTTCTCTATGTATCTCGTAGACTTGGGTTTAATTCTTTTCGGTTTGCTGCTTTTTTTTTTAAATATCGTAATATTCGTCAGGGCTTTTAGTTTCTTCTTCAGGTCTTTATGCAAGTACGCCAGGATTATTGTGTCGTCTGCATACAGGAACATTAGCACATCGTTTATTCTGTTAATATTAAGCCCCCCTCCATTTCTTTTTCTCTAAAAAGAACTTTCAAAGTCTGCAATATACAATGGAAATAGCAGAAGGCTCAGCGATTCTCCTTGTAGGACCCCTTCTGCCACCAAGAATTCATTGGAGAGAATATTGCGGCCTTTTATTCGTACAGTTGCCTGTTCATGTAATGACTCGATTATTTTTAGCATTTTTACACCGATCCCGAGGTCGTGCAATTTTGTCCAGAGATTAGCATGCGAGATAGAATCGAAAGCGGGCTTAAATCAACAAATATAGCATACACTTCTCATTTTCCTATCCTCAGCCCTAACTGGATGGCCGAAATTAGTGTGAAAATGCATTCTGTCCGGCCTCGTCCCTTTCTGAAGTCAAATTGTGCCTCAGGGAGGATATCCTGTGTTTCTGCGAATATTTCAAATCTAACTTTGAGTGTTTGCGTGAAAATGTTTGTTACATTGCTCGTTAGCGGTATTCCAAGGTAGTTCAGCTTTGTAGCTCTTTTTAAGAAATCATCGTTAGCACCACATTCGACCCGCTATAGTGCTAAAAATGCTCTCTTCTATATTCTGAGAGGGGGTTTCATATACATTCTTTAGTTGCTATCTTCAGGTTTTTTTTGCGTCAACACATTCTTTGCCGAACCAAGGTTGCCAGGCGTTCATTTTTTCCCCTCTTGATACGTTTTTAATCAAGCCGACGTCATTGGCGTTTCTCTTATTTTTTCTAACACATTTGTGTACACTGAGCGTCATTAATGTTGTCCAGCTTGTAGACGCAGTTCGGTGAGATAAGAAAGGAGAGTGGTGGGCGCCTGCTCACCTATCTCGGCTTGTGCGTCCAATGCAGAGAGCACTACGGTGCGAGCGGAATGTCAGAGCGTCACAATAATTCAACGGCCGTTTCCTATATACTTATATCTCTAACGGATTGCAGCATCCACCGTAAGTAGAGTTCAACTTTTTTGGGTCCTATTTTAATATTTTATTCGGAGATTGTGCTTCTCTAACTAAATCTTTGCATTCTTCGGCGTCGGACCCTGCCCATAGTTTTACTTTTGTTGGAAAGTGATTCGAGGGGCCTGCCTTCGTTACAAAATAAAAATCATTGATCTTGCTAACACTTGCTACGTTAACAAAGACCAAGTTTATCACGCTATATCCCGTTTTGCTGTAATAGGTCGGTTCCGCCGATCGATCTTTTGGTGTTTTACCATTCAGCATGATTAAGCTATTTGTTTCCATAAACTCTAAGATCGGCTGGGATCTTGCATTCGCCGTTATATCGCAATTTCTAATAGTAGAAAATAGATTCACCCTTGAATTGAAATCACTTCCTATTATAACCGGTTCGTCGCTGATTCTGTCTTTGATTTCCTCTAATGTTAATTGAAAAAGATCTAGCACGTGCACAAATTCCAAGCCAGGCCAGAAATATACTATTTCCACTGAGAAGGCTGATTTATTTATTTTCACTCTCCTAAAAAGCCACCATGGACTCACTGCCAGTACTTTCACTGTCGCAAATTTTTTTTCACGAATATCGAGAGGCCGCTGCTCGTGAGGTCTTGGCTATGCTCTCTCACTCCGTTGGCTCAAAAGCAATTGAAACGCTCCAACTATGTCTGGAGCTCGTCTATTTCACTCTCCAGCCATGTCTCGCAGATGCCAATGATATCCGTGTTGTCAAGAATCTCTGCTCCTTCGAGATTTCCGAAACTATATGTGTTCCAGAAAACAATACTGATTTTCCTCCACTTAGTTAGTTTTTTGCACTCTCCGAAGTATTGGCTTATTCCTCAACCTTATCAAATTTCTCAGTCGGTTTTGCTTTGCTTGATTTCTTCAGACTGTTGCTTTTCTTGTTCCAGAAGTACCCGGTGTTTTCGATTACCAGTTCTTGGTATTCTATCCTCACTGATTTGCCGTTCCTTGTAGGTGATGTCCTGGTCGATATACAGGGTATCCCAGAACTACTTTTGGACCGGAAAGTGGGCCATGGCTGGAGGTGCCCTGAGTACCCTGCCGCAAACCGTTTGCTAAAATTCGCAATAGTTTTTAAATGAAAAGCATTTAAGTGGCACCAATCAGAATGAAGGATTTCCGCGGATTATGGCAGCGTGGTGGGAGATACACTCACGGATGCCAAAGATACCTGCTTTAGAATAGCTTCCCATAAATTTTATGTTTAGCAATTGTTTCACAGTCCGAGCGAGCGTCATTTAGATTCGTTGACAAACTACAGATATAGGCATGGGCTTGCCTTAGACTGGCGCAACAGCTAGATGAATTTGGTCACTATTTTCAATCAAATTTCTTTCATATTGTCACTATTTCTGAGTCTTGGATTAAACCCTATATTCCTAATCATGTGGTTGAGCTTCAAGGGTACTGCCTCTTTCGTCGTGATTATATTGGAAAAGGAGATAGTGGAAAGCTTTCACGCGCACAATTTCTATGTCTTGATGTAAAAATAGAAGGCAGTGCTCGAGTTCCTATAGTTTTTGTCTACCGTCCTCCCAAGGTTGGTTTTTCCGTTGACTTTGAATCTATCTTCTCTCATCTTACCCCTGCCTACACGAACATCATCAATATCAGTGATTTCAACGCAGAGATGTTAGCCTCATCCTTTGACAGCTTCCATTTGCACTCGTTCATTGCTCGTAACAAGTTGTTCCTTGTGGAATACAGAGCCACACATCATACACGTGAGGCACATACCTGACTCGATTTCTGAATTGTTGATAGTTTATCCAAGGTTACACATTTGATCAAGTCCCGGTTCCTTTCATGTCGACTCACGATCTGATTTGGATCATTTTTCGTCTCAAGACTCCGGCTATTCCTGTGCTGAAAATTACCTCTAGAGATATAAAATCAATCGACAAGTCTATTCTCTTAGCTAGGCTTGAGGAGTGTTCTTTCTGCCTCCACTGTTGACTCACAAATGGTCTTATGTTAAATCGGCATTCGGAGGATATCTTGAATCAGCTCACTCCTTTGCGTTTTATCATTTTCCGGCGCACACTTGTTCCATGGATAAACGAAAACATTAAGACTCTCATTAACACTAAACATACCGACAATTTTTTATAAACGTATTTTTGGCTTTAAAACGGTTAAATGACCGGTCGATGATACGTTTAGTGTTAAAGAAAGAAATTGTTTCCATAGACTATACATGCATATTTATTGCTAAGGAATACTTTGGGGACGATTTGATTTACGAAGTTGTTATTTTGAGGATAAGTTGTTGTTTTGGGAACTGTCCTCAAAGATTTTCCAGCATAATGACTGTTTTGAGGACCATAAAGCGGACTGCCGCACCAAATTTGTTTATATTTTTTCAATATTAGATATCCAGTATTTGTAATGGGCTTAGAAATATTTCATTAAGTTAGATTAGGTAAAAATTCCAATGCTGTAATGTCCCAAGGTCGTACTTTAAAAAGCCCCTTGTCAATAATAGTGACAATTATAAGCTGCGGTGACGGAATGGAGAATAAAACATTAAGCGTATTCCTCTATACAGGCTTCAGTTAGTACTGAACCGCCTGTGTGGGTTGTATTGGGTGGGTGGGTTTACTACTACCTTCCATACGGATGGCTCGTGCGATGTTAATCTACGCATCATAGTCGCCGTTGACAATGGTCGTTATACGACACCGACGATTTTCTTCCTCTACATTTACCTTCAATCCGCATGCCTGGAAGGGTTTTCAATACCACTTCGCTGAGAGAATAACATTCTTCAGAGGCGATCTGAACCTCGATTACATCATTATTGGGAGGATGGCTTCAGAGTATAATATAACATTCATACAGTCGCACGGCTCACTCATTATTCACCTGGCGCTGGAGCCTAGCAGAATCGGGGATCCGGCCTTGCCCATGAATCAGGATAAATTTAAAGGGTTAAAGCATGTAGTGAATCATGCCAACAATACACTAATGATCGAAAATGTATCACACTCGACAGTCTTATAATATATTGTTACGTCTCGGCCCTCCTGCATAGGACATTCACCCACCTATACATAGACACAGCCACTTATACCCATGGCCCACCCATTATAACAATATGTATATTACATTATTATAACCCAACCCATACATACATTACACACAGCACATATGCCATTATCTTTACTGACGGTACTAGATAAGTACGTCAGTCAATTAATCGTTTAATATAATCAATCCCATTGATTTACACTTATATATTTATGTTTATATTTTGGTTTATATACCGTTATAATATTGAAATTCTTATTTTACGGATATCATCATGATTTATATGATCGGAAAATGTTACGCTTATTATTCTATCAAGCATTATGTTCATAAGGAATTTGTCATACTAATCCTTATTATGTCTTCAAATAAAAGATAAACCTGAAGCTCCTCGAGACTAGAAGTACTCGCGAGGTTTCAGGTACAGAATTTGAGGACTCAGATATGCAGCAACAGACAGATAATTGTTAGTATTCTGATTTGTTAATCAATCAATAAGAAAGGGAATTAAAGACCAATTATAGTTAGAAGAAGTAATGGAAGGGTTAAGAAACGAAGTCTTTAAATAGGATTGGAGAGATGAAAAAGCCAGTCAGCAAGCCAGTCAGAGAGTACCAGTTCTAAAAAGAAGTCGAAGTCTGAATTGAAGTCGAAGAGCGAGTTTGAGATCTAAGTTCAGAGTTAAAGTCTAAGTCTAAAGTGATAATAGTTTAGTAAGCTTAGGTTTCAGTGTTCTTATATACAGAAATCAAGTATCAAAGTCAAGTTTAGGAGTATCATTCCTGGTGAATCCATTCTGCAAGTTTTTTGAACCATCATCAATACTATCATTTACTAAATCCTGCTACAACCTCATCTGGACCAAGGGTTCTCCCAAACCACCTCACTGACCCAGTACTACTTTCACAGAAATCATAAAATAAGGAACAGTTGGATTCTTTTGGAAATCATCGAGGTAAGCTCATGAATATTTCCGCACACAATCAGATACACACAACAATTCATTCATATCCAGAATACTTAACTTACATAAAACGGACCAAGAATACCCGAGCAAGGAAACCATCAGATAGTTAAATTAAACTTTGTCTTAGTTCTATAAAACAAGATATTACATTAGAGCTAGAGAACGATCATCCTAGTATCGATAGGAATATTCCCTGGAAACTAATTCCTATTTCTTCCGATTCTTTGCCTGCTGAACCAATTAACAAATGGCATGGACATACTAATCATTTTAGGGAATCATTAGAGGGCGTGTGTCTCAGCCTACCACAATTGCATACGAACCAAACAGCTTACAAGGGGAAGCTACGATGCATGGATCATCGATTCGATCCATCTTTAGTATACGTGTAGGTCACGACCAAGAGTATAATAGGTGCAAGTAGTAAGATGCGCTTCTCAGCCGTTTCCGAGAAATTAATTCATCGAAATTTCAGTGCATTCTTCAGTGCGTTCATGTGCATTCTACGTTAATCGAAAACGAAATGAACGCGTGGCGCAGGGGCAAGAGCTGCGTTTCGTAAGAGTAGAATTGCTGGATCAAATCCCGTCGCTGAACTTTTTTTTCCGAATATTTCGTATTTCCTACAAATTTAGGTGTCTTGAATACATTTTATTTTGGAATCAATTGTAGTAACTCCTTTTTTTAGCGGGAAAAAGGATTCAGAAAAATCGTACAGGAGTTTGAAGAATTAACACTTTTATTCCTAGTAGTTTTTACAACTATTCATTCTACTCTAGGAATAAAAGTGTTAATTCTTCAAACTCCTGTACGATTTTTTCAGAATGCTTTTCCCCACTAAAAAAGGAGTTATTACAATTGATTCCAAAATAAAATATATTCAAAACACTTAATAATAGGAAATACGAAATATTTGGAAAAAAAGCTCAGCGGCGGGATTCGATCCAGCAATTCTGCTCTTAGGAAACCCAGCTCTTAACCCTGCGCCACGCGCTCATTTCTTTTTTCATTAACGTAGAATGCACATGAACGCACTGAAATTTCGATAAATTAATTTCTCGAAAACGGCTGAGAAGCGCATCTTACTACTTGCACCTATTATACTCCTGGTCGTGACCTACACGTATACTAAAGATGGATCGAATCGGTGACCCATGCATCGTAGCTTCCCCTTGTTAGTTGGATAGCATATAGTGTTGTCACACCAGTGGCGTACGGTAGCAAGAAATAAACAGTCAAAGACAGGGGCTGACTTAACGCGTGGACGTACCGTTTAACACCGGCAAATCAGATCAACGGACTATTCTAACTATCTTTTCTAAATCAACGTTCACTGAATTAGTTCAGAATCTATTTTAAATCGTTTCTATCTTGTATCATACGTCAAACATAACCATATTCCGCGTATTTCAGGTAGCGATCGTAACAATATATAGTAGTAATAATAAATAGTAAAATAATTAAATATGTTACCGATCGGGGGTCGCTACATAATTACCGGTCGTGATAGGGCCTCTGGGGTTATGCAACGCCGCTGCTACTAGAGGTTTCGGGCCTTAGGACTAGGGCATCATCATGGGGGAGGGTTACCTATGACGAGGGGATTGAGGCGCCGGCCACATACTCGCGAGGGTTAATGTCATAACGATGCACGGTGGTCCTGGCTTTGCGGCCCTCTATGACTCATAGGGGCAGTGGTGGGGAATTTGTTATGTTTTGCACTAGTGGCCTGTATCTACTAGCGTAGCTTCTGAACAGGGTGGCGACTTATAGGGAACCGGAAAATGTGAACATTATCCGAAACAATAGCTGGAGTCATATTGTGATCGTGAATTAAGAAACCACATCATACTGTATCGATGAAGAAAGTATCGCAAGCTCCGCGGAATTGAATATCAAAATTGACGCCTTGTAGGTAATACGAAACCCTCCCAGTAACAGCTGCTGCAATGATTTAAATGGAGCGTGGACTATGCCCTTTCAAAAATTATTCCTCACCCTTCCCATCATCGCGTATACTCATGGATACAAAATATCTGTTAGCTGGTGTCTAGCGGCCTTACCAAGGTTATTGGTACTTCGAATGAAGGCGTCTTGATCAAATGTACTTGTACCCAGCTTGTACAAAGGTATGGGGAGCATGCCTGTTATACCAAACTAGCTGCAAAGGGGTATCCAGGACCCTAGCGGCGGGGCAGGTATGGGTGAAAAGTCTGGGGACTGCCCTCGGAAGTCGTTAGTGCATACAACAATCTCTATTCGATGGTGCACTTCCACCGGAAAGAGTTTCGGAACACCCTATATCATTAATGGAATGAATAAAAAATGTATTATTATCACATACAGAAGCAAGTACAGCAAAATTCAAATATTATTCCTGGAAGAATAAGGATTCCAATTCGGAACTCTGAAAAATCCTTCAGGACTACTCAATACTCGAAATGTAACATATGATTCATATTTGCCGGCCTAATAGCTGCAAAGTTCACTTTCAATAATCTCTTGTTTCCTTATAAATTAAAATGGGTAAAGTATTTATTCCTTTAGACCACGATCTATTTAGGTCTATAAGGACATTACCCTCACTTGAAGTTAACCCATCTGCTCCTGTTACGTCCCGGTCACGGGGTTCAAGTATCTCGGTACATCGCGGTCGGAACGTCTCACATGGATTTTTTTTATCGCCGCCCGCAGAATATTCCACATATGACACAGTTCACGTTTTGCTGTCAATCTGCCATATGGCCACGCGCGACTGGCTGATGTCTAAATATACAAACTTAACTGGAGTCTTAATGTAAATGGGTTAATAGCAGATATTATCTTCGAATTTGGAAATATGATTGGATTATCATATTATCAGGCACAAGTTGTAGTAGCCATTAGTATTGTATTTACTTGGTACGTTATTCGATCGAAATTATCTAGAATTCACATTTTACTGCTATTGTTGACAAAATATATTATTGTTACAGTATATCAAAATATATTTTTGTTACAGCATACAGTAAAACAAGTTTCGTCACGAAGAAAATCCATAGGCGAATTTATGCTGTCATCTAACTCTATAATTCCATCAGCTACGTCAAGTACAAATAGTACAGAATATGTCATTGTTGTCGACAGAGCTGTACAGTGTAATGGTATATTTGATAATGCAAAAAATCAGTTCAGCGTGCTCGATTCTGTGCGTACACTGGAATTTCTTATAAAAGAACTAGAGGGTTTGATCAGTGATGAGAAAGCAAGCAAAATTTTAACTGCCATGAAACAAACACTTCTTCGAATATCAACTGATTCAGCAAATGCAAATGCTGTCGTAAGTAAATAAAATATAATTATGATTCTTTGACTATAAAATAATTATATAATGAGGTAAATGCCTTTGCGGGACATATTTACAATTCCGCTTTGAAAATGCCTCAAGGTATGTCTATCTTTATAAAAGTTGTGGATAAATATTTATGTTTAAGTACATTCCTTAAGTCGAAGGTTTCTTTATGAGATTGCGTGAATTGAACGATTGTGCGTCGATTAAGTCACAAAAAATGATACATAGCCGCACCATTTTCGGCATATTAAAGTTCAAAGTGAGAAGTAGATGTGCAAATTTTTGTGAATAATATGTAAAGGCGAAAGAAAGTGTGATATCTTAAAGTTTGAAAACTCATGATTCTGATAGAATAGGAAAATGAGAAGTCTCGTTGGAGACGAGCTTCTTTCCCCTGGGGAGTGTGCACTCAGAAATCGGTAGTCACCTTAGGCATCCATGTGTCCGCATCATTCCCGTTCGTGTATCTTGCTCGCGAAATATTCTCTAAGTAAGATCATCTTCGCGGTAATTACCGAATCTGGCTATCATCCGTCGTCTGCTCACACAGTCCCTAATTTTTAATCTACTGGCTTTTCTCTAATACGAAAATGATCCACTTTAAATGTATGGCACTAATTGTTTTTACTTTTAATATTTGTTTTTATACATACTACCTTTCCAGCATTCTATGCAATTTATCTAATTTAACTATTATTTAATATTATCTTTTATTTATAATATTATCTTTGGCTGGAAACCTGGTCAACAATCCTCACTTCCAAATCATACGTAACCAGCCGACATTTTCAACACTTCAACTTCAATTATCTTTTATATCAGTAGGTACACGCCGAGCCTATGAGGCAGCGAATATTTAAATAGTGCACAGATACTAAGAAAACTTAGTTTACAAAACCGACGACGGATCCCCTCACGCTCAGCGCAAAGATGATTTGACTACCTTCGCGCCTTCACCCCTCGACCTCGCCTCGGTTCATATCCCAAAAATCGTTCTTTATAGGAAAAATAAACAGTTAAAAAGATGATTACAAATGATTAAGGTGCAAAAACTATAATGGAGTTTATTATTAAGATACAATGGAACGTACAGATTTGAATGAGTACATAGATACAAATAGTAGTAGTGGATACAGTTGTGGGAATACGTGTATGTGTTAAGCCTTAGCTTGTGAAGCTGCTAGGGCGTAGATATATTTTAACGTAGTCTACCATTAAAACGCTAGGCGTATCTGTTTTCTGTGTAATTGGGGGCTGAAATAAAATCGTTAAAATACTGGTAAATCGGGTTCCTTTGAACCGTGAATTGTTTATTGCTATAGCAAATTTGAATAAGAAGCAACGAGCACCGTCCCTTGTTATAGTTAGATTACAGAGATTATAAAGAATGCGTTCACTCACGTAGGTTGCGATTAGATTGTTGATTTGGAAAGTTCAGAAGGGTTTCGTAGGTATGAGTTCTGTTTTATACACTTCGATGCCTGCCGTTGCACTCGCGATAGATTTATAAGCACGCTCACCGCGATGATTTCCCTGGCCCTCGGGTGGGAAGGCTTGGTCACAAGGTTCCAAAGACACGTAAGGACACTATCAGCGGAGGAACAAGCAAGACTTGATGATTTCGAGGGTGGCTCCCAGAGGAGTTCTGTCGGTCTCCAAGATTGATGAAAGACTGATCATCGGTTCCGAATCTTTTAGGTGCATTAGCTCCGATTTTTGGGTGCAATGCACCTAACATTGATGATCTTGCAGAAAGAGTCTTGCTGCATACCTCGCGCTGGCATATAGTGTGAGCGCGTGGCCTGCTACTCACCGTTCCAGGAGATACATGTGACGATCGAGAAGTTCGATGTGCTGAAAAGAATTTACGGTTGCATTTATTTGACTAGATCCGCTTTGGGATATAACATTTGTGTGTATTAACTATTTAATTATTGGTATTGCTAGTGGACAGTCGATTACAATGACCTTGATCTATCCTAGTGTGAGCTACGACCAAATAGTTTAGCGCATTTTTGTTGAATTATTAAATTTTCAAAATTTGATAGCTCGAACTGTCAAAATGACTGCTGTGGCCGTTGTAGCGTTAGTATGAGTTTTTTAATGGTATGCATAGCCGTAAAAAAAGTAAGTACGGTGTCCATAGAAAATAGAACAAAAATAATGAAAAATGTAATAATTTTAATAAAGTTTCACTACAAGGAAAACGGATGAACAAGGCTCTTTAGCACATCGCTAAACAGTACTAGGCAAATAATAGGCGAATGTCGCTTTCGTAGATCTATCGTGGAGGTCAGTAACCGAGTCGTCTCTCGATCGGTAGTCGCGCGAGCCGGATTGTTTTATCGACCATCTAGTGGCACTACTCCTCTTTTCTCGTGGCCCGCGGTACTCTGGTGTTCCTGAGCGCGGGACTTAGTTCCACCTTCGCTAATCGCATTGTGTGTGGTGCCAGGTCGACTCTGTGACCCCTTGAATGCTCGGCGAAGTTCCCAGAAACGTAGTGAGAAACAAGCGAGTCCAATTTCGTTCCGGACAATCCTGGACCTAATTATATCGGTTGTACGTCACTAGGGACTGCATACGCTCAACGACGGCGCTCATGGCCAGGCGGTGGACGAAATCGCTCGTTAATGTTTCTCCATCATCTCGATCCAGCTAGTCATCCGGTATAGTTCGTCCGTATGTCAAGGTCGTGTCGCTCAAAACAAAATAAAACCAGGTGGATTAGAATAAATTTCGGGTTTCTCGATGTGTCACCATCGCCTCTGGTGTAAAAAATTCGCCTCACCATTGAGTTGCTGGTGTAGCTGTTGTTGATAACTTATTTTACCCAGCGGGGAAAATTCGTCACGTTATAATACATATGCATAGAATCTACCATTGAAATTGTTTATAATGAAAAATTGGCAGGCAATGCTTTATACATATACAGGGTGTCTCATTTTAATCTTACACCTGATTTATTTCGTAAAATAGGGCTCCGATCGAAAAATGAGTCCTA